>JAPTHN010000060.1:1338783-1625787 GCA_026936325.1 Platynereis dumerilii | reverse complement strand
GTTATCTGTGGCTTTTATTTGGTCCTTTTGAACAAATGTAGTGGGTATCAGTTATATATATATATGCAAATGTGTCAAAAACAGGTGCACCAGCAAAAGGGGCAAAAATCCTCAGATAGGAAAGCTAAAAGATTCAGGCTGATAATCACATATATTTATGTATGTTTGAATGCAACCTTATATAGGCACTGTCACTCACTGTACAAGAATAGTGACAGACACAATTAAACAAGCATTTTAGAAATTTTTCACATTGTGGCTAGAATTTTCCACATTGTGGCTAGAACTCCTGAGATCTTTAAGGCTGTCTTTTAAAGAGATTACTTAGAGGTTCCTTATGGTATGCGCTACATTTTTGGTCTAGGCCTATGCTTTGCACTTATCCTCAGTGGATGAATCCTTCAACTACTCAAAACAGCTGTAAAGAGCCTATTTTCAATTCCTGTCAATCACTTACGATTGTGTTAATGTTTTTTGTGATTTGGAATCAAAAAACACAAAAACTGAAGCCATATTGTCGTTTTTCTTCGCTAAATATTCGTCTGACATTTAAGAAAAGGGTGCATTCTAAGTTAAACGTATTTGACCTAGAAATGACTTGAAACCTTAATTATGGCATTAATTATGAGTTTTATCTTAATAATTTTTTTTTTTGCTTAAATATCAATTTTGGCCTTCCGCTATCAATTTTGTCTTCATAAATTCAATTGAATTTATTTTAACATTGAAAAATTGGTAAAAAACCTGAAATTTCTCCGTTTTGACCTTAACGAGCTCTAATTAACATAAATATGCAAATGTGACGTGGCATCCACCCTAATCTTTTTCTCTAACCTATGACCTATCTAACTGGCATGGTTTCCTTGCATTAACAAAAAATGCCTCTACCAGTACAGAATCATGTCTTGGCTGGTCCCAGTGGCGTAGCTAGTGGGGGGGCAGGGGGGGCAAGTTGCCCCCCCCAGACAACTTTTTGGGGAAAAATGGGGAAATGGGGAAAAAGTAGGGAAATGAGGGAAAAAGGGGAAAAGGAGGGAAAAGAGAGAAAATAAGGAAAAACTAGGGAAAATTGGGAAAGAAAAGGGAAATGAACCTTGAATCCACTGCAAATTGATGAATGAATGCCCTGAATTGAATGTTTTCCCTGACCTTATTCGCACTTAGCAAATCCAAAAATCTTGAACTTGTCAAGATAATTTTTCTTATCTTTACTCATGTAAAACCAAATTTCCCTGAGTTTTTACTGAATCTAAAAACAAATTTCAAATTCTGTGATATTTCCCTGCAGAAAATTTTTCTGGTTCGGAGAAAAATCCTTGGAATCCCTTCAAACGTTCCCAATCTTTAGTTGAGTAGCTTTTAAGCGAATGTGGAAAGTTACAATTAGTTAAATATAGTAATTCGAAAGGTATGAAACTTTGAAAAAACGTGTTTCTTATGTGGCTGAGTTTAGTGCACCAGCATTATCATGTTGAAAGTGTCCTCAGCATTTCGTATGTGTCATTTGAGAATCCAGTAAAGCTAAGAGAAATGTACTGTTGGTACTCCCGTGTTGACGATTGCTTTTTGGGGAAATTGAGGGTCATTTGCCCCCCCAGAGAAAAACCCTAGCTACGCCACTGGCTGGTCCACTATAACTTTCCAAGAAGAAAGTGACAAAACTGAGTTTGGCAAATTACAAGATTGATTTGTCTATCATGTCACACAGAATTTCCCATTGTGGGCACTCCCAACACTCTCAGCGAAGATGCAGAAGAGGCTAATAGAAAATTGTCCGGATGTTCAGAATTTGCCTGTACCAAAGGGTTATCAATGAGTTTTCTCCCTCCTGTCCTAATTAGCCATTGAAGTAGATAAATAAGGGACACAATGCCTCAACCATCCATCCAGTTTAAGTATGGCTATCACACTCATTGGCTCGAAGTTTGTCTTTCAGCCACTAGAGTAATTTTGCCAGCTGGTGTTGCACGTCCCCCCAGTGGGAAAAGCAGGCATCAGTAGACAGTGGCTTATGTACAGACTGGACATTTGGAGACAATGTACACTCTTTAATGCGTCTTTATAAGACTAAGCAATTCATTTTATAATTCAATGAAGTCACAAGTCAGTTAAATTGTGCAAAATAAATAAAAAGCTTTTTTTAGTCCTAAGTATTATCATACATGGCATGCAAACAAGACAGAAACATGGATAGATGGTATATAAAGAAATTTAGGTGTCAACTATTTAAAAGACAGCCTTGAAGATCTCAGGAGTTATAGCCACAATGTGAAAAATCTCTTAATGTTTCTTAAGCTTCAAAAGTTTTGGGAATATATATATATATCTCCACCTGCTCAGGGGGGGCAGAGACCAGTTCGAAAACAAGCGCACCCTGGAAGATGCCGGAAAATGTGAAGTTTTGTATTGTGCTCCCTTTTTTTACAAATTCTAGGGGGGCAGCTGTCCCCCCTGCCCCCCCCCCCTGCAGGCTACGGCCCTGCTGCTTCACCACAAAATTAGGTTTTTGCGGAAGAATCCATTTGTTAATTTTTTCCCAGATTCTGTTGATTCCCCACACTGTAAAATTTGAATCTTGAGTCAGCTTAAATGATTGAGTGAGGTGGTTGCACAATTCCTTTGAGCTATCATAGCTTGTTGTTTTAAGTTATAACAATCAAAAGATTATCATAACTCAAAACATCAAGCTACGTTAGCTCAAACAATTTGTGCAACCATCTCGTTAAATCTTTTGAGCTGACTCAAACTTTCAAATTTTACAGTTGAGCCCCTAGGGAGTAACTATACTGCAGATATAGTAGAGCAAAAATAATGCAACAGAAAATACAGAATGCAGCAAGTCAAAGAGCCAAAAAAGCAATTTTAATCTTTCTTGGTGAATGTTACGCCCAACAAAAGATCACCTATCTGGAGAGAGACACCCATTTTCTGTCATTGTCCCCCTAATATAACTCACGTAGGCCTACTGTCCATCTAAGGGCCATCGCCACCTTTACTGAAGTCTTGGTAAAGGTGGTGGTAATGGTCTGAAATTGGTTAATCTGAAGATGTAGGACTGAAATTGGAGGCATGACAATGGAATGTGACGTCAATGACCTAATGGCAAAGTGACGTCACTTCCTGGTCAAGGCTTGGCCCAAGAGTGCACTGGGGCCAAGGTCAGCCTGGTCAGGTGAATGCAATTTGTCACAAAGGGTTGATTAAGTTGGCATTAATCCGGATTAAGGTCCCTCCACTTATTCTTTGTGCCAACCATAATCATAAGCGGTTTACCACCTAAACTGCATGTCCCTCCTTGTTGAATTCCTGCTCATCAGCTTCAATATGAAATACATGATGCTCTGGTTAGCTTATAGGTCTAATAAGGCCTATCTTAGGCCTATTATTGTTATATGATCATAAGACCTACACTTGTGCACACTGAAATAAGAAAGTTTTAATTTTATAACAAGCAGTGTCATTAATATACATTATTTAAATTTGTTTATACCAATTATAAAAGACTGAGAGATACAGTGCCGCTGAATCAATTATAATTTTTTTTTTAATGTACACGAGTACAATGCACCCTTTTAGTAGTGAGCAAACTTTGGTAAAGAAGAATCAATCCCCTTTATAGATTGTCTCTGAATAATAGGCTATGCAGTGTGGATATAGGCCACTTTCTACTGATGCCTGCTCTTCCCACCAGAGGGATTCCAGACACCGACTGCCAAAATTACTCTAGTGGCTGAAAGACAAACTTCAGGCCAATGAGTGAACATTGATTTTCAGAAAGCAACATTAGTTAGATGGATGGCTGATTGAGGCATTTTATCCCTTATTTACACACTTAAAATAGTTAATTAGGACAGGAGGAGGACACGTCGTCAATGACTGAGTCTTTTGACTAGCCTAACAATTGAGCTATAACTATTCAGGGTTAGCGAACTCTTAACATCTGTTATTAAAGTGGCTGCACAGGGAAACTTTGTGTACGACATGATAGCAAAATCTGCACGGGAACGTCGGAGAGCAGGAGATTGAAGAGCTCCACTATCACGGCCTATGCAGCAATGTTTTTTTGTCTCCACAATTTTTCAGATATCATGACCTGCTTCACAAAAAGATTTGGTGTATGCCAAAGATTCTTTTTTTAACAATCTTATTCTCTTATTATTTAAGGTTTTTATTTAACATTTTGTTTAAAAAAAATTCCAATTTTTCAGGAATTCAAAATATTCTCAAAACTTATGAAAGTGTGCCAAAAAAATGACCAGTGACTTACCAAAACTTCAGAAAAACTGTGGATATGTGCAAGGCTTCAAGCCTAATCTATTATATTAAAATGATAGCGTGCAGGATTTATCTCAGGTTATAATGACTGCCTAATCTTCTAATTCATCCTGTGTCTTCCAGAGCCAACCAAGGCAGAACTCTCCCCTTTTCTGGTCTGTCCAAGCCTTCTACAATCCAATCCACGGGTTGTGTTTGCTTAATCAACGGGAAATATAACTGATCATTACTATCATAACAATACCCATCTGTCTATTATTGCATTCTCCCTGTCTATCTCAGTCTATATATCTATCTATCTATCTATCTATCTATTTTACTATGTTCTCTTTTGTTCCTTCCAATCTACGGGCAACTTCCTAGGATCATAGAAATATTCTAAGAAACGTTTAATACTCAATTGAGTACAGCCAAAATGGGTAGGAAAAAAAACTCCGTTTAGATCTGTCTTGATGAAAGTAAAGCTCCATAAAAGATCTGGGTTGTAAAACACAAACTCACTCACTCACCCCCCACCCCCAAAAGATCACCAATCTGGAGAGTAAAACCGATTTTCGCTAATATAACTCATGTACTGCCAATTGTTACCTTTACTGAAGTCTGAAGCCTTGGTAAAGGTGTCGGTAATGGTCTGAAATTGGTTAATCTGAAGATAAGACTTAAATTGCAGCGTGACAATGGAACGTGACGTCAATGACCTAATGGCAAAGTGACGTCACTTCCTGGTCAAGGCTTGGCCCAAGAGTGCATTGGGGCCAAGGTCAGCCTGGTCAGGTGAATGCAATTTGTCACAAAGGGTTGATTAAGTTGGCATTAATCCGGATTAAGGTCCCTCCACTTATTCTTTGTGCCAACCGCGATCATAAGCGGTTTATAACCCTAACTGTGTGGACATCTTCATTGAATTCCAGCTGATCCACAGCATCAATATGAAAGGCATGATGCTCTGGTCGGTTTATAGGACTAATTAATAAGGCCTATATTATTATTATGATCATTAGACCTACACTTGTGCCAATCGCAATATGCAAGTTTTAATTTTGTGACAAGCAGAGTCATAACATAAACAGTTCAACAAAAATAAGTCCCCCTTTGGATAAACTTGAATATCACAAAGATTCCTTCGCTGATATTTATGACAGTTGGCTAAATTATAGCCCCATATATCGACTTTACAAGTGTGTATTTATAGCTCAGTGGCATTATTCCTCACTGAGCCAGCAGCCTTCGAGTGAGCCTACCCCTGTTTTCAAAAATCCATGGCTTTTCCAATGGATATGAACAATTTCACCATGCAAGGGAGCCACCAGCTTGATAAACCTCATCATGTTTCTGTATAAAATTTGTTTCTCAATTGTGTTTAGAAGACAACTAAGGAATTATTTTGCAACAGTTTTACAGTTTAGGTTCCTTGGATGCAATAACAAGTAATTTGAGTGGAGTTTAAACTCCTTTTGGTAAATTTTTTTTTGGAAAAACCAAAACTTAGGATTTTTGAAAAGAGGGGTACGTGCACTCGGGGTCTGCTAGCGCAGACAAAAATTTAGCAATAAAGCTACAAATACACACACAGACTGTCAATATGCAGGCCTACAAACTGGCCAACTTTCACCAAAATCGGAGACGAGGTCTTTGAGATATTCACGTTTTCGTAAAGGGGGACTTATTTTTGTTGAACTGTTTATAATATTTAGATTTGTTTGTAACAATTATGAAAAACTCAGCTATACAGTGTCGCTGAGTCAATTATATATTTTTTTTTAATGTAGGCCTACTCGAGTTCACAAGTCTATGTGCACTCGTGCCCAACCCTGGAAATGCCACCTTTTCGTTGTGAGCAACCTTTGGTAAAGAAAAAGTAAACCCCTTTAAAGATTATCTCTGAATAATAGGCTATTCAGTATGGATATAAGCCACTTTCTACTGATGCCTGCTCTTCCCACCAGAGGGATTTATGACATCGGTTGGCAAAATTACTCTAGTGGCTGAAAGACAAACTTCGAGCCAATGATTGAACACTGAGTTTCAGAGAGCTACAATTCCCTGTCAGCATGCCTCGGCGGTCCAGCGTCGGCCCAACGTCAGTCCGATGTCAGCAGCATCGGACCAGCTTCGGGCCGACGTTGGACCGCCGAGGCATGCTGATAGGGAATAGGTACATGGATGGATGATTGAGGCATTTTGTCCCTTATTTACTCACTTAAAATGGTTAATTTGGACAGGAGGAAGACACATTCATCCATGACTGAGTCTTTTAGCTAGTCTGACAATTGAGCTATAAATATTCAGTGTCAGCAAACTCTCAACATCCAGACAATTGTTTTAAGACTCTTTGCTGAGGGTGTAAAAGTGGCTGCAAAGGGAAACTGTGTCTGCGACATGATAGTCAAATCTATCTTTGGGAGTAGTAATTACCTATCTCAGTTAGCTTTGTTAATGGAATGTTGTTTGAGTATTTAGTTGTGTAAAGAAGATGTAAGATCCATCTAATCAATTTAGATAGAAGTAGATAGAAGAAGCATAAAGCATAAGTCTATTGAAAAATATATTCATAGCAACTACACTGAGCACCATGTTCGAACGCAGCAATGTTTGTTTTTTCGTCTCCCCAATTTTTCAGACATCATGACCTGCTTCACAAAGAGATTTGGTGTATGCCAAAGATTCTTTTTTTAAGAAACTCTTATTTTAAAAAGATTTTTATTTAGCATTTTGCTTTTAAAAAAATTTCCAATTTTTCACGAATTCAAAATATTCTCAAACTTATGAAAGAGTGACAAAACAAAGATGACTTACCTAAACTTCAGAAAAATTGTGAATATGTGCATGGCGGCTTGCCTAATATCGTATAAATGTACTTAGAAGAAATGTTTAATACTCAAGTACAGCCGAAATGAGTGGGAAAAAACCCCATTTAGATCTGTCTTGGTTAAACCCCATTTAGAATTTTAGATCTGTCTTGGTGAAAGTGAAGCCTCAAAAAAGATCACCTATCTGGAGAAAAAAAGCCTATGTTCTCACATTATCCCCTTAACTCACGTACTGGCCATCGTTGCCTTTACTGAGGCCTCGGTAAAGGTGGTGGTAATGGTCTGAAATTGGTCAATCTGAAGTTAAGACTGAATTTGGAGACATGACAATGGAATGTGACGTCAAAGACCTAATGGCAAAGTGACGTCACTTCCTGGTCAAGGTTTGGCCCAAGAGTACACTGGGGCCAAGGTCAGCCTGGTCAGGTGAATGCAATTTGTCACAAAGGGTTGATTAAGTTGGCACTAATCCGGATTAAGGTCCCTCCACTTATTCTTTGTGCCAACCGCAATCATAAGCGGTTTATAACCCTAACTGTGTGGACATCTTCGCTGGATTCCAGCTGATCAATGTTCAGCATCAATATGAAAGGCATGATGCTCTGGTCAGCTCATAGGCCTAGGCTTATAAATGATCATTAGGCCTAATTATTTGGCAAGGAGTGTCATATATAAATTGTATGTAACAATAATAATATCGGCTCTGCGAAACAACCTGTTTGCCATGCATGTACATATGATCAAACTTTGGCAATAAGTGATGCACTTCTGGGCAAGGCATTGCGAACAAGCGAATTTCACATAGAAGGCTCACACATTCATAAATTCCATCACAAAAACAATTTACTTAATCTATGCCTTCTGGAAAAATTTATGAATTTGAGCTGCAGGACAGTGTTCTGTGGGATTTCTCTGCTGTCCTGCAACTGAGAATCACATTTTACACAAATGATACAAGTCTCTGATTGGCAACTTTGTTGAAGACTGAAATCAGGAAAGATAGGAAATGGGGGCCTCTAAAAAACCTTCCAGTTTCTCCCACCGTTCTCAGGTCTACTGAATCAAGTTCTCTGCATGCCGCCTATTCCTCGTTTGCTCTTAATCTCCATAAAAGATTCCATGATTGTTATCATTTACATTTTTCTGAAGATGTTGTTCCATCTGCAGTGTCATATGTCTGTCTGGCAGCCTGGGCACACAGAAAGATGAGGTAGGAGTTTCAATGCTAACTGAGCTCCAGTTGCTTTACACTTTGCAGCATGTCTATCACCAGATGGTCCCTGTCAGTATCTAAATTTAGCAGTCAAGTATTGCCATGCAGTGGAATCGAACCTGGACCTCAAAATTACTAGGCCAGCATGCAATCCACTCATGAACATGGCTTTGCAGTGTGAAAAAAATCTTAACACCAATGGGGATCATAACATAATGGAATCTTTAATCAAGTTTAAGAGCAGGGCATGGACACATAAAGAGTAACTTGATTATGCACATTTGAGAACAGCAGAAGAAGGTTGAATGTTCTCTTGAGGCGTCCATTTCCTGACCTGGCTGATATCATTCTTTCAAGTGGCCAATCAGAGACTTGCATGATTACAAGTAAAATGTGGATTCCCAGTTGCAGGCCAGCATAGAAATCCCACAGAATGCTGTCCTGCTAACCAATTTTTTTTTTCCAGAAGGTGGTGCACAAGGCTAGCTCCAAGAAAAATCTTTTTTGCTGCAGTACAGTTTTCTATGTACTTGGTGGTTGGCATACTTGCTTTGATATTTCTAGGACCAATGTTTGATTCCAATGCATGACAATATTTGAATGCTAAGAGAATGAACTGAACATATATACAGGACGTAAAACACCAATCATCCATGCATCCGTGAGGCCTATAATACCTCTTATGCATGTTCTTGATAGAAGGATGATGGCTGACTTGCTGTATCCCTCATTCATTTCAAATTGGTGCATTTGTGTCAATAATGATACAGTTTAACAAAAGTGAAATTTAGCCTACTTGATTATTTGTGAGCTGAGGTAGCTTTGTGATTTCCTGAAAATTGATGCACCTTCAATTTCATTTTAATTTGGGAAATTTTCCATAGATTTTATAAGAACTTTAGAATAGATACAATTCCTGGTAGACCAATTAGTTTTATAACAAACTCCAGAATTATACGCGAAAATGACACAAACAATTATCGACATAAATGCACTTGCAATCATCATTGAAGAAAAACATGCTTTTCAAAAAAAACATTAATTAAATTAATTGTTGTTGTGGTTCATAGAGTTTGAAAAATGAAATGCGCAGTACGATTATACTTTGGAATTAAGGATCAGTATTTAGATGTCATGCAGAAATCTATGTTTCATGTCACCGTGATATTTAATAACATCCAAGCAATTTGCTCAATTGGATTGATTTACGTATCAAAATTTCTGTATTCATTTTGGTTTTCTCCACTGACACCACCTACTTATAGAGATATCAATTTTTGGTCATTACAGTCTGTTAATTTTTAATGCAAAAAGACTGTTGCGCTGTGAAAATGGCACTTTGTGAGTCATCATACTGATGATTTGTCATGATCATACCAATACTTTCAATGTTAATTTGATTCTAGGAGACTAATCCTGCTTGTTGGTGACAGGCAAACAAAAGGATTATGCATTCTGATTTTTCTCTAAAATCAGTTATGACAAGTCAAATGGCCTTCTCTTAATCATGACTTATCAAACAGCCTCTATGTTTCCTATGTCAAATGTATCATAATGACATATCATCGGCTATCACTAAATACATTTTTCACAGTGAACTGGTCCTCTCTTTTGCATAACTAATGTATAGGATTGTGAACTCTTGAAAAAAAAGAACCTTGCATACAGTACAACTCAATTGTGTTCCAATTAGATGCTCACGGTAAGGAGTCAATTTACCAATTACTTTAGTCATAAGTTAGTCAATTTGCTAGTAATAAATTTGTCTCATTACTAAGGGACCGTTCAGAATTTATGACTGGGGGGGGGTGGGAGTTTTAGCCGAGGGGGTACTAACTTTTCACACGTGTTTCAAGGGGGGGTATTAATTATTGACAACACTTCCAAGGGGGGGGTAAGAAATTTTAACAAAGGAAAAATGTTGAAAAACACGCATGAACTCATTTTATTTGGACTTTCTTACGCCCAAAAGTATGCGAATCTGTACACATGGCTGTGTATAACAGTATAGTATATATGTGTGTATTGCTTTGTATGTCGGGGGTGGGGTAATAAAAACATGCGTGAAACCTAGGGGTGGGGCACTAAAAATCCGCATGAAACTCAGGGGGGTATCAATTTTTGACGGGAAGTTCCAGCAAAACTCCCACCCCCCAGTCATAAATTCTGAACGGTCCCCAATTACATGAGTCACAAGTTGGTCAATATACTAATTAAATGAGTCAGAACCTGAGACATAATACTGAGTTGGGAGTTACAGAATTTATTTTTTGCCCCAAGTGGCAGTCGCTGCAAAGTGTTCTTCGCCCAAGAAATATTCAATTAAAGAGTGGTCTTTCTGCACGGGGATCTCCAATTATTTGAAGGTGCCGGATGGACTACACGAGACACTGATCCATTTTTAATGCCCTCAAAACTTTTGCCAGTATATCAATGACTGCTAATTTTTGCACAACCAGACAGATAACCATGCATGTTCAAAATGTCTTAAATTGCCGCGGGAGGGATAGGTGTACAGCACGCCCAATTTTTGGGGGGCAAGCGACATTTGCCCTGAATTTCAAGATCTAATTTAATACTACTTCAGATGAACTTGCCTGGAAATCAATGATTTACAATAACGTTTATTTAATCATCTGCCCAAATTTTTTTTGGCTTTTTGCATGAATCTTACTGTTTCCGAAACTTGGGGGGGGGGGGCAATCGCCCCCGTGCCACCCTTGTCCCATACGCCTATGGGCGGGAGATTTCATATATACAAAAGCAAAGTGGAACATGTGGCTACTTCTTTAATTGACAAACTGGAAGATCTCAAAATATAATAAGGACAGGCCATCAAAAATTGTCTTTGAATAATCGTTTGTAATCTAAATTGATATAACCACAGAGTATGAGTATAAGACTATAAGCTATATATGACCAATAAGGTAGAGCACCCAGACAAGCTCCTGAACTAAAACCATGGGAAAACCATGATCTATCTCCTTAACAAGCTTATTGCATGGGGCAGACTTCAGTCACTAGGGATAAAGGTCTTGTCTGCAGATGACACTGGCCACTTTCAGTTGACCCTTGGGACTTACAAGGGACTTACTAGGGACTTACTAGGCCAAAGTCTTAAGGGAGTAGTAGTCATGCAAGTCCCTTTGGCTTACGTGTCTCTGAGGACTTAACATTTACCCATGTTGTTTATCGGTGATAGGTTTTTAACTAGGAATAATCATGGTAAGGTATGGGCAGTTACAATTTTCTCTGAACACAGGGCTGCAATTACTAGGGTGGCAAAACATGTTTACACATATATTTTAATGTAAGGTGCCTCACTAAAGACTTTGTTGATCCTATCAGAAGCCCAGGACGACCTCATGTCTCATATCATTGGTTTATCTGATCTGGGCCAAGAAATTGGGGCACCAAAGGTCATGAAAGCTTGTAACCAGTGGTGGAGTGTCTAACAAATAGATTGACCTTGACATAATCCCTAAATTTACAGTTATTGTTTAGTGTTATAAGTTTCTCTTTTTGTCAAAACCTGTCCATGTGTTATTTAATCATTTCACTTTCTTCTATGTTTTGATGCTACAGCTAATGTAACTTAGGGTGTCCCATTTTTAAAAAGTTTTTCGAATCAAGCTCCTCTTGGGCTCAGTTGTGCTCCTATATGTATGAAGTTGCCACACCAAATTTCAGTCAAATCCATTAAGGGTTAGACCCCCCCCCCCTCCATCTTTGGAGGGCCCTACGAGGGCCCAGAAAATGACTATTTTCAAGCATAAAAAGTGGCTATTTTTTTGCCTGAAATCAAACTGGTAAAATTGGGGTTGGTGAGGGTAGTGAGTTCACCTATGATGATAATAAATCTCCCAGAGGTCAAGATGATGTCATGACACGACATAAGTGGTCAATTTTAAAAGCCCTCGAGTACCCGATATTGGCTGTTTTCGAGCATAAAAAGTGAAATTAATTCATACAACTGAAATTGATTCAGTATGGGTTTTTGAGGATACTGAGTACACCTATCAATCACCCAGAGGTAAAGATGATTTCTTAACATGGAATAATTGATTATTTCAATCCTCGGATTACTCAAAATTGGCTGTTTTCGCAGGACTTTTGACAGTGTATTAATACGAAACAACAATAATCATGTTTTAGTCATTTCTGGTCATGAACATTTCAGTATACAATAACTAATTTCATTTAGAGGAGGAAGGTATGGAATTTAACACTTGCAAACTTATGCAAAGTGTCAGCTTTTCAATGTTAATGATACATTTCAGATACGTAAATGATCATAACAATTGACAAATTTGCTTTAAGGTACATGATATAATTTGGCAGCTAACTGACATATTTTGGTTACCTATTTTCACAAAATCCTGAGGAAAGAGCACTGAACACATTTGTACAGGTAGAATATTATAATGACCACATGTGAGTTGTGCAATCTCTCAAACAATTTTCTAAAAGTATATTTTACAAACTGTCTTAAATTATGTTTATATTACACAAATTGTTATTAAAAATTAATCGAAAATTTTGGTTTGGTTTGAAATTTTCTCTATGTCCTTCTTGAACTTCTTGAAGTGAGTTATCTTCATTCAGTGCAAATATGGGCACCAAGACAATTTCTTAATGTTGAAAACAAAGTGCCATCCATAGCCACATATGAATTGTCTTTGAACTTCTTCTTGGCTGAATCAGTTGCAATAGCAATGCGTTTGGTGATGTTGAAGATGGCTGCAAAAAATGGCTGTATATTGTTTCAGTTTCTGAAATTTCTGGTGGCAGGACCAACCAATTTCTTGTCATGTTGAGATGCTTACATATAGATAGTAACCATGAAGAAGATTTAACGAATGACACAAGTCACTGGTCGTCATTACCTGAAACATGGGTAAGGACTTTTTCTACAAAATGTTCAACAGATGTATAACATCTGGCTGCAGTGGACTGTGAAAAAGGCTGAGCACAACCAAAGATTCTGTCAGGTAACCTTGATGTCTCGAAATGGAGTCATTTTCTTCTCTCTTCATTCACTGTTCCTTTACTTTCGCCAGCACAACAAAATATGTTCTCAGCTTGGGTAAGCCATGTGCAACTGCATGTATGAGGTGTTTATCTTCACATCAATATTAACTCTGCTTCAGAATCAGTGACTTCCTGTTGTGTCTTAGTTTTAGAAACACAACAAAATTTATTTTCAGGTGATCAGGGGCCAATTGCCTTTGAAGTGAAACCTCGTTTTGAATCATCGAAGGTACCTGATGAAGCCTCTGGTTTTACTCAGTCTTTTTAAGTCCACTTCAGCCAGATACTAGACAAGTTGTTGAACAGCCGCTGAACAGAATCCCTCAAACTGACGTATTTGATCCAGGAAGACATGTCCTTCCCCAAGTTCCAGGCAATAATGACGTTCGACCTGAGTCTTTCATAAGACCTTCAGCGTGACTACTATTTGAGCATCTCACCATGACAAGAAATTGGTTGGCCTTACTGCCAAAGACACGGAAAACAAAATAAGAATATGCAGCCATGTTCAGTATTATGAAACACATTGATTGTTGTGAAAAGGCCATCCAAAAATAAGGATGGCATTCAGCTTGATTTTGCATGGGTTTCACATGGATAGTATCAAAAGTGTTAGGTTTCTAACGATTAAGTAAACTTCCTGAGCCTAATTCAGCCATGATGATGATAATATTGCTTATGAGCTTATAAATGTATTGAAATTTAACTGCTTAAGATTTGCCAATAATTGGCAACAAAAGCTTTTTGATAAACTACCAAAGTGTATGGAGATTTTGCAATGATTGTTAGCTTTTAGATATATGAACCCTGCCATCGTCATTGAACATCTGACCCTTTGCAAATGTTAAGTTCCAAACCTTCCTCTTCTAATTAAAATCCTGCACAGTAATGACTAAACTTGAGTATTGTTGAATTTGGTGTTCAGTGTAAATTAATTCACTATCGGAAACCCTGCGAAAACAGCCAATTCTGGGTAACTCACTATCATCGTATGTGAACTCAGCACCCTCAAAAACCCCTAGTTGACCAATTTCAGTGGCATTAACTGATTGCAGGTAGGAAAATAGCCACTTTTTATGTTCGAAAACAGCCGATTTTGGGTATATGAGGGATGAATTGACCAATTATGGCATGTGATGCCATCATCTTGATCTCTGGGTGATTCATTATAATCAAAAACCCCTACTTGACTAGTTTCAGTTGCACTGAAAATAGGCAGGAAAATTGCCACTTTTTATGCTCGAAAATAGTCATTTACGGGTCCCTCAAAGGTACCTCCAGAGATGGGGGGGGTCTAACCCTTAATAGATTCGAGTGAAATTTGGTGTAGGAACTTCGTACATATAGGAGCACAACCGAGCCCAAGAGGAGCTTATTCCGAAAAACTCTTTGAAAAACGGGACAACCTAATGTAGCTTAAGAATAACTTGGCACACCCGAAACCTTTAATATATCTTGTGACTACATGAAAGGAATGGGACAAAATTTACTCTTTCACCCTTAGCCTGGCCGACAAAGGAAATAAAAATACTTTTGGCAAAACCATTAATGCCTAATAGCTTGGCGCTCGGTGTAATGAAAAATACAAAGGGTCTACCTAAACTCAAACCCTCTCAATAAACCTAACCCTAAGTTTAATCCTAATTTTGGACCCAACCCTGGGTCTGTTTTCACATCTATTGTGTTGACCCTGTGTTTGGTCATTAGATATCTTTCAGACAGTACTGCCTTACTTCCTTAAATAAAGTGAGCAGCTTAGATTCTGACAGTTAGATAGATAGATAGATAGATAGATAGATAGATAGATTAATACTGTAGATAGATAGAAAGTCAAAATGCGTCTATAATTTATATTATTGGGATCTCCATTTCCCAAGCCCAACCCCCTATTCTAAATGTTCTGTCCCTTGGGACATTTTTTGACTTTTACTCCAAAAGGTTAAAGGCACCCTGTGGTACTCTTAATTTAACATGGGATGTTTCTTGGGGATGTTTCAGTACTTGGGAAGAAATGTCACTTTGGTCTGGTAATCAGAAATTAGGCTGAATACAATTGAGTTCATTACTATTTCCCTGGAGCTCCTTGCTCCGAATCCATGCTACCAGGCGGCAGAAATAGACATAGATTTCTGAAACAGGGACCTAGGATTTTTTTACATAGAAACTAGGAGACCATTTGGGCTACTCACCATGAATACTGGTTTAAGGTAGCTTGACAAATATGTCTCTGTGCTTAAATTATAACCAGGTAACTCAAGAGTATCTATAGATCTACACAAATGTCGAAAGTTTAATTTTAATGCAGTTATAGCAAAGCATGTAAAGTAAAGTAAAGTAAAGTATTTATTGACCATATTTACATATATGTACAATGCTATTTACATTTTCCATCACCAAAATGCAATATATATGGCAGGCTGACGCCAATGCAGGCGTATTTGCCTTTATCAATAAATATATGTAAAGTGAATATCATATTAATCAAGCACAAAATATAACCAGTGAAGCATTATCCAATATTTTTATCACAATATTTACAGAATAAATCAATTTATACAGTAACCAGAAATACATCTAATTTACCAATTGATAGCCAACATTATTGTTAGGTGCTGCCTCTGGTTGCCCCGCATTTGAGGCTGCCAAATCACGTTTTCCACCCCTCAGGGTGGATGGGGAAATCTGACAAGACAGCCCCGCAAAGGTAACCAGAGACAGCTGTGTAGCATCTGTTCTTTCATAATTAGAGACAGACTGACACATTGAGATATTTCTACTTGTGTATGTTTCACTATCTTAAATCGAAATTATTCATAAGATAATCTTTCAATCGTTTCTTGTAAGTGTGAATGCTACAATTATTATTTACTAAGGGGTTAATTTTATTCCAATATTTAACTCCTTGAAATTTGATTGATTTTGCATATAAGTGTGTTTTTACACTGTGGTACATGGAAACTATTTGACTGACGTGTTTGTCTTGGGACAATGTCAGAATTAAATGCAAACATCTCTTTAAAAATATCAGGTAGTGAACCTTTTAGAAACTTGTATAGGAACATCATAAGGCGCTGGATGTAAATATGTGAAAGTTTTAGGATTTTAAGATCTTTAAATATTGATTCAGTGTGGGCATAATATTCAGCAGATGATATTATACGTACAGCTTTCTTTTGCAATTTGATCAGATATGATAAAGAGTTCCTCCGTGGCCTAATGGTTAAGAGTGCTTGTTTGCACAACCACTGGCTCTGAGGGCGTGGGTTCGAATCCCACCCCGGAACTCAATTTAGTCCGAGCCCATGGGACATTAAATGGAGGCGGGTTGTATCCAGTGTTCTATGCTGGGGCAACTGAAAGACCCTGGGCATCCCTGAATTAAAAGGGTATGCACCAGACTCACAGTCTTCTCATCTCATCATCATACGCGATCGCCTGCCTCGATATAGCCCACTAAGGTGCTGCAGAGGCATAAAACACAAACAAACAAACAAACAATCAGATATGATAAATGACATATAGGAGCACTTCCCCAGACCTCGATGCAATACAAAAGATGTGGATATATCATAGAAAAATAAAGTACTTTTAAAGTACTCTTTGGGAGAACTTTCCTGGCTTTGCAGAGGATCCCAATTCCTTTAGAAACTTTGTTTTTGACATGTTGAATATGTTTACTCCAATCCAATTTAGGATCAAGGACAACTCCGATGAATTTGGAATGATCTACCTTTTCAATACTATGGCCACTTATCAATAGATCAGGAGCTAGGGCTATGCGCCGATTGTTCGATTTAAAATTAATATCATGTACTGGGTCTTGGCAAATTTAGTGACAATTTGTTGGTGTTCAGCCAGTCAACAATTTTGGATATTTCATTGTTCATAGTTCTGACAGCACCTTCAATTAATTTGTCACTCACAAAAATGGGCATAATATTAAGCAGATGATATTATACATACAGAAAGAGATAAGCTACCTCGGAATTTTTACGCAGTTGCCTGAGCCAAGGGATGAATCTATCTTATTTACATTCATGGATTTGCAATGAGGGGGGGGGGGGGAGATGGGGGGTGTGGTGCTTGTTGTGGCTTCTGATTGGCTAAGGTCAGATTGACTAGGTCAAGGCTGTGTATGAGTGGGGTGCCTTAAAGCATGGGGTGGCTTGAAACTGATGTATACTTGTGCTCAATAACTGATGATGTATTTTCACAGACTGAAAATCCAATTCGTAGTGTTGGCCTCCTGGTGGGTTTCCTGTGTTCCTCTTATTTATAACTTCGCCTCTCCCATCAGCACTCAGCAAGAAATATAAACAAGGTCAAGGCCACAATTAATATTGGGGAATATATCCTGGTCTTTAAAATTCGAAATTTCAAACTTTTTGTCTTTGTTTTATAATGCAACGTGGAAATGTACCCATTAATCTGGCACAGAGGAAACTTTTAATATATGCCATACCTTCTGACAACATAAACAGAATGGTACAAACTTCCGCTCTCCTTGTGGGTGAAGAAATTAAAAAATGTTCCAAAAACTTTTGGAGATATCGAAAAAAAAACCATAGCTGAATAAATAACTTGACACTGGGTGTATTCAAAAAGACACAGGGTCTACCTTGACTCAAACCTTAACCCTATCAATAAACCTACCCTAATTGTAATCCTAATTTTAGACCTGGCCTTGGGTCTGTTTTCGCATCTGATATGTTGACCCTGTGTTTTGTCAATAAATATCTTTCACAGATGTCCTTATACATGTTCATAGTTTTTAACAGTTCATATTTAGTTGAAACAGCCATAGCTGGAACTGACTGGTTGCCGCCTTGCTCCATTTTAAAAATAATGTGAGCAACGTAGATATTGACAGATAGACTGATAAATTAATTGATACTGTAGATAGATAGAAAGTCAAGACACATTTATAATTGATATTATTGGGATTACGATTTCCAAAGCCCAAGCCCCTATTCTAAATGTGCCATCCCTGGGGACACTTTTTGACTTTTACTCCAAAAGGTTAAATGCACCCTGTGGTACTCTTAATTTAACCTGGGATGTTTCTTGGGGATGTTCAGTACTTACTAAGAAATGTCACTTTCGTCTGGTAATCAGAAATTAGGCTGAATACAATTGAGTTCATGAATATTCGGTAAGGCTAGTTGTCAAGCTACTTTAAACCAGTATTCATAGTGAGTAGTCCTAATGGTCTCCTAGTTTCTATGTAAAAAAATCCTCCATCCCTAAATGTTTAAAAAAACAATGCTTAATTCTGCAATCTGGTAGCATTGATTCGAAGCAAGGAGCTGCAGGGACAGTGCATAAATTAGAACCCAGTAACTCAGAGTAGGCAAAAAAAAACATTAATTTTTCCCACTAGTCTTGAAATGGATTTCTTAATGATGGACTATATATATTAGGCACCTTTATAATTATATCTCAGTCTGCAATGTTTGATTTAAAAGTAAGTCATTGAGGTCGTGAGATGCTGAAAACAAATACACTATGTCGCTGTTGCAGTAAAAAGGATTCCAAGCGAGACGAATGCCACACCTCGGTCTCAGTCTCGGAGGGACTCTGCTTCGGTCTCGGTCTCGAATTATGCTCATGCCTTGGTCTCGGTCTCGAATATCCTTGCTTCGACTCCCAACACTGGTGCAGTGACAGTATAGTCTGTCAGTGTACACTTCATTGCATGCTTCGCTTTTAAAATTGATTTCATGTATATCTTTGTTCTTTTGGTTAGATAGGCCTACACAGAGAGATAAATAGATAGATACATAGATAGATTGTACAGCATTTTGCAGGCCTATTGAACATTTCCAGATCTAAGTAGGTACATGTGCTGATGCACATTGCTTGGGATGGCTGCTTTGTGTTGCTAGCGCTGTTTCCTTGACAACCATAAAGTGGCTCCCCTGGTGGGGCTGACAAGCATTAATGGCCAAACTCACAATTTTCTTCACAACATGCGAACGCAAGAGGTTGCTTTAAGTGTTATTGTAAATTTGATAAAAAAATCTTTGTACTGGCTGGAAATAATTAAACATTAAGTGCTGCAGGATGCTTGGACCACTGGGCATTTGATGGCAATGAATATTTTTGCTACGTGACTTTGCAGTGATGTCACTTGACTACGCAGGCCTACTACAATTGGATTACAATACTACACTCTGTGACGTCAGTTTGCTGAGATGTCATACCCCTTCAGATGGTGAGTTTGCATAAGTACTTATTTAATTTTCTTAATTACAATATTGTATGCATTTGAAATCAAAGTAGGCCTATCTAGTCCTATTTTCCATTAATAAGGCCTATATGTATACACATGATATAAGCCTATACCACAATGTTTTGGATGGAAAACGGTTGCAAAAGTGGATTTGCCACATTTTAAAATTGTATTGGGTCTTGACTACTCATCATCTACCATTGCAATACATATAACCGAAACAAATGAAAGTGTTCTATACTTCTGTTATCACGCGTTCTATTCTGTAAACCTAATTGTTCTGAAAGTCTGGGGCATGGTCCAGCAGCATGGACATTTATCCATGTCACAATGATTTATACCTACAAAGTTGATCATTTTGTGGGTCCCTTACTGCCAGCTTTATCTATCTATCTATCAATCTATCTATCTATCTATCTATCTATCTATCTATCTATCTATCTATCTATCTATCTATCTATCTATCTATCTATCTATTTATATATCTGTCTATCTATCTGTCTATAACATTATCAAGCACTATCTATCTATCTATCTATCTATCTATCTATCTATCTATCTATCTATCTATCTATCTATCTGTCCATCCATTTTCCTATATCTATAACTTTCCATCTCTCTGTTTTCTCTTTCTCATATGATCAGGATACATTCATTTTATCTCCACAGCCTCCCAAATGGCGAGCAGGGACATAATGATGAGATGATATCTAAATACCCAGCTTGCAAAAACGTACTTACAAATAGCAGCCTAATAGGAGTTTATCTTTAATTCTCACATGTCAAGTGGACCTACTAAGCATTCTCTCAAATATACTTATTCTATTACTTGGTACATTTGATGCTTTGAAACCACTTGATCTACTGGGAATGAGATCTGTGACGTAATTAGGCCTATAGGCCTATACAAAATTATGCCTATTATCTTCTTTAAAGCAATAATTACTGCATAAATAATATTTTAAGATGTTCGCATGAATATAGGCCTATGATTATTCAAAAACTGTTGAAGTAAAAAAAATCACAATTTTTCAAACAAAGAGCTCTGTATGTTCCAGACTGTACCTGTATAATGTATATGTTTACACAAACTAACATAAAGTTAATTAAGTCAATCCATCATTTTTTCACTCTTCGTCTAGGTGCTATAGCTTTTGTGATATTTGACTAGCTGTAATGAATCACTGGTTAGGTAATTTTTATGAAATTAGGGCCTATTTTATGTGACAAACATACAGAAACAAAAATCCATACGATGTTGTAGTGAATAAAAGTAAAAACTGAATAAAAAGAATATAATAGAAGGTGGAGAAGCTGTCCAAAAAGCTCATTAATTATATTACATGCCTTTATTATTATATCATAAGATTGATAGGTCTATTATTTTAAACATAATTTAGTTAATAACCTGAGAATTTCGCAGTTGGCTGATGAAGACTATGAGATGTGACTGAAAGCTAACAAGTAAGCAATTTTATGGAATTTTGAGTGAAGAAAACAATTACACTATAATTATGTATGATTAATTTAGTATGGAGTTTTTATCATTTCTTTTTAGAGGCGCACACAAATTTAGATTAATTTCTTCAGCCTTGAAGAATACCTGGTCAGATGAGACAAATAGAGGACACATTGTAAGATATGAGAGCCCAAAATTGTTACAAATAAAATTTAATTTACCACACATGTTAGATGGTTGGTTCGATTCGAAATACCCAAAAACATCATGATTTTGTGAATCTTGTCCAGATGATAGTATCTTCACTGTAAAATTAGAAATTTTGGGTCAGCTTGAATGATTGAGTTGATTGCACAATTCCTTTGAGCTGACATAGCTTGTTGTTTTCAGCTATGATAATCTGTCCATTATCATAACTTAATACAACAAGCTATAGTAGCTCAAAGATTTTGTGCAACCATCTCACTCAATCATTTAAGATGTCTCGAAATTCGAATTTTACACTTTTCTTTCTATGCTGTTCATGACATATCTGCCTTAAATTTAAGTATTCCACATCAGACAACTCAGGCAGAGCAATAACTGTGCAACCTGTGTAGCAAACAGATAGAATCTTCGAAATTAGGTCATCTCACATTGATTAATTTGATCCCAATAACTTCCCCCAATAAAAGAGCATTACATCTAATTGTTTAATAATTTGCTAAGCTTGCAGGGCGTCAATAGTTTTGGAAAGTGAAATAAATATATATGGAAAACAGAACAGACATATAAATTTTATCAACTGTCACTTTTCTTCAAGGTCATACAATGTACATGCATACAGTTACCCCAGATAGGCCTAATACCAATTCACAAGACTGTATGAAAGCTAAATTGGTGGACATACATTAGACAGTACAGAGAGTGACATTCGGTTAGCACAGAAGGCTTGTGAATCAGTGGTGAGATGATACAGCTAGAAATAAATTGTAGCAGCTGGAAATGTTGGTGGAAATCTGGAGGGTATGTCAAAGTAACGTTATATGGACGTCTGGGACATGACCTTTTTAGGATGCTGCAAAAATGTCTGGCAAAATTTGTTGGGAAAACTTCTCTCTGTTAGAATTCAGAGAGAAGTCTGTATGAAAAAACGAAGAAGAAGAAAAATCCTAAAGTGATGTGACAATTTTATCAACATTTGGAATCAAAACTATTTTTCCTTCCAAATACTGAAGTACATGTGAGAGTAGCAGATGTGCAAGGGAAAATATAGTAGGCTAGCTAGCTGGCTAGGTAGATAGATAGATAAATTGATAAATAGCCCTAGACAGATAGATGTGGGCTGATCGAATGAATAAACTTTTCAAACAAAAAGAAAAATTGTAAGACTGAAAGATAAATAAAATGGAATTTAACAAAGAAAGATGGATATATACATACCTAAAGGATATACAGTCTACTGAATAAACACACACTTTTAAATTCAACGCTCCCCCATACCTTGACTTGCTAATAGTTTAGCATGTGTGCCGGTGCATGCACCTCTGCTAATTGTGTGGGGGCAATCTGCACTGGATTTGCAGCTGATTTCGGAAGCTGTTTTCTAATTGGGCCAGATCTCGGCAAATCTCTTGCTGTTGGAGATTTGGAATGTCTTGGCAATCATGTGACCAGGTAATCAGTCACCTGACCATGTCATGTGACCATTTTTGACCCCTTTCGTGACATGCCCCGGGTGCTCATGGGTAATGAGCAGACACCATTATCTACAGAAAGTTAAATTGGCCATATTAACTTCTGGTAGCCACTACTAGCCAGGGATTTCCTGAACATGTAGCCTGTAGCCAAATTCTTGGAGATAAATGTATATAAGAAGATGTTTGTTTTGTGCCGTTAAAAAAAACAAAAAAACAGGCAAGTCGATGTCCACTGCTTTAAAATAATGGTTTCAATTGGTAAAATGCTGTACCACTTAATAGGTCATGGGTACACTTTCGGATCCAATACACGCTTAATGCAATCAATGAAGGATACAGAATTTAATTGGAATATAAAGAATATTTTCTGTACGAAATTTGGTTAGAAAATTAGATATAGATAAGCGTCTCTAATTCTCAATCCCAATTCTATCCCATGCATCATAGATTATGAAAGCGGTCTTATTAGGGTAATTATAAGCTAGGTTTATTTGGCAAGTAAATGCAGTGGAGATGACCAGATTGAGGTAGATGATTTTAAATTAGTTTAGTAACGGCTTTTAATTTTAATTCCCAATCTCACCACGTGTGACACTTCCATTTACACAACAGACAGCAATCTCTGCCAAGACTACTTTGTTGCATATTTTTCCAGCCGCACCAATGCACTGAACCATTACTTTTCAGGTAAACTCTTGTTGCCGTTTGAGAAACTTCAAAATGTTCACTCCGTCAATAATTGTGAAATTATAGCTTGACTTAAGCCAGTTAGGACCAAATGTAGAATTTTTTCTTCTTGATAAAGTTTCATTTAATAGACACAATTGGTGTTTGATGTAAAAGCTTTTTTTTTTTCAAAAGAACCAACTGGATTTAAAAATGCAGTGTTTTGGATTGTTTTTTCTGATTTTATGGTGGTCACCTGTAGCAGTGTCTGTGCTGGGCAAGAGAATATCCCCAATAGTCAGGGAGCCAAAGGCCGAAAATGTGAATAAAAAGGGTACTTTGTTCGCAGCGATCCACACCTCCTCAAATTTGGTACTGTCAGAAAGGAAATTTTCTGAATTTTTTCATGGTGGCCATGGTTTTATTAATTTCTTGGACCGGAGATGTTTTATTTTGGTTTCCATGGCAACAAGTCTGTTTTTGTCAAAATAAATTTTATAAAACTTATCACGGTTTATCACAGTTGCTGTGGAAGCAAGGCTTTCATTGATGAGTAATGTGGTGCCTTTTACTGGTCTCACTACTTTACGGGTGTAATTTTGATTTTCCATCTCTTTCTTGTTACCATGGCAACACTTTAGGAGACTATTTCTCAGATTTTGTTAGTTTGTGCTCTTATTTTCTTTTAGAGAGCCACAATTTAACGGTATAACTTAAAAAATTATAAATATCTGAATTCTGGTGGGGCAACTCTTTCAACCAGTGGGTGTTACAAAATCAGATTTTGTTTGAGTGTGTTGCTATAGCAACCAATTTAAAATTATGGAACCAGAACTCACATGAGGTCCGAGTTTTCAAATGGCTGCATCTCAAAAGGCAAGCAACATAGCCAGCTGATATCTTAGGGGAAGCTCAACCATACTTTCAAAATTTTGGAAACATTCCATTGACCAATTTTGGTTGCCATGGAAACCACCAGAAATGGCAAACATGCATTTCAAAGTGATTTTCATCAAACGTGTAGAACACCATGTTAATTCAAAGAAAAAAAAGATTGAAATATGGGCAAAATCTAAATTAAACGCTTGTTCAAAAAGATATGAAGTATTATATATGAATTATGTTACCATAGCAACCAGAATAAACATGTTTCAGATGCTAGCACAATAGATATGCAATGTTTTACATATCTCTGGACTTATTTAAGGTAAAATCTTTTATGATACATCGATCTTAACGTTTTTGAGGCCAAGGAATCTAATTTTGATATCAAAAGTAAGCTAATTTGCATATTTGCTCATAAAAAGAAGCAAAATTGATGCCTTTATGGATTTATTGAGCATTATTCAGGACTCTCTCTGACCACACAAAATCTTGTTAAACTATAACATATTTATATTCTAAGGTTCATTTGCTTATGCCCCAAAATAATCTGAAATCTAGTGGATAACTATTTCAGTCAGTTGGTATCGCAGTATCCGATTTTGATTCAGTGTGTTGCTATGGCAACTATATTCAAATAACATAGCTATCAATTTCATGAATTCCTCTTTTTCAAATGGCTGTTTCTCGCTAATAATAAAAGGTTACCTTATGATAATTTAGGAATAGATTAAATTGAATTTCATAAGTATGAAACAATTCTAGTAGAGTTTTTGTTGCTATGGAAACCACCAAAAAAGGTGAACTTTCTCTCCAAAGTGATTTTCATTGAATGTGTAGAATACAATGCTCATCACATACAAAAGAGTGAAATATTGAAAAAATATATATATTCCAAACTAACTTAAACACTGACAGGAAGCATTAAATTTGAAATATGTTGCCATAGCAACCAGAATAAACATGTCTCAAAGAAACTATCATAATAGATATAGAATTTGTTGTGTATCTAAGCACCCATCGAAGGTGCAACCCTATACGGTACATAAATTCTGATGTTTGTAAGGCCAAGGAATTGAATTTCGATGTCAGAAGTTAGCTAATTTGCATATTTACTAATAAATTTAAATAGTGCCTTTACAGTATTATTAGGCATCATTTCTTAAGGAAACAACATTATTCCTCTCTTTGACCACATGAAATCTTGTCTAACTGTAATATAGTTACATCCTGAGATTCATTTGTTATAAATGCCCCAAAATAATAAACATGTGAGATATGATGGGAGAATTCTTTCAGGAAGTTTGTATCAAAATATCATTTTGTGTTTGAGTGTGTTGCTGTAGCAACCATTCTGAAATTACAAAGCCACCAATTTCATGAAGTCCTGTTTTTCAAAGAGCTGTTTCTCGCTAACTGAGAAGGTTGCCTCAAGATATTTAAGGGGTATCAACCTTTCTTTCATAATTACAAAATAATTCCATTGATTACTCTTGGTTGCCATGGAAACCACCAGAAAAGGTAAATTTTCCCTCTAAATGATTCTTGTTGTAAGTGATGAATATAATGCTAATCACACACAAAAAGAGTGACATATGGACAAAATAAATAGACTCATCAAAAATGTAATGAAGCAGTGTATATGAAATCTCTGTTCGTAGCAACCAGAATCAACATTTCTCAGACACTAGCATGCAAGGTAAATACATTTGTTGTGTATTTCTGGACCTATATAAGGTGCAATGTTAAGTTACAGATCAATTATTTTGATATTGACGAGGCCACAAATGTCAGCTATAGTGAGGTTTCAGCCTCATTTTCAGTGTGGTTGCCATGGTGACGCATTGCAGGCCACCATATAGCCAAACAACAATAGACATAAAAAGAAAAATGTCTTTAGGCCTACATTCTGCAAAAGATATTTTGAACCACACTGTAAAACTAGAATATGTGGGATAAGCACTGTATAAATCTGGAAGTCTAGAGAAGCTCAGACGCCTAATACAAAGGACCGAAGCTCCAGAAAGCAGTCCATTTTTAAATATAGCAACTTTGAAGTTTACATTTGGTCTGGGAATATTAATCAGAAATGAGGGAATTTACCATAAATTTTGACTAATGAAACATGTTATTGTATCTCCAAGCGGGGACTGCGGTCCGAAACCTGGAAACTGGCCTTCAGCTGCTCTACTAAAATTAATAACATCAGTTTCATGAAGTAAAAAAACCCTAATAATACTGTAAACAGTCATTTTGTACTCATAATTATGAAGATATGCAAATTAGCTTTCTTTTGATACTACAATTTGACTCCTTGGCCTCGCAAACATCAGAATTGATATATCGTATAAGGTTGCACCTGCGATAGGTCCTTAGATACACAATAAATTGTATATATCTATCATGCTAGTTTTCGGGAGATTCTGGTTGCTATGGCAACATATTTCGAATATAATACTTTCCATCAGTTTTCAAGTTAGTTTTGAATATATTTTGTCTGTAATTCACTTTTTTTGTATGTGATGAGAATTGTATTCTACACATTCAATGGAAATCACTTCAGAGAGAAAATTTACCATTTCTGGTGGTTTCCATAGCAACAAAACTCTACAAGATTTGTTACATAATTATGAAAGTGAATGTGATCTATTCTTAAAATATCATAAGGCAACCTTTCATGGTTAGCGAGAAACGGCCATTTGAATAAGAGGAATTCATGAAATTGATGTCTTTGTTATTTCAATATAGTTGCCATAGCAACACAATGATAATCTGATACTGTGATACCAACTGACTGAAAGAGTTATCCACCAGATTTCAAATTATTTTGGGGCATAAGCTGATGAAACTCAGAATATAAATATGTTTCAGTTTAACAAGATTTTGCGTGGTCAGAGAGAGGAATAATGTCCAATAAATCTGTAAATACACCAATTTTGTTTCTTTTTATGACCAAATATGCAAAGTAGCTTACTTTTGATATCAAAATTAGATTCCTTGGCCTCACAAACATCAAGATTCATGTATCATAAAAGTCTATACCTTAAATAAGTCCAGAGATAGGCAACAAATTGTATATATTGTTCTAGCATCGGAAACTTGTTTATTCCGGTTGCTATGGCAACATAATTCATATATAATACTTTGTTTCTTATTGAACAAGTGTTTAATTTAGAATTTGCCCATATTTCAATATTTTTGCTTTGAATTAACTTGGTATTCTACACATTCGGTGAAAATCACTTTGAAATGCATATTTGCCATTTCCGGTGGTTACCATGGCAACCAAAATTAGTCAATGGCATGTTTTCAAAATTTTGAAAGTATGGTTGAGCTTCCCCTAAAATATCAGCTGGCTATGTTGCTTGCCTTTTGAGATGCAGCCATTTGAAAACTAAGACCTCATGCGAGTTCTGATTCCATAATTTTAAATTGGTTGCTATAGCAACACACTCAAACAAAATCTGATTTTGTAACACCCACTGGTTGAAAGAGTTGCCCCACCAGAATTCAGATATTTATAATATTTTAGTTATACCATTAAATTGTGGCTCTCTAAAAGAAAATAAGAGCACAAACTAACAAAATCTGAGAAATAGTCTCCTAAAGTGTTGCCATGGTAACAAGAAAGAGATGGAAAATCAAAATTTCACCCATAAAGTAGTGAGACCAGTAAAAGGCACCACATTACTCGTCAATGAAAGCCTTGCTTCCACAGCAACTATGATACACCATGATAAGTTTTATAAAATTTATTTTGACAAAAGCAGACTTGTTGCCATGGAAACCAAAATAAAACATCTCCGGTCCAAGAAATTGATAAAACCATGGCCACCATGAAAAAATTCAGAAAATTTCCTTTCCGATAGTACCAAATTTGAGGAGGTGTGGATCGCTGCGAACAGAAATCCCAATTTTGAGGGGTTAGCTCCCTGACTACAATGTGGATTCCCTCTCGTCGCATTGGCGCTCATTCAGTAACTCACCTGGAAGCCTGGGTGGTCACAGTCCTGACCTGCTCTGCGGAAGGTCTTTTCCTGCATGGGTTCAAATCTGGTGTGGATTCCAGTGGACCTTCAAGAGCAAAATCGAAGCTAGATGTCATTAAGATGATATGTTTAATTTGTCTGTAGTGTCAGAACTTTCTCCACCGCGAAAGTAATTTTTTTACAATCTCTCACATGGGGTAAATGTGTCACATGTTGAGGACTTACGCTCTCTCTCCGGGGGCATGTACCCAATCAACAGAACTGGGCTATCTATCTATCTATCTATCTATCTATCTATCTATCTATCTATCTATCTATCTATCTATCTATCTATCTATCTATCTATCTATCTATCTATCTATCTATCTATCTATCTATCTATCGAGAGGCAAGAAGTGGTTCAAGAGAGTTTCTTTGTGCCATGTAGCCTGCACCTTTGTATACCTGAGAGTTATATTGACTTTGCTACTAATCTCATCAGTGCAGCCATCTTGAGTTCTTGGTCATGCAAAGTGGCAAAGCATCTTGTTTCGGGTATTACCAAAAGTTAGTGCATATAGGGAGCAGGTATAAATAATGTGCATCTGCACTGTATAGTTTCCCAGATACTCAGAAAGATATTCGAATCAAAAATTTGTTGTATAAGTGAATTATTTATGCAGATATGCAGATTGTACAGCAATCTAAGATTGCGTAAAACAATCAAAGCGTGCTATATCAAGTGCATAAAGTCAAAATCAAGTAAAAAAATTCAATTCGATGGAAAAAATTATAGATGGTCATGGGTCATACTCTTGCAATTGAAATAAGTATATTCTTTAATCTTTTAGCATTGTGCTTTGGGTGTACTTTGTCTTACTCTTACAACATTATGACCTATCCAGCTAAAGACTCCAGGTGTAAATTCAGTGGCCATTGTAGCAAATGTAGCAAGAAACCTCAATGGTATGATGCAAGCATCGTGTCAAAAGGTCTGTCTCCATAATATGGAGATTATAACAGTGATTATGGGTAGGTGGCACTGAGATAATGGGGTACGCTATTTTGTCTTTGAGGAAGCCCACTAGATGACAAATTTTCTGGTTTGTTTGTAAATGAAATGAAAGGCTGTGACTAACTGCTGAAATAATCTAGTTGTTGACACTTCATAACCCCCCAATCTATATGATTCTAACCAACAAAACACTTTTCTATTGAACTGCTGTTTTACGAACACCCATCAGGTCAGACTCGTTGGCTTGATCAACAGCACCAATCAGTCCAATCACCTTTTTGAAAGGAAAAGGGGATTCCAACACAGCTCCTTTATTGCTTGGATATGTTACCTATACATACATTCAGAACTACAAATAGAGACAGACCTTTTATTGTTTCCACTATAATTTGAAGATAATCTTCACTTAATACCAAAAACTGAATTTATGATTTATTTTAATTACCCAGAAATTGCACTCAACTACATGTAGGTCTAAGCTCCTTCTATTTAGGCTGAAGAATGCTATGTACTTTCATCCCTGAGATTGTAGTGCTTTCAGGGGTATCATAATGTCTGCTCAGTTATCTCTGTTTGAGTGTTCATGGTTTGATGTATTTATGACATTTCTATTATATATCGTGATGAGATTTTGTATTGATGAAACAAGTCTTTGATGTGCAATTTCAACAGGTGCAGGTTCTCCTTCATATTTGAGAATGCTCTCATTAAATTTATGGATTTTTAGCCCTTTGAAATAAATCCACATTGAAAACAAGTCTTCTTATTGATGGGGAAATCTTTAAGATCTCTTTAACATCAATTTTCTGTTATTTCTATGCAGTTTCTCTTATTGTGTTATTTGGGGTTCGTGGTTTTGTTCCTTAGCAAGTAGCCTGTTACTTAGACTAAGACCATTATTATTATAAATTCCCCCGTTAGGGGAATTTATATTGTTTTTGTTCGTTTTTTTTTTTCATCATCTTTTTTCCTCCTCCTCTTCCTCCTCTTCTTATTTTTCATCACCACTTTTGAGAGCTCATATTTCTGGAACCATTTATGATATCTTCATAAAAATACATACCTATAATGTACTTGCAATGTACTATAAAATCCTGGAATTACAGAGCGTAATTACTAGTACTCTTGAAATTACGTCCAAAATTCATAAAAAATTTGTGTCAACGGTTCTGGAATAACCGCAATACAAAATTACACCAAATTTTAACACAATAATCTCTAAAGATATACGCAGTGCGGAAAGGCGGCTTTTGGCAATATCTTTAAAAGTTTTTTTTATATGAATTTTTCAAATAAGGGAATTCCCAAAATTGCTACTAAAATTTTCCAAAAACAAGGAAGAAATGCTCCAATCAAGCTGAAATTGTATGCAGTTACAGTCATACTATAGTGTAACAATCCACTAGAATTTCAACTTTCTAGCGTTAACGGTATCGGCGCTATAGCACCACAAAAACGCTATTTTCAAGCGCGGATAACTCGCTTCTTATTAAAGCTACAGAAAAATAAAAAACACCACCAGAAAGCTCTGTTTCTTAGCTTTCACATGGTATATAGCATGCTACTGTAGCGCCGTCCGTTAAAAATCGCGGTGACCCTGAAAATGTTATCTTACTTTTTCTCTCCCCAAATGCTTCTTATGGCTGGAAACACTTTATCCTGGCCATATGCCAATTTCATCGCTTCTCATACTTCACTGGCTGCACATTTTCTTTGTTGAAATAAATGCTTACCCAATTACATTTCTGTGTGAATCATCAGATGGGGAAGGTAGAAGGGAAGGGGCAGGGGGATGTAAGGGGGCAGGGAAGAGGAAGGGAAGGGGGGAATTTATCTTTGTAATTGTGCACAATTACAGGTGTACTAGTTAGTGTTGGTTTGGTGCAGCACTTTTAGATTGATACTTACTTATGTTAGGCCAGTTCTCAAAGATATGGTTGAACCCCGGTTCACTTTCAGTTTTTCTAATGCAACCATTGCACTAACCGACAAATAGTTATGTTTCAGGGTACATAAATGGTAAATAGACTAGGTGTTGCACATCTTACTTTGACCGATCTTTCAAAAGCCCAGAATGACCTTCTAAAGTCACTTCCTTTTTTGGCTGATCAGATGTCAGAGGTAAGAAGACATCCATAGACTCAAAGAGATCTATCTATATATCTATCTATCCATCTATCTATCTATCTATCTATCTATCTATCTATCTATCTATCTATCTATCTATCTATCTATCTATCTATCTATCTATCCATCTATCTATCTATCTATCTATCTATCTATCTATCTATCTATCTATCTATCTGTCTATCTATCTATCTATCTATCTATCTATCTATCTATCTATCTATCCTTTGTTCTATATCTCATTGACAAAATGTTCACCCACAATTTAGATGCTGTTGGTTGTAATAAGAACAGTAAGGTAGGATTTATTTTATAGTAGTATAGTGTCATATCTATACAGTATATCTGTCGATCTACACTATCTAGCTGGGCAGCTGAGTGGTTAAGGTTCCAGCTTGCTCAGCAGAAGGTATTTACCAGCATGGGTTGAACCCTGGGAGGGGAAACCGAAATTTTCAGTGAACCTTCGATGTCCTTCATTAGAAAAAAAACAGCTGAATGCCGTTCGGATGTGACATAAATTTGACAGCCTCTCGCATCAGTGTCTCAAGAAGTGTCTGTGCTGGGCAAGTTAAAAATCCCTCACGTCAGGTAAATGTTTAACTCCTTGATTGTTTAGGATTCCTGCTCTCTCTCCCATATCATGAATCAACCATCATGAGCAACCAGAACTGAGCCTAGGCCCTAGAGGGCTGCACTGCACTATCTATCTATTCAGCTGTCTATATAAATAGTTCTGTCTATCTGTATCTGTCTTAATATCCATCTGTCTAGCTATCTATCTATAACTAGTCTTATCTATATTTGCACTCTATCTATAGATAGATCTAATTGTAGAATTTCTTCTACAGGCCTTACAGCTTAACTGAGTTGTAGTTGGAACTCACAATTAAATTTGAGTGAGAAAACCCAATTGACACTCTTTTAAAGGGGCCCAGGTGCATCTCGGGTAAGCCAGATGACATCATTATAGAACAAGAAAGACAGAAAAAGGTTCCCCTGGTGACAAAATGCATTAAAAGTCACTGTTGGGCTGACAATGTTATAAAATGTGCTGCCACTTTTAAAAATTACTAAATTATTTGTACGTGTACTTGTTCTTCATGGTCAATAAATTGAAATTATACTGTGTATAAAATAATGATAATTAAACTGTTTTAAAAATGATAAAAATCCTATTGCCCAACTAAATGAAGGAAGAAATGGTTGTTCTATTAATGCCAGCTAGGTCTAATCGGAGAAATTGTTTTATGGAAGCAATGTTACAGTAAAGGACCCCGCGATTTACAAAATTTTCCCTGCTGTTGGTTTGTCGGGGGTAATAATTTTCTAAGAGTGATGATATATGATAAGATAGAGGGATGAAATCAAGAAGGGTGTACACTCTAAAAAATTTCAGACAAAATTGGTTTTTTAGATTCAAAATGGTTTTTTGAAAAACCAAATTTCAATGCAAAAAACCAACATGGATTTTTTTAAAATCCATGTTGGTTTTGCATTGAAATTTGGTTATTGAAATTTTGTTTAAAAAAAAACTATTTTGAATCTAAAAAACCAATTTTGTCCCGACATGAAGCACTTTCACCCCTGTGGCTTTCACCCATCAATATTTAAGTAGATGATATTTTCTTAAAAATGGATATAGAAGTTGTTGGTAGTATAAGATGTAGTTTAATTTGGGCTAGTTTGTCAGACCACTGTTTTCCCTCATAGAAGTGGTTAAATAATTAGGACACCCATTATTGGCAAGCACTATATTTTATGAGATTCCTTTTACAGGAATTCGCATTGCAGTAGACTTGTGGATTTCCATTGATGTGATCTTCAGCAAAATGTGTATTTTCAACATTGGACTAAAACTATCAGGATAAATCTCATAATTTTATGCCTGGTAACAGGGCATATTACTTTGGAAACAATACCCACTAAGTGCTGGGTCCAAGCCTATAAAATTAATGAGTTATTGCAGAAAGAAATATTTATTACATGACGTATGGAACTCTATGTGACGTGTGGTAGCAATGCATTCCATTCTCACTATGAATCTGAGCTGATGTACACAGATACCAACATATACCATAACTGTGAAATAGGCTAAACCAACTGTGAGGAATATGATAACTGTGAAATGAAGTAACTTTGTTGCTTGCTCTCAGTCATTCAGTCTTCTATAACACAACAACTTTGATTGGTTGATATGTTAGTTCTCATCATGAGCTTCACTGACACATGTGTCCATGTTTGAACATCTCAGACCGCATTTTGTAAGAGCTTCTTTGAAAATTGTAGTCATTAGATCCATCTAGGCAGATAGTCAGAAATATTATAAGACAGAAGGATTAAAATTGAAAGATTGCGTGAGACAGATAGACATATGGACAGACATATAGATAGATGGATCGATGGATAGATAGATAGATAGATAGATAGATAGATAGATAGATAGATAGATAGATAGACAGAAGAAAGATAGACAGATAGATAGACAGATAGATAGACAGATAGATAGATAGTTTCAAGTTCAAATTTCCTGTGGTATCCAAATTCAGATTACAAGGTGTAGATCGACAGAAGATCAATAGATAGATCAATAGATAGATCAATAGATAGATCAATAGATAGATCAATAGATAGATCAAAAGATAGATCAAAAGATAGATCAATATAAATTCAATCGGAAGGATTAAAATTGAAATATAAAAATACAAAAGACAGATAGGTAAATATTTAGTCCAGTAAATTATAAATTTCAATTGTCAATCTTAATGACAAATATCTAGAGCTATGTATGGTCAATTGCTTCGAAACCATTCACATATTGCGGTCTGGCATGGTAATTTGTGGTCCAATTCTATCACTATTTATCAAGATATGAGAGCTGACCAATGATTAGCTACTACGAGACAGGCCTGTACTTTACTTGTGATACACAAGTTATGGCAGTTTCAATTTGCAATTTACTGGAATAAACTGGTGAAAACGATTCATATTTCACAGCTTCCTTGAGCATAGAAACCTGAATGGATATTGGTCACAAATGAGTAATTTTCTGCCACACGTCATGTACAGCTGGATTCACAGGTCCCAGTGGCTGAGAAGTCTAATTCAACGCGAATTCCTGTAAAGAATGTGGTCTCAGTTATTTATTAGTGATTCTACTGGCTTAATCAATTTTCAAGTGCTGTTTCAAATTGAGGTATTCAAGCACAAAAAACAAGTGCTATAAAACTTATGTTGGGTTCGGATAAAATCTGTTTTCTATTATATCTCATTTACTGCTTAATGCTTGATTGCTTTCCTTAATATTTTAGACATAAGGGTATTTTCCTTAAGCACCGAAGTCACTGATTTGTAAATAATTGTTTTATGTGTAGGGATGTTGATAGCCAAATCCATATTAGAAAATCTATAATGATGGTTTCTTTTCAAGAGGTGGAGGAGAAATTTAGGTGATATTCATTGAGAGGCGAGCTTGGTAAATCACTACATACTTTAGATGCTCAGTGGTTCAATGTTCGTCCAAATATTTAATTGAAATATAGCAACTTATTTTTTTTATGTAGGTCTGGGTACCACTACTTTTGAAAACACCACATTCAAAATAGATAGCTCAGGTGGTAGAGAGCCGGGCTCCAATAGGGAGGTCTGGGCAGTGGGCATGGGCTCGAACCCAGACCTTGTCAGCGGATCTGTGAGCCCACAATGTAAATTTTGAATTTTGAGTTAGCTTAATTGATTGAGTGAGATGGTTGCACAATTCCTTTGAGCCAAGATAGCTTGTTTGCAAGTTTTAACAACATAAAGATTATCACAACTCAAAACGGCAAGCTATCATGGTTCAAACAAATTGTGCAACCATCTCATTCAATCATTTGAGCTAACTCAAAATTTCAAATTTTACAGTGTATAACTGTTTACTGTAAAATTTGTAGTAAATAGCCCATGATCCTGTGGGAGCCTACGGACACTAAATGGGTTGAATCAGGTGTTCTGTACTGGGGCAACTAAAAGACCCTGGACATCTCTGAAATAACAGAGCATGCATGTGCCAGACTCCCGGAGTTATCGATGTATCATAGTGGCGGTCGACATGCGACATTATAGCCATCAAGAATGACCGGGTTTGCAAGCGTTCACATCATGTAGATGTTGAAGTAAAGTCATACATTCATACATATGAGTACACCAGCCTTTTCAGGGGGAGGGTTGGTCTAGTGGTAGCATGCTGGGCTGCCAATCTCTGGGTCCAGGTTTCGAATCCAGCTCTTGCCGGGTCACCTGGGCCAATGTTGCACTTCTGTTTCAATCATCCTTTGCCTCATTGCTGTGTCCTCCTCCTGTCCTATTTAGCCTACCAAGTGCATAAATACAGGGCGTAAGCCCCCAATCATCCATCCATCAATCATACACTAGCCTTTTCAGTCTCCAAAGGAAGAAATATAATACATGTACATATTTACAAATGTAACCAGTGAAATGATGATCTCAGCAAAGGTTCACTTTGAGAAGTTTGTCTCAGTGTGCAAGTACCAAACAGAGAACAGCCAATTAGTCGGATTAGCAGGGAGGTGCCACTTCAATTAGTGTTCTATTGAAGTTTTCTTACCAGAACTGTTGTTGTCAGTTTAAATGGAAGATGCCTATTTTGGCAACTGTTGCCATCTTTCAACTTGTCTGGAGAATGTTCTTGCAGAAAAGCTGGAAAACTTGAAATGAATAAGCAGGACAAAAATGGCTAAAATGATGGTTCCATTCTTTAAACCACCAATTCCAATATGAGAATCGTAGAAATTTTGCAATTGAGTTGTTGAATGCACCTGATAGTATGATTTAAGAAGTTAATTGGTAGTATGTATCGAATCATACTAATGATAATATCAAAGAAGACGAGATGACTCTTCAGTGTGTCAAATCGCAATGGTAATTGATTAGTTTGCTAAATTAATGTTATTCTCTCTGTGTGAACAGCTCTTTTTAGCCAATATATCGATGTATATCATCAGTGTATATTGCACAGAGCTGATCATCTCTTATAAGTTGTCAGTGAGGTAATTATATCAAGTCTCATTATTACAATATACAGTGGTCGGTCCCTGCGTTATAAGGCCGCCCCTTCTGCGGTCGTGAAGCGGTCTCTCATGTGGGTGCTGTCTCTGGTCGGGGTACAAAATGCATTAGAAATACTACTTACTGCGAGAGGAAGGCGGTCACATAAGGCAAGTCAGTCTTATGCCCAGTTCTCACGGCACGTTACGGAGAACTTTTTTACCACTGAGGGGTAGCTTGAGTAGAATTCTAGGAAAAAAATGACCATCCCGGCGACATACAATGTTTATAAAACCATTATATAATTAATTAAAAGCAAATAACGGCGGGATAAGATAGTAAATCGGCGGGATAACATCATATCCCTGCGGGAAAGATCTAAATGCCTGGGGGGCAAGAACTAAATGCTTGTGGGATGTCAAAGATTGTCGGCGTGATATCAAAAGATCGTCGGCGGGATGTCAAAAACTGCCGGCGAGGCTGCAAATGTCCCCCAGGGGCAGGAGAGGTCCCCGCAGGGGCAGGAGAGGTGCCCTCAGGGGCAGGGGATGTCCTAGTATCCTGCCAGAGATGTTTTTGAGATGTTCTCACTGAAAAAATCCCCGCCAGACATCCAAAAATCAATAAAATTTTGGGCTCTGTTCCGCCGTCATGAAAAAAAAGTTTGAACCTGTTGAATCTTTTTTGACATCCACTGCGCAGTTTTTCCATTTCTAGGAACCCCCTGAGGGGAACAAAAACTACCCCTGGGGGATGTGAAAAGTCGACGGTGGATCACCCAAATTACCAGGAAATACCATCACGCCGACGTCTAAAATGCTCCGTAACGTGCCGTGAGACTGAGGCATTACTACAGGGCGTCTTACAATGCAGATGCCACTGTGTTGGTAGAGGACTATAGGTTTCTTTAATTAAAGCTATCTGACACCTTCACTTTATCTTAAAATGGCTCTCCAAATTATCCATGTGTTTACAGTAAATGTAAATGTATAATTTTTTATTGTACATTACATCGACAGTTAATCTCCCCAGACTTGACCATACAATTATACAATTGTCAGGCCTGTCCAAGCATGAGCCTTTCTACTCTCCTGGGCAGTATAGCCATTTCTCGTAGATGGTGAAGCACTGTAAGCATTACTAATTAAGCAACCGAATATCCCCTCCCAAATTTAAAATGAAGTTATCTGTTTTCTGGTTATGATTTTGTTATTTGGTTAATTATCTCATTTGTGGCAAGCAACAAGATATCGCCTCCCTGAGTTCAAATTAAATTATCTGATTTAACATCATCTTTTCTTAATTATTTTCTTAATGTTTGTTATTATTACCTCAAAATGATACGAAAACAGCTGTCACAAATATCTGTTTGTAAATAGAGCAAAATTATATTTTCTTATTACTGCAAAATTAATTAGCAACGTTCACAAGAATGCAATTTTAAAATACTTCCTCTTTTTGCCAAGGGCTTTGTGAGTGTTGATTATTTTCATACAGTATTTGAGGAACTTTTTGCAATCAGAAACTTAGATATTTTTGCGAAAAAGCATCCGAAACAGTTTAAACTTGACCATTCAACTTGGTCTTACGGTGTACAGACATGGCAAAGTCAGTTCACAAATTAAAAAAGAATTTTTTTCCCCAATGCGCAGAGCTGAAATATCTGAAATAAGAGATTATATTGCGCTAACCGCATTTGGGCTTTAAGTTTCTTAATTTTTTTGTATACCAACCTATTTGAAACCTGATTCTTCTAGGAACAGAATAGAATGTATGTTGTGCTTGTCAAATTAAAATTTCAATTATAGTGGGCAATTACCCCGTGGGTATTTTTTACTTGATTTACCTGATGTAAGAAGCCAAGAAAAAAATAGACAAAAAAATATGGCATGTCAAAAAAAATAAAAAATTAAACTGAAGTATACAGAAGTATGTTGTTGCATCTTATAATGCAGATTTACCATTGATCATAAGCTGGTCATATGCAACACAAAAATGCGACTGATACTTTAAAAGAGCCTATACTTAGTGAGGGTCTAAGTGTGTTTCAAATCATCAATACCCGGTACTCTCAGTCTGTACCTCCTTGCCATTTTTGAGTGGATTCTATAGAAATTTGTTTGCCTTTCTTTTCTGATTGATTGATTGATTGATCCTTAGCAGAGAGACCTTCCCATCTTTGGGTGTTATTTGGTCAACCTTTTGGGCTTTTTTTCCTTTTTTGTGGTGCATGGCTTTTCCTTGACGATTGCAACACATTTGCATTCTGTTGCTTGATGTCTCCACATGTACTTGTTGCTGTATTGTTTGTTGTTAACTTTACAGCCCAAAAATTATAAGTGCTGACAGAAATTCACTGAAATGTTAATGTAATTGATGTATTGGGTCTAACATCTTCCACCTCTGCCATCCTCCGATGAGCTCGACCGACATTTACAAGTACATCCTTGACAGGCCTGATCGAGCTTGAATCTTTCTCAGCTCCCCGGAAACCGTACACCAGTGTGCAGCGAATTCCACTCGTATCTCAGTTGAACATTCCACAATGGTCTTCTCTGCCTATTGCCAAGTCCTCATTTCACCTGGTTGTGCAATGAAGCATTAGTTTAAGGAAGATCTTCTGATTCTGCTCAGTTCCTCTATGCGATGACTAGGGTTCGAACCCGTGACAGTGCACGTAGCAGTCGAATACCTTATCCACTAGGCAATGACAAAATGTAATGTTCTTGTGAGGTCATATCCCTATCCTTGCCATGTATCTAATTTTTATGACTCATAAGTAGTCATCAATTGAGGTCATGTCATTGCTAGTAGGACAAGTCAGTAATGAGTCACACTCATCATTGAGGTCACCATGCAGTTACCAAATGACAAATTGACGGTTCGCTTCAGTGTTATGGATTTGGTCTGTGTCATTGACGTCCACAAACAGATTAGTGTAAGTGCTGATAATTCTTATTTAAAGAAAATACAGCAAACAAGGCTCCTAGATTATTAAAGGGTGCCGGAACAGTGGGAGAAGAGGGGGCGAAGACAAAATATTACTAGTCTTTATTTTAGACAGAAATTATTGAGAATATATGCAAAATTATTATTGACGTTATAATATAATTTTATTGCACAAATTGTATTTGCCATTTTTCTTCAGACTGCCCTTTCTGCTCATGTTTCCTTCTGGAAGTACCTTGCCCAGATCTAGAAGCAAATAATTATGTACGTCATATTCCCAGAAATAATTGCCTGTAAATTATAAGTGAACATCATTGTCTGTCGTAACATACAGTCGTCTCCTCAGTCTTCCAGCTCCATGAGACAAACAATATAATTGTCACTAATATTCCGGATTGGCAATCTTTGCCTTGTGTTCTGAGACAGACTGACAGAAAGCCCAGTAATGATCTGCTTAGGTTAGTGTTAGGCTTATCTACAGGAGCTTTTCTGGTATTTACTGCTCCAGAATCATAGCTTAATGTCATCTATATTTGGCATTGGGTAAGTTGTTATAATTATGCTTGTATTGATCAAAAAGATTTATCTTATGAATTTTCAAATTTTACTTATTTTTCGCTGGGAATTGACAAAATTACATGTCTTTAAAGAAAATGGGAGCAGCGAGTTTGTGCACTCGGTGCAGCCATGCAAGAAAGAAAAAATATATAGACACCTCCTGAAATCATGAAACTAGTGGCAATATTCAAATTGCAACATTTTCTTAGCAGTTGAACCCGTCAAGGTTACACTTTGAAGGTGAAAGAATCTCTAACATGACTGGAATAGCTTGAATTCTCTTCCAGGACTGTCAAAACAGCCTGACTCAACCACATCAAATGTGCTTTAAAATATTAATTCTCCAATTTTGAAAGAAGACACCTTCGCAAACTGTCCAAATCACAATTCGCAAATTGGCAGCCTTTCCAAATCTGTCTAAACTGAAGAGCGTTAACTCCATCAAAGACACGTTGGATGCGTTTGCTAATTAATTATAGAAATAATTAACACAGATTTGTTTAGAACAACAAGTCAAATGCATATTAGATCTGTTTGTTTTGATATTTGAAATTTTATTACTTATTAACCCATTTGTTGTGCCAATTAATAGATGAAACAATATCCCAAAATAATAATTATTTGCATTTGTTTGCATGTTGTTATTGCGTTGAAGTTATATAAAGACAGCTGTGACAAATATCAAAAACCTTTCGCAAAACATCACAAATTACAATTTCTGAAACAGCTTTGTGAGCGGAGACCATTTCCTGTAAATATTTTCTTCAGGTCATGGGGAACTTTTATATACTTGAGAGACTTGCCCAGGCCTTTTTCATAAAATTCCTTATATCAAATAAATCTATTTTCATTAATTGCTTGAAATAAAATAATGGCACTTCTCTTACATGTAGAGATGGACTATTATAACTGAGGGATGTTTATAACATAAGTTTCAATGGCACCTCCAACTTATGAAAGTCTATAAATTTGTATAAAAATTTCTTCCTGAGTGTCAAAAGTTTGTTTAAAAATATTGAAATTCACTGTCTGTGTATTGCTCTTCCTTTTGAGCTGACACAAAAATCTGTTTAATGCTCCGTCAGAAATTAGTTTTTGGAGAATAGGGGAGTCCTTTTCGTCACCATACCTTACACGTACCTCTTCTTCAATTTGTTGGTCTCTGGAATGTTCTCTTTTGCAAAAACTGCATAATTTCGGTTGAAAAGTCTGATGATGATTATTCAAAACCTTTCATTCTGGTTTTGAAATACTCCTTCCTCCTTGCATTATTTCGCAATAAGTATAGTTCATGACGGTTCAATAATAAATTATATGTCAGACTTGTGACTGTATTAAGAATAAGAATAAGAAGTTTTATTGGTCACTTAGTAGCACAGTACATGTGAAATTTTGGTTGGTCATTGAAATGGTGCACTCAGTTAAATTACAGTAAAGTATATTAATTATAATCATATCTAAAAAAAAATGAATTAGTTAATATAATAATATGATTTTGATTAAGCAAAATAATGGAACTGGGAACAAAGGAAAAAGGAATTTTTTAATCTAGACATTCTCATAGGCAGTACATGCCATCTTCTTCCACAAGGGGTATGGGACAGTTCGGTGTTAAGAGGATGTAGTTCGTCTCTGACAATTTTTGTTGCAATTTTTATAACATCTTTAGAGTGTATTTCCTCAATACTATTCAAATTAATATCGTTGCCCTGAGGATTTCTTACATACTTTCCTTGGTTTCATTAATTTACGTTTCAGATCTTCCCTTTGAAAAAATTATAGAAAGCAATACATGCGTAAGTAAGTGTTGGCATAACTGTTGCATTAAAAAACATCACAATAATATCATTGTCTACGCCCAATCTCGACATAGCTCTGACATAATAAATCTTCCTGAAGGCCTTTTTACATTGATCAGTTACATGTTGTTCAAAACGCAGACCATTGTCAATAACAAGACCTAAATATTTATAATCAGTACAAACGTCAAAAATGGCATCATTAATTTACATTACAATGGCATCATTAATTTACATTATTGTTACGTTTGAAATCAATTTATAATCAGTACAAACGTCAACAATGGCATCAGTAATTTACATTATTGCTACGTCTGAAATCAATTCTGAATTCTTTAGTTTTTTCGACATTCAATTCCAAGAAATTGTCCTTGCACCAATGGTTCACAAAGTCTATATATTGTAGATATTTTGTTGCATTATCCTTGGTAATCAATCCGATTATGATCATATCATTGGCATACTAATAATGATTGGTGATAAACAGTCTGTTGTGGCAGGCTGCAATTACTTGTATACCAGACTAACACCAGCCCTGAAATAAAGCAATACCAGCAACAAGAGGCACTCAGATCTGGTGTCATGATATCAGATAGTTGTGCGAATGCCTGAAGCTAATTGTCTGTTAATGAGCTTCATTGTCAAATGAATGCAAAGTTATCTAGTCACGTTCTACACAAAATGTCTAGAATGACTACTTGTGCCATGTTTCACAAGGAGACTGGCAGAAAACCCAGTGAGGAGTTGGTTTAAGTTAGGGTGCACTCTAAAAAATGTCGGGACAACATTTTTTAAAAATCCGTGTTGGGTTTGCATTGAAATTTTGTTTTTCAAAAAACCATTTTGAATCTTAAAAACCAATTTTGTCTGAAATTTTTTAGAGTGTGTTATAGGCTTATCTCAGATGATACTCTGACATTCTTGCTGTAGAATGATGACTTAATTCCCTGTATGTGGCTATTATTATAAGGCAGTTATATTTGTCATATTATTGCAGGGGAAAAAGAACTAGATGTTGCAACTGGTTTTACCATAAGAATCAGATTCATGAGTCTTTCTTTTGACTGTCACAAACCTTATCAGTCTACTTGAATTAAAGTGATTTTTGTTTAAACCGCAGTATGATTCACATGTACAGTTATTTTGTGAAACATTCCCTTCTTTGCCCGTAAACTATAAAACTGCTGTCAGGAATAGAATTTCCAAATTAAGATGAAATCTGGGCATGAAAATTGAGGTGTGTACAGAACCACATATTTTTTTAAGGGAGGAATTAATTAGGCTCTCTCTGAAATCCATGAAGGATTTCAAAACTTAACATGAGTAGTCAAAACAGCAATCAAATAAATCTCTTCCAATTCTTTCAAAGTCAGGCAGATTACACATGTTCCTCGAATTGTTATTTTTGCAGTTCAGAAGATAGACACAGACAAAGTTCTGCAAATTATTAACTTCTTATAAATTGACATCATTTCTAGATCTGTCTGAGCTGAAGAAGGCTGGCTGAATAGAATGCATCTTAGTCCGCAGATATTCATTTTCCAATCAACCATTGAGCAAGAGCTTGTAAAAGCTTTCATAATCCAAAATTCGAAAAAACAACTTGGCAATTAAAGTGAAATTACTGCCATGTTTGTCAACATTCTCAAATCAAATTGTCTTATTTCCAATATCAGCCATTTTGGAAATAGTTAGCCTCGTGCTACCTGAGTGGAACTCCATGAAAGGAAAGCAAGCTGATGACATCATCAGATTATGTCACAGAAAGCAAGAGGAAACTCTAAGGAATTGTTACTTTATTCTTATAAATATCGAGTGATCTGCCAATAATTATTGTTGACTTACCACAGAGGCGAAGGCCTAAATCACAAATTTCAAAGATTCCATTGAGACTCACTTAGAAATGTTTCTAAGTTCTCTGTCATGTGATAAATCCTGGCCCACTATGGGCTGAAGCAGACCAATTTTGTCCTGGAACACCTTGTAACGGATGCATATTCTACTATTTTGAAATGCTTTGAATTCAACATTGCTGACTTGCAATTCTGCAGCTAATTCATCTGTTTCCCAGAAACTATACACCTCAGGTCAGTTTCAGTTGACTATAAATGTCCATTTCTCACTAAATACAATCCATATTTCCTGAAATTGGCCGAGATGGGCCAGTTCTGGTGTGATATAAAGTTTGTTGCTGTGTGTCAGAAACTCTCAGTAGGATTGTATATCTGACTAACAACTACTTGTCTATATAATATTTGTACCTGAGACATGCCAGACTGTTCAATCCAGACTCTTTTAGGCTTGGGCCTGTAAACTTCTAAAAGCTTAATTCACATTTACCTTTCCACGCTTCATTCTCCTGTATACAACTATACATTCATTTTCCGAAGAAACTTGAAAGTCCGGCAAATGTATGTCAATGTGATGGTCCAATTTTCACAGGGAATGCTTTATCTTTTCAGGACTCGGTTTCATTCTAAGTGGTCTTTTTTGTTGCCAAGCCGATTCGATTTCAAGGCTGTCGATCCGCATTGCCCAGATTTATTCAAGACTTGTGGACTTTTTCAGATCAAGTAATTTTTGTGATGTACTTGGATATACACAATCAATTAATTAATAACAAGCCATGCAGTTTGCAGCATTTTCTTAAGGGAATAATTAAGCACTTGTTCTTTTCCAACTTGCTAGGGGTGACACAATTCAGTATCATCTATTTGCTGGATTTGTCAAACTTGAAAAGGTTGGCATATCCCAAAGGGATAATTGCATTGCCCAATTGATTATTTCAAATTCAAAAGACATTTTTGATGAAATTGATTTGTCACAGTTTTTGTCAAAGAGATGTTCAGATTAGGACAATTTTCAAGGATGTGCATTTGTTTAAAATCAAAAAAAGTTCACCTCAGCTTTCTTTGGTCAATTTATGCGCTGGAACACAAGCAAATTAACCACTCAGAACAAAACAGAAATAGGCTACCAGGTAACCTGACGAATTGGATTTTTATTTTGCATTTTTAACCAAATGAAATACTTTCCCATTTCAGAATCGGATCCACCTTAACAAAATGATCCCTGAGATTTTATATTAAGATGAGCAAAATGTGATAGTGACTAAGTTTGATCTTGTGCTACACATTTTCAGTAATGCCCTAAGGCTTAGAGATACAGAATTTGTTTAATTTGTTCAAATTATCCCAGATCTCCTTTAAATGTCTCTTAGATTTGCACTGAAGGTTGCCTGTTGTTCTAAAGCAATTTATCTCTCACAAATGGAGAAAAGTAAACTGTACTTAGCCTTCAAGTTCTTCCTAAAGAGATAAATTTGACCCCCAGATTCAATACCAAACTTAATAGTTATTGGCTCTATACATACAATCATTGGCCTTAAGACAATGCAACAGCTATTTATCTGAAATTTAAGAAAGATTTCCATGAAAGTAATTATTTTCCCTGTGAACCTGGTTCATCTTCACTTGATGATTTTGTTTGATGTTTTTCAATTAACCAAGATATAATATTATTCAAAAGGCTTGACATAAAACTTAATTAATTTTTGTCCTGCATAATTGAAAAAATTAATTGGTTAAAAAGTGTTAAAATTGTAATGGGTGCTATCTTTTTGCAGCGTTCCAGATTTTTGTACACATAAGCAAAATTTTGAATCAACAATATGAAATTGCAGAGCTGTTATATACACTGTTCATACTTTCTTTCTCATGCAAAATAACTATTGAAAGTTTGATTATTTTTATATGGTTTTGTGGTTTAGGTTTCATTATTACTGGAAATGTAATACCTGAAAAAAGAGGTTATATTGAGCCCTACCCGCATACGCTGTTTAGTTAATTAAGTTTCTTAATATTATATAAGGAAACTTTTGTATGGACTCATCTGCTTCAAACTGAATTAATTGGTTGTTGGGTTTCTTTAAGCAAATTTAACATGGTAATGTCATTCATTCTATTTAACCAAAATATTATAACTGGAAACAGAAAGTCTTTATTATAATCCAGATCTATTCTTTATTGAGGTTGAAGAAGCATCAAATCTAAAATTCGAGCTTACAGGGTGGTCAAGAAAAAACTTTACACACTTTCCGTGGCATAGTTCTATCAATTTGTCTCTAATTACTATCAAACCTTTTCTAATGTAAAGAGGATAGTCATGGCAATATATTATCTGTAGTATGTTCCCCTGGGCCATGTTGTGTGAACTTGAGCTCTGATTTTGCAGAAATAAAAAAAAAAGGCCATTTTCACACATTTTCCTGTCCCGAATGCAAGGCGTTGCCATCAATTCAAATATTGTACCATTGCTATCATATTCTTACAGTAACCTAGAGTTCTTGAGAGGAGTGCGGTCCCAGGATTTCAGTTTTCTGTGATTGAAACTCAATCCTCTGGGTAGCTTGAAAGAAAAGAAAGGTTGATAGAAATTGCAAGCTACCACAGTTTTTCAAAATGTGCCTTCTGTCGTAACGCCTTATCAAAATTATATCCAAGAGTAGAAACATAATACTGAGATCCCTACCTGAACTTCATGCAAGAATGATACTGATTGGATAAGAACTCACTGAGTTGTGGCTCATGAGCCAAAGACTGTAAAGTTTTTTCTTGACCACCCTGTAGTTCAATTCCCAGCCTGGCTACGCATGTAAGTTGGCAGTTATAAACTGTGCCACATGCACCTAGTGTCGTCACTATGGCCCCTGCCTGTAGAAGCTTAATTAAGACAAAAATACAGGATGTTAAAGCCAATCATTGACCCCAAAGCTTTGTATTCTCAAATGGCCTCTACAAAAATTTAAATGCAACTGAAGCATACTAAGGGTGTCAAGGTGTGTGTTTTACAGAAAGATCATCAATACTCTCAGTCTGTACCTGCTTGTCATTTTGAGTGGACTCCAGAAATCTGTTTGCTTTTCCGAGAACCTAAAAGAGAGACCTTCCCATCTTTGTGTCTTGCCCCTTGACTTTTTTTGGCTCTTTTCAACCTTCTTTGATATTTTTTTGTTCCGCTTCCCAAATGCCTAAGTCAATTGATTCCTCAAGCATATACACTTTTTGAAATCTTCGGATTCACTGGCAGTAAGTTTTCATTTTGTAGTGATACTGCTAGCTGTCTCAGTCTGATATTTAAAGGAGGTAATTGTTTAACTCTTAAACTTTGAATAAGAGTCAAAAAGTTTAGAGGTATCTTTTTCTAGTTCATTGATAAACTGGTTACATGACAGCTTTTCTCCCCATTCAAAAAAGGATTCTGCTTGTAGAGAAAATTTAAGCATTGTATCTTGTATTGGAAGAGACAAATTAATCAGCTCCTGAAATGCATAATCATGGTCAGGTCTAATTGTGATTTGGCTCAATAGAATTGAAACTGGAAGTTGAAACAATACTTTCAGAGTCTGTCAAAACCAGTCTAACTTCACTGCATGAAGTGTGCCTTACAAAATTAATTTCATGTAAGCAGGCAGAATAGAAAATTATCAAAATCAAAAACTCCAATATCCAAATTGTTATCCTTTCCAGATCTGTCAAAACTCTAAAGAAGACTAACTTCTCTAATGCTCCTACAATATTTATTTGCTTGACAAGAAATCAGACATTGTCAGGAGGTTATAAATTTTAGATTCTGCTTCTAGTCAAAAACATCTTAATATCTGCACAATGTCTCAAAATCCAAAACAACCACACCATTAAAGTGACATAACTGCCATGCTTGCCGTTCTGCTGATGTCCTCAGGCATAATTGTCCTACCAAAGTCAGCAATTTTGGATGCATGCCGATCACCGGAAGTGGTGACCCAACGTGCTAACCAAGCCGATCTTCGTGTAAGGAGAGCACGCTGATGACGTCATCAAGTGACATCACTGGCAGACAAGAGGAAATGCCACATTTTGCTTGTGTGATAAGACGATTGCTAATACCCTCTGGCATTTTCTTGCTGAGGAAAGAGGCGAGAATTATTCAACATAGCTTGTGTTATGTTCACTTTGTAATATGTTGCTATTTGTATCACCGCTGTTCATCGCTATGAAAACGATTGCCCCCGAATTTTGCTCATCTGAGAAAATTAATGATTGATTTTTCAACTGTGTCATTCAGCACTAGTTTGAACTATTTTGCTTTTGTAATATATCTGTTCTGTAGCTAACTATAGCAGAATTTACCCAATTCGAAAGCCAGAAAACCCTGCTCTATCTTTAAAATGCTTGTAATGTCACTCAATTAATTATAGAGATGACTTAGACCATGAATTTGCAGACCGGGTGTTATGAATTGCAACAAAGAACAGATATTTGTAGACAGAGAGAAAAACACTTTGATTGTAGTGGATTGTTTGGATCTGGAATCATTGGAGAATGCCTTTTAAGAACTGTAAAAGACAGTAAAAGTTCTACCTGCCTTTTCATGGTTCTTGCTTTTGATCATTTCCTGCAGATGGTCAAAGAACCTGTGGAGTGTGGAGTCCCGGAGACTCTTCTTAATGTGATGGGTCTAATTTGCCACAGACAATGCCTGTGATGATGTCTGAAGATTTCTTTTCTGAAATCCACTTTTTTCCCTGAGATTCTTTTTGTCAAGCCAATTAGATTTCAAGGCTATCTACATTTCCACGATCAATTTAAGCACATAGACTAATGTAAAAGCTGTCATGTTCATTTTTGTGAAATATATATGATATAGATATCTAGAGCAATATATTATATGAATTATATCTTATAGCAGAGTTTGCCAAATGTAAATAAATTACGAACATTCTATGACTTGATTAATTAGATAATAGGGGATATTGCGATAAGATATGTCATGGGGTAAGTTGTGCTGTTCACCATGTAAAAAGATGGTGATGCCGTCAGGTCACAGGTGTACAGTACACACTATGCCGACATCATTATTTGCAATGAATGTTATTCCAAATGCCAAACAATACATAATTCTGGTGTATATATTATTATTACAGATAGCACTAATCAAATTTATGGAATGCTGTCATCCGTGAGTGATGAGATTGAACCTATGCCACAAAAAGGCAGTGGTTGCCACAGGCATTTTTAACCAGTAGGCTAGTCAAACTTGTACCATCAATCATGGCTTGATACTTGACAAATATCTTTCAGATTTGAGACTTCGTATCGACAGGTAGACTATACTTGTATACCCGAGTTCCACCAGCCCACTGAAATGAAGCAAGCAATATCAGCACCATGAGGCACTCAGATATCTGGTATCATACTACACTTGTGTAAATGCCTGAAGCTAATTGTCTGTTGATGAGCCTCATTGTCTAATGAATGCCAAGTAGTCTAGTCACGTTGTACGCAGAATGTCACAATGATTTACCATGTCTCACTGTTTCTCTGGATTGACAAGTCACAAGTTGTTCCTTCTTCCTTGAGGCAGACTGGCAGAAAACCCTTTGAAAATCTGTTAAGGGTGTTAGGGTGTTAGTCTTATCTCAGGTGATTCTGTCTCTTGATTCCCTGACATTTTCTGCTGCAGAATGATGGCTTCACTCCATATGTGTGGCTATTATTATAGGGAAGTTTTATTTGTCATATTGGTGAAGGGAATACAGAACCAGTTAATATATTTGCTATCCTGAAACTATTTGTTTTTGATTCAAAATAAATGAACGTCAATTATTTTTCTATACAAATGTGAGTAGGATGTCAATCCTTGAACAATGGGTCTCAAGGACTGACATATTTGTAATATAACTGGGGATAAGATCTACATGGATTTTAAAAGCATGTAATTCCTTGTTGTTACATGATTAATATTTATATATATTATAACACATGATGACTCACAAGATGGAATTTTCATAGTGGAAAGTTCTGTCTTTTGCTATTCATAATGAAACTGTTGTGAGGAATGGAACTTCCACAATTTCATTTACTTGTTTCAATTATCATAAAATTGGAAAATATAAAAGATACAAAAGAATATAAGAGATACAATTTAAAGTGCAAAACTAAAGTGCAAAATATAAAATAAGGCAAACTGACAAAATGAAGATTGAGGTCTTTGAATAAAGGAATATCTTCTTGTCAAAGAGAGCAATTAATCAACTCCTTCCTGAAATCTATGAAGAATTTCAAAACTAATGCTGTCATGGAGGAGTCCAAATAGCAATCAAATAAATCTCTTCCAATTCATTCAAAATCAGGCAGATTACACATGCACCTTGAATTGTTATTTTTGCAGTTCAGAAGACAGACACAGACGAAGTTCTGCAAGTTATTAACTTCTTATAAATTGAAATCTTTTCTAGATCTGTCTGAGCTGAGGAAGGCTGACTGAATAGAATGCATCTTAGTCCTTAGATATTCATTTTCCAATCAACCATTCAGCGAGAGCTTGTAAAAGCTTTCATAATCCAAAATTCAATAAAACGACTTGGCAATTAAAGTGAAATTACTGCCATGTTTGTCAACATACTCAAATCAAATAGTCTTATTTCCAATATCGGCCATTTTGGAAGTATTTAGCCTCGTGCTACCTGAGTGGAACTCCATGACAGGATTTCAAGCAAGCTGATGACATCGTAAGATTATGTCATAGGAAGCAAGAGGAAACTCTAAGGAACTGTTACTTTATGCTTATAAATGTTGAGTGATCGGCCAATAATTATTGTTGACTTACCACAGAGGCGAAAGCCTAAATCACAGATTGCAATGATTGCATTGAAACTTACTTCCAATGTTTCTGAATTGTTTGTCATGTGATAAATCCTGGCCTACTATTGGCTGTAGCAGACTAATTTTGTCTTGTAACGCCTTGTAACGGATGCATATTCTACCATTTTGTAATGCTTCCAATTCAACATTGCCTGACTTGATTCCAAGGCTGTCTGCATTTCCTACATTAATTCAAAACACATGGACTTTCGTAAAATCAATTCATTTTTGTGAAATATATATATATATTCATTATACCTTGGATATACACAACCAATTAATATAACAAACCTTCAAGTTTGCAGGAATTTCTATATGGAATAATTGTGTGTTCTGTTTCCAACTTCCTATGTGTGTCATTTTGCTTGAGACACAATTCAGTATCATAACATATGCAGATTTTGTCAAACTTGAAAAGGTTGGCATATCCCAAAGGGATAATGGCATTGCCCAATTGATAATTCTAATCCACATAACAATTTTTGATGAAAATGGTTTGTCACAGTTTTTGTCAAAGCAATGTTCAGATTTGGACAATTTTCAAGGATGTGCATTTGTTTTAAAATTAAAAAAGGTTTGCCTCAATTTTCTCTGGTCAACTCATTTGCTTGAACAAAAGCAAATTAACCACTCAGAACAAAACTAAATACCAGGTAACCTCACAAATTGGATTTTTGGTTTGCATTTTTAATCTTATGAAATACTTTCCCAGGATTGAAAAGTGTATCGCGGAGGAACTTTATCGAAATGATCCCTGATATTTTTATGTTGAGATGAGGAAAATACGTTAGTGACTGAGTTTGATCATGTACCATACATTTTCAGAAATGTCTTAAGGCTTAGAGATACGGAATTTGTTTAATTTGCTCAAATTATCCCAGATCAACTTTAAATGTCTCTTAGATTTGCACTGAAGGTTGCTTGTTGTTCTAAAGCTATTTATCTCTCACAAATGGAGAAAAATAAACTGTACTTAGCCTTCAAGTTCTTCCTAAAGAGATAAATTTCACCCCCAGATTCAATACCAAACTGTATAGTTATTGGCCCTATACATACAATCATTGGCCTTAAGACAATGCAACAGCTATTTATCTGAAATTTAAGAAAGATTTCCACGGAAGTAATTATTTTTCCCGTGAACTTGGTTCATCTTCACATGATGATTTTGTTTGATTTTTTTCAAATAACCAAAATATAATGTAATCTGATAGTCTTGATATAAAGGTTAATTAATTTTTGTCCCACATAATTGAAAAATAAATTGGTTAAAAAGTGTATTGAAATTGTAATGGCTGCTATCTTTTTGCAGCGTTCCAGGTTTTTGTACACAATGTCATAAGTAACATTTCGAATCAACAATATATATATGAAATTGCAAATCGAGCTGTGATACAAAGTTCATACTTTCCTAATTTCTCATGCAAAATAGATGTTGAAAGTTTGCTCAATTTTATGTGGTTTCGTGGTTTATAGGTTTCATTATTACTGGAAATATAATACCTGAAACAAGAGGTTATATTGTGCCCTACCAGCATATAGGCTGTTTAGTTAAGTTTCTTGTTCTTATAAAGGAACTTCTGTATTGACCCATCTGCTTCAAACTGAATTAATTTGTTTTTGGGTTTTTTAAAAGCACATTTAACGTGGAAATATGTTAGATTTAAGCAGAATCTGATTCATTCCATTTAACCAAAATATTATAGCTGAAAACAAAAAGTTTTAATCTTTATTATAATCCAGCTCTATTCTTTATTGACGCTGAAGAAGCATCGAATCTATAATTCAAGCTCAGTTCAATTCCCGGCCTGGCTACCCATGTAAAGTGAAAGTGGAAGTTTCAAACTGTGCCATGAGTACACGTATATTTTTATATTATATCTTGTCTCGAAAGATCAAAATAATCAGCTGCCCCTGAAGTGCATGATCATGGCAAGGTCTTACAGTAGACGAACTTCGAGTGCTTACATGCAATGCACTTGCAGTGGTGCCGGAAGGAATCGCGGGCGGCAGGGGCGGTCAGACGAAAAAGGGCAAATCATATTCGCGCCAATTTCATGTGACAAATTTTAAATAGAGATTCAATAATAATTTTGAATATATACTTAATAATTTGTGCCTAAAATTGATAAAATAAGGCCTAATAATATATTTTTCTTTAAGATCAAAAGGGCACCCTTGCTCCCCTTGCCCCCCTTGGGCAAGGGCAGGAGGGGCAATTGCCCCCCTGTTCCGGCACCCCTGTGCACTTGGAGGCTGTTACTGACATCACAGCCCTATCCCTGCTGTGTTATATGACAATAACTTTGATACCTCATAAATGCCCATACATACCATGTTGTGTGATAGGTGTCATAGCACTCACCAGTGACCTCACTCCTGTATCTCTGAGTAATAGGCCTGCAATCGCCTTGGAATCAACAGAGCTTGACCACTGTCAATGCTATAAATCCCCAGCTGATCTTGGCGTCTGACAATAACGGTTCAGTTCACCTGGGACATTAGAATTGACCGCAGATCTGTTTGCTAAAGTAATTATTGATGGTCCTTTCATTGATCCTTGTGCCAGTCACATCAGCCATCCAGCCTGCATATTCAACATGATAAAGATCTGGTCGGCTTTCTGCCATCCTCAACAGGTCTTGCTTCCCTGCAAAGCATAACCAAGTTCCTTATTTATCATGATAGGATTATCAACACAATTTGAAATTTTTACACATATTTTATGGCCAAGTTCTATAGGGGGTAGCTGCCCCTCCCTGCCCGCCTGCAGGCTATGGCCATGGGCAGCTCCCCCCCCCCCAAATGTGTTGAACTCCTAATCATAATTATTGTCAAATGGGTCAGATTTATGACTCAGTCACTGCACTTCATATGACAACTGTTCTACTGCTCCCTCACTTAGCATTGCTCTGATACATGTCACTGAGCCAGGTATTGGTCACTGCTGCATCTATACACGTCATCAGAAGTCCCATGAGTCAGTGAAAGAACCACCAGTTTCAATGGTAAAGATTCAAGCAACAGCTTCAGTGACCTCATTGATGCTCTGAAACCAGTCACTTGTAAGCACTCGAAGTTTGTCTACTGTAATATGATTTGGCTCAATAGAATTGAAGTTGATTAAACAGTACTTTCAGTGTCTGTCAAAACCAGGCTGACTAACTTCATGAAGTGTACCTTGCAAAAATAATTTCATGAAAGGACGCTGAATTGCAAATTATCAAAATCATAATTCCAAATTGTAATCCTTTCTAAATCCATCTAAACACTGAAGAGGACTGACTTCTCTAATGCGCCTTCAATATTTATTTGCATTGTCAGGAGATAATAAATTTTGGATTCTGCTGTCAAGTCAAAAACATTGAGATCTGTTCAATGTCTCAAAATCCAAAACAGCCACACCATTAATGTGACATTACTGCCATGCTTGCAATTCTGCTGATGTCCTGAGGCGTAACTGTCTTCCTACCAAAGTCAGCCATTTTGGATGCATGCCGATCACCGGAAGTGGTGACCCAACGTGCTAACCAAGCGGATCTCCCTGACAGGAGAGCACGCTGATGACGTCATTATGTGACATCACTGGCAGACAAGAGGAAATGCCACATTGTGCTTGTGTGATAAGACGATTGCTAATCCCCTCTAGCATTTTCGTACGGAGAAAAGATGGGTGAATTACTCAGCGTAGCTTGTGTTATGTTCACTTTGTAATATGTTGCTATTTGTATCACCACTGTTCATCGCTATGAAATTGATTGCCTCCGAATTATGGTCTCTGAGACAAAAAACATTTGATGAAAGAAAATTAATGATTGATTTTTCAACTGTGTCACTCACCATTAGTTTGAACTATTTTACTTTTGTAATATTTCTGTTCCATGACGCTTCTGTAGATAATTATAGCAGAATTTACCCTATTTGAAAGCCTGAAAACCCTGCTCTATCTTTAAAATGTTTGTAATTTCACTCAAGGAATGATAGAGATGGCTTAGACCACGAAATTGCAGTCCTCGATATTATGAATTACCACAAAGAACAGCTATTTCTAGACAGAGAGAAAAACACAACTTTCATTGTAGAGGATTGTGAGGATCTGGAATCATCAGAGTAAGCCTAATAAGAACTGTAAAAGACAGTAAAAGTTCTACCTGTGCTTTTCATGGTTCTTTTGGTTCTTGCTTTTGACAATTTCCTGAAAATGTTCAAAGAACCTGTGGAGTCCCCAAGACTTCTTAATGCGATAGGTCCAATTTGCTACAGACAATGCCAGTGACGATGCCTGAAGATTTCTTTTCTGAAATCCACTTTTTTCCCTGAGATTCTTTTTGCCAGGCCAATTAGATTTCAAGGCTCATTTTTGTGAAATATATATGATATCAATATCTAGAGAAATATATGAATTATCTTTTATAGCAGAAATTGCCTAATGTAAATAAATTGCCAGCATTCTGTGAGTGTGACGTGATGAATTAGAAACATGTAGTCGGGGAGGTCGCAAGAAAATATTTGATGAGGTTAGTTTTGCTGTTCAATCTTGGGGCAAAATTATTGGACAACCATGTAAAAATATGTTGATACCATCAGATGTACACACTATACAGTATACACTATTCCAAAATTATTATTTGCAATCAATGTTATTCCAAATGCCTAAAAAATACACAGTTCAGGTGTTTATTATTATTATTTCAGGTAGAGCAAAAACGAGCTGAAACACTGTCATCCTGACTGAACCCATGCCAGAAGTAGCCACTAGCATTTTTAAGCATTAGGCTATTCAAACCTCTGCCATTATGACATGATACAAGTACTTGACAAATATCTTTCGGATTTGAGACTTTGTATCGACAGGTACACTCTTCTTGTATACCAGACTTACACCAGCCACGAAATGAAGCAAGCAATATCAGCAAGACAATGTGGAGACACTCAGATATCTGGTATCATAATATGTTGTGTAAATGACTGAAGCTAATTGTCTGTTGATGAGCCTCATTGTCTAATGAATGCCAAGTAGTCTGGTAACGTTGTACGCAAATGTCACAATGATTTACCAGTTCTCACCGTTTCTCTGGATTGACAAGTCGCAAGTTGTTCCTTCTTCCTTGAGGCAGACTGGCAGAAAACCCATAAGGGGCTGCTTAGGGTGTTAGTCTTATCTCAGGTGATTCTGTCTTTTGATTCCCTGACATTTTCTGCTGCAAAATGATGGCTTTTGCCATCTGTGTGTCTTTTATTATAAGGAATATATTTGTCATACATGTATTAGTGCAGGGGAAAAATAACCGGATGTGTTGCAACTGATTCTACCATAAGAATGAGACGCATAAGGCTTTCGTTTGTCAGTCAGCAGCCAATTTAGTCTCATGAATAAAAGTGCCTTTTATTTACACTTCAGTATGATAATGACACATCATGACTCACATATGTACAATTTCATTGTGAATGATTCCTTTCTTTTCCCGTAAAATATAAAACTGCACTCTAAAAAATGTCGGGACAAAATTGGTTTTTTAGATTCAAAATGGTTTTTTGAAAAACCAAATTTCAATGCAAAACCAAAATGGATTTTTAAAAAAATGTTTTTTTGAAAAACCAAATTTCAATGCAAAACCAACATGGATTTTTAAAAAAATCCATGTTGGTTTTTTGCATTGAAATTTGGTTTTTCAAAAAACCATTTTGAATCTAAAAAACCAATTTTGTCTGAAATTTTTTATTGAGTGATTATGGGATCTCATCTGACCAACACCAACTTGTCAATATATTAGTCCTCATACCAGAGACAGGAAAACTCATTAAGGCCTGTGCTAAATCAAGTATTTTCTTATGACCAGATGAATTACTCTTAGGACAATGCGCAAAAAATTTCACCATGTTGCATTGTTGCAGGCTGTTTCTGGTAATAGCTTTTTGGTGGTGTTTGTCGTTGTTATACAACATGGGACAGAATGAGGATGAAACAGCTCCAGACAGAGACATCAATGTTTCAAACAGGTAGATTCTTTAAGATTTGAGTAAACTTCCACAAGCTTAATTAACATTTGCCTTTCCACGTCACATTCCCTGAGTGCCTTTTCATAGATCTTGCCTGTGATCCTTTTCCTGTGGATATTCATTGTTTAAAGAAACTAGAAAGTCCCCCAAATGTATCTTGATGTGATGGTCCAATTTGCCACAGACAATACTTAAATATTTATTTTTCAGGACTCCATGTTGTTCTAAGTGTTTGTTTTTTGTCAAGCCAATTTGACTTCAAGCCTGTGTGCATTTCCTAGATTAATTCAAAACACATGGGACTTATATAAAATCAATTCATTTTAAAAAAATATATACCTTGGATACAAATAGGATATAACAAGGTTTTAGTGCAGTTTTCAGCATTTTCAATAAGCAGTAATTAAGCGTGTGTTTCTTTTCCTACCTGCTGTATATGCATATGTCATTTTGTTTGTGACACAACTTCTTTCCATGACATTTGCAGAATTAGTCGCACTTTAAGTGGAAAGGGACCACATGTCCGAAAGGGATAATGCACATTGTCCAATTGATTATTCAAATTCAAAAGACCATTTTAATGAAAATGAATTGAGACAGTTTTTATCAAAGAGATGTTCAGATTTGGACAATTTTCAAGGATGTGCATTTGTCTTAGAATTTAAAAAGGTTTACCTCAGTTTTATTTGGTCAATTCCTGCGCTGGAACAAAAGCAAATTAACCACTCAGAACAAAACTGAAACACCAGATAACCTCAAGAATTGAATTTTTGTTGTGCATTCATTTTTAAATCCATGAAATACTTTTCCAAAGATTTAAAAGTCTATTCCTGAAGATGATATCCACCTTGCTGAAATGATTTCTGAGATATTATATTAAGACAAACAAAGTACAGTAGTGATTGAGGTTGGTTTTGTACTGTGCAAGTTGTACATTGGCTTAGAGACACAGAATTTGTTTAATTTGCTCAAATTATCTCAGATCACATTTAAATGACTCTTACGTTGACACTGAAGGTTGCCTGTTGTTCTAAAGCCATTTATTTCTGCCAAATGAAGAAAAATAAATTGTGCGCAACCTTCAGTTTCATCCTAAAGAGATAAATTTCACCCCCAGATTCAATACCAAGCTGCATAGTGACTGGCCCTGTACATACAAAGATTGGCCTTAAGACAGTGAAACAGCCATTTATCTAAAACTACAGAAAGATTTCCTGCAATTTAGTCAAAGTGTACTTCATGAAAGTTTTGAGAAAAGTTGTTATGTATCAAGCCATATATACCATTTTTTAATTGCTATGATAATGTTTTAGGGGATTTTGAATAATGAACATATACAAAATTTTACAATTATTTGTGAAGCTTAAGCTTTGTAAACTTGTTTCTGTATGTATCCTTTTAAATTTACAATTTCGAAACATTGTAAATTCGACAACTTCACAACTTATTTAAAATTCCTGTTTCAACAAGCCGTACATAGTAATTGTAATAATAGACATTTATATAGCGCCAATTCCAGTAAACTGCTCAGTGGCGCTTGTGCAAGATGGATTTATTTGTAGAAACTCTTAAACAGATGAGTTTTAAGATTTCTCCTGAAGCCTTCACAAGTTTTTGAGGCCTTGACGATCTCTGGCAGTTGGTTCCACAGTTTTGGAGCAGCATGTGAAAAGGCTCTGTCTTCATACTTGTTTTTATTGCAGGAAGTTGGTTCATATAAGAGCATTTTGTTATTGCTTCTCAGATTAAAGTTCTATCTCTGACACAGGTGTATTGTGATATTTTTGACTCATTAAATTGACTGATGATTTTGTATGCTGTGTTTCATATAACCAAATATAATCCTAAAGGTTTGACATAAACCTTATTTAATTTTTGTATAGCAAATTCAGAAAAAGTTGGTAAAAAGAATATTGATTAATTAAATGTCTGTTTTCTCTTTGCTATGTTCCAGATGTTTGTTGTTAATATGACTGCAAAAAGGTATGCGAAGGCAAAATTTTAATTTAGCAATTTTTTAAAAATGCCAACCAAGCTGTGAAACGTAGTTCATACTTTTCCTTCTCTTGCATGATAACTTTGGAAACTTTGCTTATTTATGTGTAGTATTGTGATTTCAGTTTCATTATTACCAGAAATTTAATACCAGTCCTAAAACAAGAGTTTATATTCTCCACTCGAATTGTGTCAGCCAATCACAAGCGAGTATTCTGGGATAATATCCTTGCTATATTATGCTGACAAAAGTTATATTGGATCCTGAAAAGTTATATTGGATCCTAAAAAAGTTATATTGGATCCGAGACAGTTTTTAAATGAAGAACAATCACCTCACTACTTGTTGTTCAATTGTGACGTCACCACTGGTGATGTCATAATGGTCAACTTGTCATTGTGACATCACAACTGATGACATCATGAGAGCATACTGACAATGGACTTGGTGACGTCACCATTGACTGCTCTTTCATGGTTTGAACACTAAAATTACAGCTGCCTGTAATATTAGCCTGGGGTGGTATTGAATTGCCTTCCAAATTTTGGCATTTTTTTTTCTTTTCAATTAAGAGGGGAAAAATACTCTCTTAGCAGCATATCCTGAAAATTTAAAACATCTGAACAAATATTTTTTGACAAGTTGGCAGCAAGTCAACTTAAAAGGAACATATAACTTATATTGGATGGAGAATATATTAGATATCGGATGGTAAGTCGTCCAATATAGAGTATAATTGGATTCAGAAAAGTTATATTGGATTCGGCTGCGCCTCATCCAATATAACTTTTCTTCATCCAATTATACTCTATATTGGACTCCTTCCCATCCAATATTTATATAATATTGTGCTGAACCTTTTTGCTGTTTAATCAAGTTTCTAAATCTTTTGTAAGGATCAAATGTCTTGTGTTGTGAAACTTCTGTATGACCCATCTGCTTCGAACTAAATCAATTTGTTTTGGGGCTACAAAATTTAATTTTACAAGGCAATTTGTTTAATTTTTTATATTAAAATATCATTCAGATAATTGATCAATAATAAATATTATGACTGAAAAGGGAGGATACTTACCTTTTTATTGTCACAGATCTAGATTCTGTCATAACCTGGGGCTACTGAGTTATAGTAGTTCAATTCCCAGCTTGCCAACCCAACAAGAAGGCAGTTTCAACCAGTGCCAAGAGCACCTGGCCTCATCACCAAGGCTCTGTTGTACTACAGTCTGTCACTTTGATATAGAAAAAGAGTGGACTGCTACACTTTGAAAATGGCGCCTCATGTGTCTTCATGCTGATGATTTGTCATGATCATTGATCATACCCAATACTTTTAATGTTAATTTGATTTAAGGAGACTAATCCCGCTTGTTGATGACAGTGGAACGAAGGGATTATGCATCTAATTTTCACTCTAAAATCCATTATAAGAAGTCAAATGGCCTTCTCTTGATCATGATACAGCCTCCATGTTTCCCATGTTGAAAGTAGAGAAGATGAAACTTCATCGGCTATCATGCATCACAAATTAAAGTCAAGACATTTTATTTTGCAGTAAGTTTTTAGCCAATAAAACAATCCATGATTAAGTCTGAGGTTTAATTTTTGGTTTATTAGGGTGAGTACACCATGACCAAGCATGATTTGGATTAAATATGTGTCCTCTAATCCCCCAGCCTTATCATACAGGCACTTACAATGCTAAATTCTTGCTGCTCTTCAGCACATTTAGAGCTACTAGTAAGTTATCAAAGTAAAGTATGTTTTTAATTATCAGCCAAAAACTGGTCCTCATTGTTTCCATATCAAAGGGACAGACTGTAAGCCTAATCAGTGTAAAAATACACGACTTTTATTAAGAAGCCCATTCCTAACTCCCAAGTTTTATTTGTTTTAAAAGACTCTACTTGTTCAACTCTTACAAAAATGAAAATGCAACCGAAGCATGCTTTTGAGTTTCAGTGTGTGTTTTACTATTGAGAACTTCAATGCTTGTAGTCGGTACCAGCTTGTCATTTTGAGTGAACCCTGTTTGCTTTAATTCCATTGAGAGCATCTTAAGCAGAGAGACCTTCTCATCTCTGTCTCTCATCCCCTGACTCTTACTGCTCTTTTATTATCGTTTTCATAGCTACGTGTTTTTCAAGTTTGGAATTTGCTCCGTTCCAAAACTGTGATGCCAGGGATTAAGTTGAATAATTTCGTTTATTACAAGCACATATTTCAGGAGACTGATGAGAACAGGCCAAGATGGGACACTTAAATTTCTTTTGACCCAGCACCTGTACAGTTTGTTTTGGATATTAAATGTTGTACAGAATTTGTCGCTGATAATGGTTGCATCATTTTAAAACACTCTAATTTCACAATTAATTTCTCTAGGAAATTTGATGCCAACTTAGAAAAATTTGCTGATTTGTCCCATCTTGCCTTCAGTGTTTGCAAGATGGGACAGGCCAATGGGCAAAATGGGACAAACCAAAGGGCAAAATGGGACACACCAATGGGCAAAATGGGACAGACCAATGGGCAAAATGGGACAGACCAATGGGCAAAATGGGACAGTGTCCCGTTTTGCGCAAAATCACATGAGGTACTGCTAATTAAGTTCAACCATTAGTTCATCAATCGTAGCGGGACAGATTTGTCATGAATAGGGAAGTAATTATACATTTATACAACAGGAGCGTGAAACTCAGTACACTGTTTAAAAATATCTTAAAGAATATATTTAGATATGGAGCCACTTCAGATTTGACCTGGTTGACCCATGGCAGCCATTTTCCAAAATGGCGACTAATCCTCTCATTTTCTTGCTTTCTGTGAAGTGCCAATAGTTTGACCGTATGAAAACAGTGGTCCTTTTTCCTTCCGCAGATCTAAAAAACATTAACAATTGATTCCTGTATTAAACTGAGGTATTTTAGCGTGGTCACTGGTAAGGGTTCATTTTGTTAGACTGTTGAAGAAAAGGCAGCATTTTCACGGTTTCTCATAGTTTCGTGGAATCTCGATTGATATTTAAATAGACAAAAAATTTTGATTCCTTGTAATAAGAGCTTTCAAATTAATGGTAGCAACAACAGTTTCTGTAAATTGTTTCTTGAAATGAACCTAAGAACCGAAATCTTCAAAAAACTTTTTACTTTCATTTTTTCAATGTCCACACCAAATTTACAAAACCCATTAATGCGGGTCCTCATATGGAATTCAAATATGTAACTAATTTTTGGAGTAATAAAGAATTGGTGAAACCATGCAAAACCTTGAAAATACAGTATTTGAGTTGACATTTCTACCAAAATGGATTCCAGAAAGCCTGAAAATAGTTGAGGCTATTAAAAATGCTATAGTAATGTTCTGAATACCTGAATACCTAGAATAACAAACACCATTTGCATGCAATCTATTCGTAGAAACTACACCGAAGGCAGAAAAATGGAAGAATTGACCTCCATTTTTTTGAAAATGGCTGCCATTCAGAGAGGAGCATACGATAGACACATAAAAATATAGATTTATTTTATTTCTTACATTTTGTGAAGAAATAGCTGCGATATATCTGGCCAATATAATTTCGTATGAACTGTACAGTTCTATGATAATTTTGTTGGGTTTATAATTAATTCTTTAGCACATACAAAAGCTATACCAAGGCTATACTAAGGCCTATATAATATTATGCTTTCGTCTGTCTTACAATAGGAATATTCAGTTCTCTGATATACTTTTTTCTGTTTGTGTGAATTAGGGGAGACCGGGGTAAGTTGTGCCATTTTTTGCGTCAGACTGATTTTCCGAAAAACCAAAGCTTAGTCATGTAATCTGAAAATCACACATCAAAATATAATACATTGGCCAGAATCGACCAAAGTTTCAGGGCAGTCCAACCATTGGGAAGATCATGGTAGGCATTTTAAAAAAGTAGGTCAAGTGGCACAACTTGCCCCGGTACCGGGGTAAGTTGTGCCGCATGACGGGGTAAGTTGTTCCGCTTAATTTATTCTAAAAAAAACTTGTGGAAAAATTTAAAATAATGCAAAAACTAGAATTATTTATTGTTTAGAGGGTGGTATGACATTTTTAACACATGTTCCTTTGAGTGTAAGTTATTTCACAACATGTTTAGGCCTTGCATAGACTGAGAAACACGAATGTGAGTCCTCGGCACTTCCAGTTTTCAGTGACAAAATTAAATTTATGAGTGTAGCTTTTCATACCATTATATTTGGTAGTTTTTTTCTTGGTGCCTAATGATGTTGACTAAGTGGGTGTAGGCAACAGACGAAGAACACCCTCCTCAAAACACATGTATGATGTATGTTTAACTTGTTCAGCTTGCCCTGGCTAAATGATGCTTCAATGAACTGTACCTGAACCAAACAGACTACTTAGCCTCAAAGGAGAGTTGCATACTGACAACAAAAGTTGTTTGAAATTGTGATGACTGGTGTATTGTGAAAAACAGCAACACATTTATTTGGAAAACTATGAAACTCTTTTGGTGAGGTGCAACACTCAGCTTAAACATGGGTTGTTTGTTGTGGTTGTACACATATAGTGACATTGCCTGGCAGTTTTAAATTCCTTTGTCATTAACTGTGATGTCAAACTCTGAACTGATATGTCACAGATTGAAGATTAGACCAATCACATTGACAGATACCCGATGATGTCAGGGTTTAACTGCAAAACGAAGTTTTCAAAAAAACACATAGCTATGAAAACGATAATAAGCTTCTTTGCTTCTCTTTGAATCTTTGACAGGATTGTACTCTTTACATAAAAGCACTCCAAATCACACACTACTTGGCTACCGTTTATTCATTAATTGATATGATAATATCAAGTTGTCAGGCTGTTTAGCATATCGCAGAAAACTAAAAAAAATCATTTTAATATCGAATGCCCACTTGGTGGCTTCTGGAATAGGCCAGCATAATTTGAAACTGCTGCATTTTTTTTTCAATCAGTGGAGAAATGATGTTTTCTCTAGAAAATATTTTCTTCTTGCAGCAGTACTTTATGAACCATTTGCACCTTTAAAAATCCCTAAAGTGTGTTTTAGCTAATCAATACTCAAACATACCTGCTTGTCATTTTGAGTGGACTCTGGAAATCTGTTTTCTTTTCCTTTCTGATCATCTGAAGAGGAGAGACCTTCTCATTCGTGTGTATCATCCCCTTGACTCTTTTTGGTCTTTTCTACCTACTTTGATATTTTTTGCATGTGCTGCCTCACTCTTCTCAGATCAAACAGGAGTTTTATTCCGCCTGAGTAAATTGATGCATCGTGCATTTGCACCGTTTTAGATCACAGGATTCATTGGCAATAAGTTTTGATTTGTCAGTGATACTCCTTGCTTTCTCTTTCAGATATTAAGAATGTTTCAAACAAGTGAATTATTTTCACACTAAATCTTTGAATTATAGTAAAAAGCATTGGGAATACCATTGCCTTGTTCACTGAGAAACTGGTTACATGACAGCATTTCCCTTCATTCCAAAATTGAGTCTGCTTGTAGCACAAATTTAAGCATTGTATCTTGTATTAAAAGGGACAAATTAATCAGCTCCTTGAATGCAAAATCATGGTCAGATCTAATTGTGATTTGGCTCAACAGAATTGAAATCGGAAGTTGAAACAGTCCTTGCAGAGTCTGTCAAAACCAGTCTGACTTTAAAACTGCATGAAGTGTACCTTGCAAAATTAATTTCGCGAAAGCAGGCAGAATTGCATATTATCAAAATCAGAATCACAATATCCAAATTGTAATCCTTTCCAGATCTATCAAAACTCTAAAAAGACTGACTTCTCTAATGCTCCTTCAATATTTGTTTGCTTGACAAGAAATCAGACATTGTCAGGAGGTTATAAATTTTAGATTCTGCTTCTCTAGTCAAAAACATCTTTAGATCTGTTCGATGTCTCAAAATCCAAAGCAACCACACCATTAAAGCGACATTACTGCCATGCTTGCTGTTCTGCTGATGTCCTTAGGCATAATTGACTTCCTAAGTCAGCAATTTTGGATGCATGCCGATCACCGGAAGTGGCGACCCCACGTGCTAACCAACCGGATCTCCCTGACGGGAGAGCACGCTGATGACGTCATTATGTGACATCACTGGCAGACAAGAGGAAATTCCACATTGTGCTTGTGTGATAAGACGATTGCTAATCCCCTCTAGCATTTTCTTACGGAGAAAAGATGGGTGAATTACTCAACGTAGCTTGTTTTATTTTGTCTCTGTAATAATTTTTTATGTTGCTATTTGTAAGCACCCAATTTTACAGTGTGGCCTAGACCATTAATTTATAGACCTGTGTTTTATGAATTATAACAAAGCCAACTGTAGGTAGATGGAGAGACAGACTTTTAATACATTGTTCATAGACACCTAGGCGGCATGAGTTTAACTGGAAAGTATTGAGGGTATCTGGAATCATTGCAGATGTTTTATTTAGATTTACAACTCTAAAAGTTCTACCTGCCTTTTCATGGCACTTGCTTTTGATCATTTCCTGCAGATGTTCAAAGAACCTGCGGAGTCCCCAAGACTCTTCTTAATGTGATGGATCCAATTTGCCACAGACAATGCCAGTGACGATGTCTGAAGATTTCTTTTCTGAAATCCACTTTTTTCCCTGAAATTCTTTTTGTCATGCCAATTAGATTTCAAGGCTATCTACATCTCCATGATCACATAGACTAATGTAGAAGCTGTCATGTTCATTTTTGTGAAATATATTTGATAAAGATATCTAGAGTACCGTAATATGGGGTGAATCGGGACACTGGGGTGAATCGGGACAGAACAGGAATGGGTTTTATTTCTTAAACTACTACTACTTCTATTTAACCAAGGTCCGTAATTTTTGGCACAATTTTAGCATACAGAGTAGCGTACATTGTGGTCGAGTTTTGTAATTCTAACTGCAGGCAGTGAGGAGCTGCAGCACTTTAAACCTGGCCCTGCAGAAACTCAATTCTCGACAGGTGGTCAAAACTTTGCTCATATCACGAAAAGCATTAATATTAGAGCCACAAAAATAGCAGGAAACTTTTATAACCTATATTTGGCAAATTAAGGGACCAGAAGAGTTGACTAGATGTGGGATTTTGTATGTTTGGTCATGGGTTCAGATCCAGGGCAATGGTAAAGTTTCGGAATCAACAAAAATAACCCTACTAATTTTCACTTGAATGTACTAGCGTGGTTTTTTAATAAATATTATTGAACTTAGTATTATTAATAGTTGATTTAGTCCAGAATTATCAATCACTGGCAAAATTAGCAAAAAACTGCAGTTTTTAATACTTTTCTGTTATTTATCATATTTTTTATAATTTGCATATTATCAATGAAACTGATTTCATATTTTCCCGAAAATACATTTTTGGCATGTTGAACATGTTTTCTAATATTAACTCACAAGTAGCAATCACTTAAAAAAGCTAAGAAGTATTGATGGTAAAAATAAGGGAGTGTCCCGATTCACCCCAAAGTGTGGGGTGAATTGGGACAGTGGTTTTATGGGCCTTGAGCGTTGGAAATTTAAGATATAATTTTAAAATCTTGGGGATACTAAGACCTTGTGCTTGGACATAATTTTACACCATATTTTGATTCTAAGTTTAATTTTGTTCATACTATGACAGAAAAACGGCCAATTCTGTCCCGATTCACCCCATATTACGGTAATATATGAATTAACTCTTGTAGCAGCTTTTGCCAAATGTAAATGAATTGCAAACATTCTGTCACTCATTGAATTAGGTAAGAGGGGAGATGGCAATAAGATGTATGATGGGGTAAGTTGTGCTGTTCACCATATACAAAGTTGGTGATACCATCAGGTGTACAGCACACACTATGCCCACATCATTATTCGCAATTGGACTGACATGTTCTTGGTAAGGTCATAGCCCTATGCAGGACACATTATTCTCTATGAGTCATAAGCAATTCATGAGGTCACAGCCTATGCTTGCAATGCTACACTGTATCAAAACGAGTGACAAACTGAGTATCAATGAGGTCACAAGTTACTCAATGACAAGTTGACTGCTTATTTCAATGCTATTGATAGGGCAAATTGTGTTTCCATTGATGTCCACCACAAGCCAAATGTAAGTACTCATCATTCATCGACTGTAACAGATGTCTTCAGATTTGATACTTCAAATCGACATGATAGTGTACTCTACGCAGTCAAATCCTGTATATACTTAAAACACAGAGAGCACCAAATTTGTTCAATTTGTTCATATTATCCCAGATCACCTTTAAATGTCTCCTACATTTACTCTGAAGGTTGCCTGTTGTTCTCAAGCTATTTATCTCTCACAAATGGAGAAAATAAACTTTGCTCAGCCTTCAGTTTTATCCTAAAGAGATAAATTCCACAACCAGATTCAATACCAAATGGCATAGTATAGCTGGACCTGTACATACCCACAGCGGCCTTAAGACAGTGAAATGGCAATTTATCTCAAAGAAAGTAACACAAAGCTCTAAAAACTGTATCTCTGGATGTAGAAAACATATCATGAGAAAGTATTAGGTCTAGAAGAATACTTCAATTTTGAATCAAACATTTTGCACAAAATGTGACAGATATCAGGTTACAAGTTTTTAAAATAATAATAATCTCTCGTTGCTTAATATGAGCTTTTCTTACAATGTGTCAAGAGCTCGAGTGGATTCACCAGTAGACATATACATGTAGAAGAGTGTGAAACTAGGAATGTAAACAAAAGGCCTTTGGGGGATTGAACAGTAGTATAGCTAATTTTTCCACAATACCTGCAGTGTTTCATGATCCTTGCAGTCCTTGCAGTCATCCCTCACCATCTAGCACACTGGTTGGAGTTGACACATCAGTAGTTCCAAAAAATACATGAGCTACTGGGCAGGACTGCTCTCTCTTTGGTATTTCTTAACTTGTTGATCAAATTACCAGTCTTAGCCTTTTCCCCCAGTTGCAGCCCAGTTGAGGCCCATTGCTATAGACAATACAACTACCTGTACTAATTCAACCAGTGTGTTAGATGGTGAGGGATGACTGCAATGATCATGAAACACTACAGGTAGTGTGCAAAACATGATTAAAACATCATTAAAAAAAGTAAACAAAAGAACTTCTGAGGACTGTTCTTTTGTTTACTTTTTTTAATGGAGTTGTTTCAGACTCTTATCAATAAGGTATCGGAGGCCCATATACCAGCGAATCCTACCGTGGTCGAGAGTCCACAGACTCCACACAGAATGTGGCTTAAGGTGCTCGGAGATTAGAACCTGTGCAGATGCTAATGTGATTAAAGAGATAACAATGATAAGAGGTGGACTGAAAGACTCATATTTCTAACAAATTTAAGTGTATGAACTGATGGTTGGCATTTGTGTCAATTAACTTCACTATGTATCCAATTTATAACTTGGTTGGTTGGTTGTTTGTGTTTTACGCCTCAGCAGCACCTTAGTGGGCTATATCGAGGCAGGCAATCGCCGTATGATGATGATATGAGAAGGCTGTGAGTCTGGTACATACCCTATTAATCCAATTTATAACTAGATATATAGATAGATAGATAAATAGATAGATAGATAGATAAATAGATAGATAGATAGATAGATAGATAGATAGATAGATAGATAGATATATAGATAGATAGATAGATAGATAGATAGATAGATATGGTAAGTGCAGCCCGCTAAGCTCAATTCTGGGCGCTCACGAGGGTTGATTGATGAGATGGGAGAGAGAGCGGGAGTCCTGAACATGTTACACATTTACCCCATGTGAGGGATCTTTTACTTGCCCAGCAACTATTGACTATTTATCTTCCTTTGTAAAACTTGTACACAGATGTATGAATAAAGAAAATATATATAGGAGAAACTTATTTTGCAAAAGTTCCTTTCTTTTTTAGATGTCTTTATAATTTTCAATTTTACTGTAGTAGAGAATGCAGACAGAAAATAGTCATTTCCTTGGATAGGAGGTATGTAGTGGTGTTTTCCGTGATGATCTGTTGAAGTTTAAAATGAAAAATAACCCTTTTGGCAGCAGTTGCCATTTTGCAACTTTCACAACAAAAAAAAGTTGTGTGTTATTGAAGATGACAGGAGTGACCAAAAAGTAACCTTGTACTGTCAGCATTTATAAAAATTTCAATAAAAACCAGAACGCAGTTGCCTTGGCTGTTGAAGAGATTAAATGGCCAACACACACACACACACACACACACACACACACACTCTGTGTTTCTTCATACTTTTCCTCCTTTCTTATTTCAAAATCAATCATCATCTTAATCTACTTGTTTCATTTTTAAATATAGGTACAAAGACCAAGATTTTTGAGGCGATGCTTCAGCCCTGCGCAGATATATTCTTAGTGATTCTATTTGGCGCCATCCACCTCTGTATAGATGGCCACAGGCCTCCCGATAGGAGGCTTTTCTAAGATTCAGAAAATCAGGCTGTGAATGTACGTCAGCAAAACGGGGGCATATAAAATGCCGAAGGGCCAAATTTGCGGAACGGAGGGCCACTGGGTTTCATAATAAAACCGGATACTCAGTTGCGGAACGGGATATTTTTTGTGGGATCGGCCGTAATTAAATGTGGGTGGGGTCAAATATGTGGCACAAGCTGAATTTGCATAAAAATCGCCTCTATTTTTTTTGAAAATTTTTCTTGTTACTTCATCTGTATACAGCGCCTCCTGTAAATTAAATGGGTTATATTTTAATTGCCATTGCGTCAATGCTAAACATCTTCAACCATATTGGTTGTGGAAGTAAGCAAACTCATTTGCTGTTAACAAAACATATTGGTTCATCACACAAATATTTCATACCACCTTTTAATGAAAAATAATTTTAATCCTGAACCAAAAATATTCTGAGATTTCCTTTTGAGATGAATCAGCTCTTTGCAAGTTCTGCAAATTTTCCAAAAAATATTAGACGTTGGATGGTCATGTTACATTGGAAACTCAATATCTGAAAGAAGATGACATGTTTTGTTGTCCATCGGGTATTACGTTTCAATTTTTATTTTTCAAGAAAAGAAAAAATGGTGTTGCAGAATAATATTACATGATCCCACCTGCTAAGCATATTCTGCTTGAAATTGATGTATGCATAGTGGATTAGTGGTCCCTGCATTATAAGACCACACCTGCTGTGGTCATGAAGTGGTCTCTTTTGGGGATGCGGTCTCTCATTCGGGTGCAGGATGCATTACCTATATATAAGTACTACTTAGTGCAGGAGGGAGGCGGCCACATAAGGCAAGTTGGTCTTACAATAGGGGTTTTTTTTTTTTATAATGCAGAGACCGCACCTCGTATTGCAGCACAGCAGGCCTACACATCTTTATCTTTTTCAACATCATGTTTGACATCTCATAATATATTATTTTGCTCTTTACTTGTGAGGAAACGATTAAGAAAAAAAATGGGAAATATGTCTTAAAGAATTTCTTTAGAGGCTAAGTTAATGTAGTTGCACTATTACTTACATAATTGTGGTGATATTTTCAAATGAAATGTGCAATTGTGCTTTCACTGAAGAGGTTTGTCATTTTGAGTGTTGTTTTGATGAATATTGTGACAGTGAAATTGTGTGTTAAAACACAAATACTCAAAGTCTGTAAGTCAAAGTCAGCAGGCCTACCTCTTTGCGATTTTGGCTGGATCTATGTTTCTCATCTCTCCAAGCTTCAGCTTATTAATTTATTTTATTTATTTATTTATTTATTCTTGCCTTCAAAAATGAAGAGAAAAACATGGCAATTACAATTTACTCTTTTGACAATTTACTTTTCATAGTTTCTCTACATGTATGTATCATGATTCCAAAAACACTCCACAGTCTCGACTGGTTGTATAAGGTTAATATAAAGCAAAAAACTAGTTCACAAAAAGTCTGAGTACAGTGATTAAACTACTGTGCATGCATTGTTTGTCATGTTATTGGCTGTGGGGCATGTGAGAAAAGAGTTTAGAATGGAAAACTAACAGTAAAAGTGAGTTATTAGTATGCATGCCATTGCATCATTTCGAAAAATGTATATTTATCGTTGAATTGAATGTTATTTAAAATGTTGTTAATGTCACATGCACTTAATCAATCTGTTAATGTCATGGGTCATTTAAAGCTTCAAAATAAAAAGTAACTGGACAACACCTGATTTTATATAAAAAATTAAGCCTTTTTTATCCAAGCATGGATACAAATCGGAATATTGCAGTTTGGGAAATTGCAGTTTCTTCTGGAACCGTGCATATCTATGCCACTGTCACACACTATAAGCAGGATACCTTAGGTTTACACAAGTAAGATGACAAGCAGAGTTACTCTGACACATATTTGATATAATATTAAATAGGGGTTGTCTGGAGTTATCCTTGATAGGAAATTATTAGCTTCGCTGAGAAGCTATTGTGGTTCCTGGCACTTCAGCATGTGCGTTAGTGTGTATGTGAGTTGCCTCCTGCAAAAACTACTGGATGGATTTAGATTTCCTTCATCATGATGTGTTCATTTGTACTACACAAGACCTGATTAAATTTTGGTGACAATTGGAGCTTTTTTGGGCCCACAGTTAAAGAAATCTGAAAAATGCCTCTATACAGTGCAGCAAGCACTATCGTTTTTTGCTGCAGCACTACCAGCCAAGAGGGTGTATATTTCTACGTTTTCTCTACAAAAACGGCCATTAAAGGTCCGTAGAAGGTGCCAAAGCACTAAATTAGCAACATTTCAATGTTTATTTGATGAAAATCTGACCAGAATTGCCGAAATTAGCATACAATTGTAGATAATCCAATGAATGATACTGCAATAACATTCAAGCCTTCATATAAGTTGAAGTCTTAATCAACTTTTTAGGGGCCGACCAGATGATCTTTGAGGGGGGGGGGGGCTATTGCTTTTTGGTGAAGAAAAAAAAAAGTTTCCCACTTGACACTGAAAACAAAAAAAATTGTTCAGCACATGAAAAAAAAAAGTTTGTTTCCACCTGTAGCTACCTATCGAATGGTCGGCCCCTTATGTGTGGCATCTTGCAGTAGTCAAAGTTCAATTTTAAATGGACAGCGAAGCTATGTGCTCTCCGAGCGCCCGTTCTAGTTTATTTTGTGGAAATGTAGGACGTAGGGCAATTATTTTATTTTGAGGATGCAACGCCCTAAAATATTCATTTCTAAATCAAACAACACCATGATTAGAAATAACCCCATCAGAAACTATTTATTTCGAAACTGCTAGGAAAGGTATACTTTCACCAAAACTTGGGAGGAGATATTTTATTCTGAAAAGCATCAATATAAAGATAGGCCCCCTCTAATGGAGATCTATGTATCGGAAGTACAAGGTAATGCAATTAAAGTCAATGCAGCTGCTATGCCATTTCTATGTACAATGTAAGTTTAAAGCACATTCCGTTTTGAATAATGTCTTATTTTATTGGTGAAAATTATTTTTTACTTAAATATCATCTTAAATTATATGGCATTTATATTCATGCGGACAAGCTTTATTTGTTTTAAGAGGTACTTTAAGTGTGGATCCGGATAATTTGATTTAGTCAAATGTGGAGAAACATTACTATTTTCGACCATTAAAATATCAGTGTCTGCATTTCACCTAACTGCGAATATGCACTTGGTACATGGAGCAATTTGATGAATCAACACAACGAGGGCCAGGTGAATTGGTGAGTATGAGACAGGGCTTTAGAGTCAGAGTCAGGAGTCAGAGTCCTGGAGTCGGAGGTTTTTGGGTGAAGTTGGACTCAAATTTTGGTTTTCAGGTGGAGTCGGAGTTTAAAAGCAGTGGCGTAACTTGGCGGTCCCGAGCGGGGGAGGGGTGGCACCTGGAGCGGCATGCGATTCGGGGGGGGGGGCACCCTCTATACTAACTGTACATTTTAGCAGAGTTGGAAAGCTCATATGGGGGTCACCTGGAGGGCACAAGTCCAGTGTGGGGAGGCACGTGCACCGCATAGGGACGCCACTGTTTAAATGTGATCTGGTGACTCCTGACTCCTAAATATAAGTAGGGCTATACGCTGAATGCAATCACATATTATCACGGAATGCTATTTCTCCAATGCTGTGTCAATGAAGCCAGTTTAGCCATTTAGATATACATATAGACAGATTTCTTTTTGGTTTTACAAAGATACGGGAAAACATCATTTGAAAATTAGGACGGCAGATTTTTGTGTGAAGCTGTAGCGCTATAATGGTGATGGACCTTTTCACTCGTTTACAAGCTTAGTGCTTTTAATCTCGTATGATATTGCATTCTCAAATATAATCCAAATATTGTTTGAGTATGATTATGATGTGTACAATTTTTGTCATTCCCACAACTGCCAAGTTTTGAGTTGCTTCCAGAATCCTGAGTGACGGAATATTAAAATTACAGGAACAGTCTGAGTCTGTCTGAACATAATTATTTCTGTCTGACCTGTACTGACAGTATCTCAAATGTATTTTTGTCAGAATGTGATTCTGCTGTCTGAGTAACAGTCTGACCTTTGGTGTCCTGCTACATGTGCATTTTACATCATAAATCCGGCATACGTGTGTATGCTGTTTCCGAAACTGATATTCCACTTTCCAAACCTGTCATATTCTGAGCTGTATTCATGACTGGTAATGGGACAACTGATCTGGGCTAATTGCCTGGTCCTGAGGTGATACTGCTGAAAGATACAAGCTCACTTGTTAGAAAAGACCGAATCAAGTGTCATCAAATCATGTTCTCATGTTGGTGTGAATGTCCTGTGATATTATCAATTACCATGCCACTTATGACATGATGAGTAAGCTCTTTCAACTGTTTATGGATTGCGGGCAATTTGTTATATCACATAGATGTCGGATGCTGTACTATGTGTTTGTGTAATCAATATGATAATGAAATAGAAGGTATCATGACAATATGAATAAAAGTCTTTTATTGAACTTCATGAATTTAGTTCAGGTACGCAGCATGGTCAAGTTGCAGACTTTCAATAAAACGTCCTCCTAGTCAGATGACACGTCATGAAATTAACCCTCTGTTGCATAACCTTGATGAAAATGAATATTGAGACATTGGCAGTTACAGCTATAATTATAACAAACTTGCTGGAGAACTGATGATACATGCATTCGGGTTATACATGCATGACTAAATGTCACTTGCAACTTATAGGAGTTGAGATAGGCTCATGCTTCAAGACTCGAGAGTGCTGTTTTGTGTAGGACAGTTGTCATGTGAATTGGTGTCTCTTCTTATAAAAAGTGTAATCAGGTCAAAGACTCAAAGATGAGATAAGAAGCAAAGAAGCTTAAAAGAGCAACAAGAGTCAAGGGAGAGACACAGAGATGAGAAGGTCTCTCTGCTTAAGATGCTCTCAACGGAAAAGCAAACAGAATCCTGGAGTCCGCTCAAAGTGACAAGCAGGTACAGACTGCGAGTATTGATTTGCTAAAACACACTTCAGGGATTTTTAAAGGTGCTAAAGATACACAAGGTACTTCTTGAGGAGAAAATATCTTCTGGAGAAAACAGCCAAAGTGACATATAGACTGATAACCAGCTATCGACAAGTTGCTAGGTATACTATTAGATAGACTGTTTTTGAGCAAGCTCGATGCAAACTTACCATCAGATGCAGGGGGAAAAACTAACAAATTTCTCTATGATAACTTCACACACAGCTTTATCATGTTTACTCAAAAATTAACACAAGTAAATGGTTTTTTTGGTGTTGGTGCCTTTCCATTTTCTATTGTCATTCGATTAATTGAGGAGCTAATTGAAAAAAATCCCAGTGGTAATTTCCAATATTCATTCATGAGACTGCGAAGATCTGATAAAATTCTATTACCTTTCAATTGATAACAGGGATAGCAGAAACTTTAATATTCAAATTGAAATTAGATTGAGTAATACATTGATCATTTAAGAATTTTCCCACTGATGAATTGAGAAAATAAAAACATTTAGTTCCGAACTATGCCTGCTTACTTCAGATGTTACCAAGTGGACATCTCATAGCATTTGACATTTCCAATAATTGATTCAGTGTCCTGCATCATGCTAGTGTGTCTAATCACTTGACATTCTAGTTACAATATATGAATAAAGGGTAGTGATGTGTGGTGTGAATTGGAGTCTCTTTATTTAAAAAGAGCAATCAGGTCAAAGATTCAAAGAGAAGATAAGAAGCAAAGAAGCTTAAAAGAGCAACACGAGTCAAGGGAGAGAGACAGAGATGAGAAGGTCTCTCTGCTTAAAATGGTCTGAAAGGAAAAACAAACAGTTTTCTAGAGTCCACTCAAGATGACAAGCAGGTACAGACTGCCGGTATTGATTTGCTAAAACACACTTTTGGGATTTTTAAAGTTGCCAAAGATTCATAAAGTAACTGGTGCTAAAGATACATTAGGTACTTCTTGAAGAAAATCCAGTAAATTCCAGACTGATATCAACATTAACCAGCTATATTGATAGATCACTATACTGTAAGATATTGTTTTGGGGCAGGCTTGATACCCAATTATAATTGAAATGGAGGAGGACAAATTAAAAAATTGTCTATATATATGATAACTTCTCACTCCGCTTGATCATATTTTCCAAAAATAAATAGTTTCCGTGCCAATTTTCTATTAATCGATGAGCTGGTTAAAAAAAATTCCAATTGGTAATTTCCAATATTCATTCATGAAACTGTGAAGATCTGATAAAAACACATTATCATTTCGATTTATATTTTTAAAAGAAGCTTAAAAGAGCATGGGATGAGACACAGAGATGAGAAGGTCTCTCTGCTTAAGCTGCTCTGAAAGGAAAGCAAACAGGTTTCTTGAGTCCATTCAAAATGACAAGCAGGTACAGACTGTAAGTATTGATTTGCTAACGCTTTCAGGGTTTTTAAAAGGTGCTAAAAACACATAAGGTACTTCGTGAAGAAAAAAATACTACTTGAGAAAACAGCCAGACAAGCTCCAGACTGATAGATCAATGTAAAACTGATTGTTTTGGTGGCTCTCCATTTTAAAATGCTGTCATTCGATTAATTAATAATTTTTTTAAAAATTCCAAATTGTAAATTTCAATATCCATTCATGAGACTGGGAAGATCTGATAAAAACCCATTGCCATTTCAATTGATATTTAATTGATATTCAATTAGCGGAGATAGCAGAAATATTTAAATTGAAACCATTGAGTTATGGATTGATCATCTGATCATTTGGGAATTTTCTTACTGATTAATTGAGAGAAAACGCATTAGTTTCAAAATATGCTGGTTTACTTTGGAAGTTACCCAGTGGGCATCTGATGGCGTTGATGTCAGAGTTGCATCACAAGGATGTTTATGATGTCACTTGACTTCAGCCTGACGTCAAAATGGGTCAACATACACTGTTTGTTTGGGATTGAAATATTCTCTTCATTCGCAGCAGTGAACATCAAGTTCCAAAGTATTTAGCAGTGACTTCTTTCAGCATAATCAAATATAGATCTCTTAAAGCATTTGAAATTTCCTTTGGCCATGGGAGTTGCTTAAGGTTCAAAATTATTTCATTAAGATTCTATCCCATTCCGTTAGATTGAGGTGTTTAGGAAAATTTATTCTGGAGGGGTTTCAGTAATATCAAAATAGTAGGTATCTTCTTCTTCCAATAAAGTACAGGAGCCTTGGTTGACTATCGCGTACTGAGTGCAGGCATGGCAGAACGCAAACACAGTAAAAACTTGTCTTTACAGTTAAAATCATGGCCTCTCAGGCCTAAAATTCGTGACGTTGCACTGCAGATCTGAACTGGTCAATTGTTGGCAATGTGACTGCTGCTTCTGGAAGCTGGTTCCTTAGCCTCACTGTGTCGATGAAGTATGTTGACTTGTATACTTGAGTCCTTGCATACTTCAGTTGGTATCTTTGTGTCCGTCCTCTCAGGTCGACAGCAGGGGTATAGGCCAGGCCTGCAGTGTAATTTAGCTGTGGTAACTTTGAATTGAGTTAGTTGACTGTGAATTATCCTCCAGTGATGGATCTGTATGATTGCGCCAAAGTCCTTTTCAAATCATCAAGGATGTTTTTGTCAAGATTTCAAGACTCACAACTCCACCTTAACCCTACAAATTGCAGTTCCAAGGAGACTTGCCACCATTGATATACCCAAGGCCATATACTGTATGTGGTGATATTACACATGCTGCCACTGACAGTGATATAAAAGATTCTTGATAGCCACTTTGAGCTGTGACATTAGTCATTTGAGATGGAACGACTGGTAATTCATCACAGGTAACGAGTTCTGGCATCAAAATTTCGAGACCTTCCTAATGATGAAACATACTGCAGTTCTTCAACCTTGACCCTAATTGCCACTCACTTACATCAAGTCAATGCCATTACAGACATTTCAAGTAGCATATGATATAATATCAAGACTGCGCTCTTTGATATTTTGGATCTGATTTACTCACATACAATTCAAAATTAGTCAATTTGAAAATGTTATGTAAAAAATTTGAAAGATATCTTTCTTCTGTTGAGGAAATTGCTTGTGGCAGAGTCACTGTTATAAATACCAAAATATTCTCTAAGTAACGACCTTTTTAAATATTCTAGTAATCTGTCTGAGATGCAATAAATCTGTCAGTTACAAGGAAAGGGTTATCAGGTAGTATTATGTTTCCTGGTTACATTTTCATGAAATTGTATACCATCAAAATTTGCTTTATAATGCCAAGACAAGGCACCTGCTCATGTGTCCTCGCTCCCGAACCTCAAGCAAGTGTTTATAAACAATGTTGAATATCTTTGAATTCCCCAAATCTAGCATCCAAAGGGAAAACCTAGTAAGTCACAAATTGGGTCAAATTGAGTTAAGGTCAAAATATAACTTCTGAGACATGTTTCTATATATTCTTTAAGTTTAGATTTTCAAGAAGTGGCCCGTTACCCCAGAATGACACTGACTAATCCCAGTAAGCCTATCTCTTACTGCAAGAACTGGAACTTCAAAGTGGATTATCTCAGAAACTCCAAAATATGACTTACTAGGTTTTTCCTTTGGACGCTACAAATGGTGGCAATTTACTGTTGCAGAATAATATTAAATGAAACCGTCTGCTAAGTATATTCTGCTTGGTATTGATTTTAGTACAATGAATTTCTGTTCATATTCCATGCACAGACCTGTCTGATACTGCAATACAGTAGGCCCACATGTTTCATTTCCTTCAATATCATGTTTTCGCATCTAATAATACACTGTTTTCAATTTACTTGTGAGGAAAAGATTTAGAAGAAATATGGAAATTTGTCTAAAAATATTGAAAAGACAAATTTTATCTAGTTGAAGCTCTACTAACATATTGTGATGATTTTTCGCATCAAATGGCAAGTACATTTACTGAAAAGCTTCATTATTTTGAGTGTTTTCTTGATAAATATTGTTTAATTGTAAGAACATCAAGACTTCCAGTATACACCTATTTGTGATTTGGAGTGGCAGTCAGTTGGCTTTTTCTTTCTAAGCATCATAGTCTCCACTTGTTGAAAATGCAAGGCTAACATGGCATCAAAAAGTTGGTTTACAAAAATGTCTGAGTACAGTCAATATGCAACTTAGCATGAATTGTATGCCATTTTATTTGTTAGGGCCTGGGAAAAAAGTGTTAGGAATGGAAAGCTAACCGTTAAAGTGGGGGATTGGTATGCATGCAATTGGCTTATTTTGAAAAAATTATTTAATGTTGAATTGAAATGTTATTAATGTCAAAGGACAGTTTTGACTTCAAAATGAAATATATATAATTGGACAAAACCTGATTTTGTATACAATTAGCGTTTATTTAAGTCAAGTAAGTGTCTGTCAAATCATTTGTGCTGTAACCAGTCATGTATACAAATCAGATTTTGCAGTTTGGCAAATTGGTTCTGAAAACATGCATATTTGTGCCACTTTCACAACTTAAGCAGTATGTAAGATAACAAGCAGAATTACACTGTCATATATTTGACTTATTTTGAAATTGCCAAGTTGGCATCTGAATGCATAAATTCGATATTTAAAATTATCTGCAACTTGCCAACCTAGTTATAACTTGACATGGTCGCTAAAATGAATGAATGAAGGGCAGTGGAGTTTGGTGTCACTTGGAGTCCGTTTATTTAAAGTGCAATCAAAGATGAGATAAGAAGCAAAGAAGCTTAAAAGAGCAACATGAGTCAAGGGATGAAACACAGAGATGAGAAGGTCTCTATGCTTAAGATGCTCTCAATGGAAAAGCAAACAGAATCCTGGAGTCCACTCAAAATGACAAGCAGGTACAGACAGTGAGTATTGATTTACTAAAACAAACTTTAGGGACTTTTAAAGGTGGTTAAGATACATCTGGTACTCTTTGAAGAACAGATATCTTCTAGAAAAAACAGCCAGACCAAAATCCAGACTGATATCCACATTAACCAGTTGTATCTGTAGATCACCGTAAAACTGATTGTTCTTGGTGCCTTTCCATTTTTGCTGTCATTCGATTAATTAATGAGTTATTTGAAAAAAATCCAAATTGTAATTTCCAATATCCATTCATGAGACTGCGGACATCTGATGAAAACCCATTACCATTTTCCATTGATATTTAATTGATATTCAATTAGTGAAGATAGCAGAAATATTTAAATTAAAATTATTGAGTAACGGGTTGATCATTTAGGAATTTTCTTCCTGATTAATTGACAGAATATGCATTAGTTTCAAAATATGCTGGCTTACTTCAAAAGTAACCGTATAGGCACCTGATGGCTTTAATTTCAGAGTTGCATCACAAAGGATGTTTATAATGTCATTTGACATCGGCCTGATGTCAAAATGTGTAGAGTTTATTTGGAAATATTCTTTCTATTCGCAACAGTAAACATCAAGTTCCAAAGTATTTAGCATAATTATGTTTCTATAAGCATTAGAAATTTCCTTTGGTCATTGGAGTTGTCTTAGGTTCAAAACTCTTTGCACCGAAGTCCATCTCAAATCGTCAAGGATCTCTTTGTCAAGATTTCAAGACTCATGACTCCACCTTAACCCTACAAATTGCAGTTTCAAGGAGACTTGTCACCATTGATATACCCAAGGCCATACACTGTATGTGGTGATATTACACATGCTGCCACTGACAGTGATATAAAAGATTCTTGATAGCCACTTTGAGCTGTGACATTAGTCATTTGAGATGGAACGACTGGTAATTCATCACAGATAACGAGTTCTGGCATCAAAATTTCGAGACCTTCCTAATGATGAAACATAGTACAATTCTTCAACCTTGACCCTAATTGCCAGTCACTTACATCAAGTCGATGCTATTACAGACATTTCAATTAGCATATTATATAATATATCTGATTGGCTCATGTGCGATTCAGAATCAGTCTACTTGAAAATGTTAAGTAAAAAACTCGAAAGATACTTTTTTGTGTTCAGGAAATTGCTTGTGGCAGGGTCGCTGTTATAAATACCAAAATATTCTATAAGCAGGAGTAAAGCCCTTTTTTTTAAATATTCTAGTAATCTGTCTGAGATGCAATAAAGCTGTCATTCACAAGGAAATGGCTATCCTCAAGTGGTATTATATTTCCTCGTAACATTTTCATGAAATTGAATACAATCATAAGTTGCCTTTTAATGCCAAGATAAGGCACCTGCTCAAGTGTTCTCTTTGGCTCCGGAACCTCAAGCAAGTGTCTATAAACAATATTGAATACGTTTGAACTCCCCATATAGTGGCAATTTACTGTTGCAGAATAATATTAAATGAAACCATCTACTAAGTATATTCTGCTTGGTATTGATTTTAGTGCTAAGCATTTCTGTTCATATTCCATGCACAGACCTGTCTGATACTGCAATACAGTAGGCCCACATGTTTCATTTCCTTCAATATCATGTTTTCGCATCTAATAATACACTGTTTTCAATTTACTTGTGAGGAAAAGATTTAGAAGAAATATGGAAATTTGTCTAAAAAATATTTTTGAAAAGACGAAGTTTATCTAGTTGAAGCACTACTAACATATTGTGATAATTTTTTCGCAAATGGCAAGTACATTTACTGAAAAGCTTCATTATTTTGAGTGTTTTCTTGATAAATATTGTTTAATTGTAAGAACATCAAGACTTCCAGTATACACCTATTTGTGATTTGGAGTAGCAGTCAGTTGGCTTTTTCATTCTAAGCATCATGGTCGTCACATGTTGAAAATGCTAGGCTAACATTACATCAAAATATTGGTTTACAAAAATGTCTGAGTACATCGATGCAACTTAGCATGCATTGTATGCCGTTTATTCGTTAGGGATTGATATGCATGCAGTTGGCTTTTAATGTCACAAGACAGTTTTGACTTCAAAATGAAATTTATATAATTGGACAAAACCTGATTTTGAATACAAAATCCAGACTGATATCCACATTAACCAGTTGTATCTGTAGATCACCGTAAAACTGATTGTTCTTGGTGCCTTTCCATTTAATGCTGTCATTCGATTAATTAATGAGTTATTTGAAAAAAATTCCAAATTGTTATATCCAATATCCATTCATGAGAGCAGGAAGATCTGATAAAAACCCATTACCATTTTTCCATTGATATTTAATTGATATTCAATTAGTGGAGATAGCAGAAATATTTAAATTGAAATTATTGAGTAATGGGTTGATCATTTAGGAATTTTCTTCCTGATTAATTGAGAGAAAATGCATTAGTTTCAAAATATGCTGGCTTACTTCAAAAGTTACCTTATAGGCACCTGATGGCTTTAATTTCAGAGTTGCATCACAAAGGATGTTTATAATGTCATTTGACATCGGCCTGATGTCAAAATGTATAGAGTTTATTTGGAAATATTCTCTTCATTTGCAACAGTAAACATCAAGTTCCAAAGTATTTAGCATAATTATGTTTCTATAAGCATTTGAAATTTCCTTTGGTCATTGGAGTTGCCTTAGGTTCAAAACTCTTTCGTTAAAATTCTGTCCAAATCCATTAGACTGAGGTGTTTTGGCACATTTATTCTAGTGGGATTTCAGGTATGTCAAAATATTAGGTAGGCCATGCCTACAGTGTAGTTTAGATGTGGGAACTTTGAATTAAGTTACTTGTCTGTGAATTATCCTCTAGTGATGGATCTGTATGATTGCACCGAAGTCCATCTCAAATCATCAAGGATGTCTTCGTCAAGATTTCAAGACTCATGACTCCACCTTAACCCGACAAATTGCAGTTCCAAGGAGACTTGTCACCATTGATATACCCAAGGCCATACACTGTATGTGGTGATATTACACATGCTGCCACTGACAGTGATATAAAAGATTCTTGATAGCCACTTTGAGCTGTGACATTAGTCATTTGAGATGGAACGACTGGTAATTCATCACAGATAACGAGTTCTGGCATCAAAATTTCGAGACCTTCCTAATGATGAAACATAGTACAGTTCTTCAACCTTGACCCTAATTGCCAGTCACTTACATCAAGTTGATGCCATTACAGACATTTCAATTAGCATATTATATAATATTAAGACTGCGCTCTATGATATTTCGGATCTGATTGGCTCATGTGCGATTCAGAATCAGTCTACTTGAAAATGTTAAGTAAAAAATTCGAAAGATACTTTTTTGTGTTCAGGAAATTGCTTGTGGCAGAGTCACTGTTATAAATACCAAAATATTCTCTAAGTAACGACCTTTTTAAATATTCTAGTAATCTGTCTGAGATGCAATAAATCTGTCAGTTACAAGGAAAGGGTTATCCTCAAGTGGTATTATATTTACTCATAACATTATCTCGTAACATTTTCATGAAATTGTATACAATCATAAAATTGCCTTTTAATGCTAAGACAAGGCACCTTCTCAAGTGTTCTCTTTGGCTCCGGAACCTCAAGCAAGTGTCTATAAACAATATTGAATACGTTTGAACTCCCCATATAGTGGCAATTTACTGTTGCAGAATAATATTAAATGAAACCATCTACTAAGTAGATTCTGCTTGGTATTGATTTTAGTGCAATGAATTTCTGTTCCTATTCCATGCACCTGATACTGCTGCAAAGTAGGCCTACATGTTTAATTTCCTTCAATATCTTGTTTTTGCATCTACTGATAATATGCTATTTTCCATTTATTTGTGAGGAAAAGATTTAGAAGAAATATGGAAATTTGTCTAAAAATATTTTTGAAAGACAAAATTTATCTAGTTGAAGCACTACTAACATATTGTGATAATTTTTTCGCAAATGGCAAGTACATTTACTGAAAAGCTTCATTATTTTGAGTGTTTTCTTGATAAATATTGTTTAATTGTAAGAACATCAAGACTTCCAGTATACACCTATTTGTGATTTGGAGTGGCAGTCAGTTGGCTTTTTCATTCTAAGCATCATGGTCGTCACATGTTGAAAATACTAGGCTAACATTACATCAAAATATTGGTTTACAAAAATGTCTGAGTACAGTTAATATGCAACTTAGCATGCATTGTATGCCGTTTTATTCGTTAGGGATTGGTATGCATGCAGTTGGCTTTTAATGTCACAAGACAGTTTTGACTTCAAAATGAAATATATATAATTGGACAAAACCTGATTTTGAATACAATCAACGTTTTTTAATCAAGTAAGTGTCTGTCACATCATTTGTGCTGTAACCGATCATGAATACAAATCAGAATATTGCAGTTTGGCAAATTAGTTCGGGAAGCATGCATATTTATGCCACTTTCACGACATTTAAAGCAGTATGTAAGATAACAAGCAGAATTACTCTTTCACATATTTGACTTATTTTGAAGTTGCCAAGTTGGCATCTGAATGTGTAAAATCGACATTTCAAATTTTTATTTCATTTTCTGCAACATGCCAACCTAGGGCCTTATAACTTGACATTGTCGCTAAAATGAATGAATAAAGGGCAGTGGAGTTTGGTGTCAGTTGGAGTCCCTTTATTTAAAGTGCAATCAAAGATGAGATAAGAAGCAAAGAAGCTTAAAAGAGCAACATGAGTCAAGGGATGAGAAACACAGATGAGAAGGTCTCTCTGCTTCAGATGCTCTCAATGGAAAAGCAAACAGAATCCTGGAGTCCACTCAAAATGACAAGCAGGTACAGACAGTGAGTATTGATTTACTAAAACACACTTTAGGGACTTTTAAAGGTGGTTGAGATACATCAGGTACTCTTTGAAGAACAAATAACTTCTAGAAAAAACAGCCAGACCAAAATCTAGACTGATATCCACATTAACCAGTTGTATCTGTAGATCACCGTAAAACTGATTGTTCTTGGTGCCTTTCCATTTAATGCTGTCATTCGATTAATTAATGAATTATTTGAAAAAATTCCAAATTGTAATCTCCAATATCCATTCATGAGAGCAGGAAGATCTGATAAAAACCCATTACCATTTTCCATTGATATTTAATTGATATTCAATTAGTGGAGATAGCAGAAATATTTAAATTGAAATTATTGAGTAATGGGTTGATCATTTAGGAATTTTCTTCCTGATTAATTGAGAGAAAATGCATTAGTTTCAAAATATGCTGGCTTACTTCAAAAGTTACCTTATAGGCACCTGATGGCTTTAATTTCAGAGTTGCATCACAAAGGATGTTTATAATGTCATTTGACATCGGCCTGATGTCAAAATGTATAGAGTTTATTTGGAAATATTCTCTTCATTTGCAACAGTAAACATCAAGTTCCAAAGTATTTAGCATAATTATGTTTCTATAAGCATTTGAAATTTCCTTTGGTCATTGGAGTTGCCTTAGGTTCAAAACTCTTTCGTTAAAATTCTGTCCAAATCCATTAGACTGAGGTGTTTTGGCACATTTATTCTAGTGGGATTTCAGGTATGTCAAAATATTAGGTAGGCCATGCCTACAGTGTAGTTTAGCTGTGGCAACTTTGAATTAAGTTACTTGTCTGTGAATTATCCTCTAGTGATGGATCTGTATGATTGCACCGAAGTCCATCTCAAATCATCAAGGATGTCTTCGTCAAGATTTCAAGACTCATGACTCCACCTTAACCCGACAAATTGCAGTTCCAAGGAGACTTGTCACCATTGATATACCCAAGGCCATACACTCTATGTGGTGATATTACACATGCTGTCACTGACAGTGATATAAAAGATTCTTGATAGCCACTTTGAGCTGTGACATTAGTCATTTGAGATGGAACGACTGGTAATTCATCACAGATAACGAGCTGTGGCATCAGAATTCTTGACCTTCCCAATGATGAAATATACTACAGTTCTTCAACCTTGACCCTAATTGCCAGTCACTTACATCAAGTTGATGCCATTACAGACATTTCAATTAGCATATTATATAATATTAAGACTACGCTCTATGATATTTCGGATCTGATTGGCTCATGTGCGATTCAGAATCAGTCTACTTGAAAATGTTAAGTAAAAAATTCGAAAGATACTTTTTTGTGTTCAGGAAATTGCTTGTGGCAGGGTCGCTGTTATAAATACCAAAATATTCTATAAGCAGGAGTAAAGCCCTTTTTTTAAATATTCTAGTAATCTGTCTGAGATGCAATAAAGCTGTCATTCACAAGGAAATGGCTATCCTCAAGTGGTATTATATTTCCTCGTAACATTTTCATGAAATTGAATACAATCATAAGTTGCCTTTTAATGCCAAGATAAGGCACCTGCTCAAGTGTTCTCTTTGGCTCCGGAACCTCAAGCAAGTGTCTATAAACAATATTGAATACGTTTGAACTCCCCATATAGTGGCAATTTACTGTTGCAGAATAATATTAAATGAAACCATCTACTGAGTAGATTCTGCTTGGTATTGATTTTAGTGCAATGAATTTCTGTTCCTATTCCATGCACCTGATACTGCAGTACAGTAGGCCTACATGTTTAATTTCCTTCAATATCTTGTTTTTGCATCTACTGATAATATGCTATTTTCCATTTATTTGTGAGGAAAAGATTTAGAAGAAATATGGAAATTTGTCTAAAAATATTTTTGAAAGACAAAATTTATCTAGTTGAAGCACTACTAACATATTGTGATGATTTTTCGCATCAATTGGCAAGTACATTTACAGGAAAGCGTTATCATTTTGAGTGTTTTCTTGATAAATATTGTTTAATCGTAAGTACATCAAGATTTTGAGCACACATCTATTTGTGATTTGGAGTGGCAGCCAATTGGCTTTTTCTTTCTAAGCACCTTAGTCTCCACTTTGAAAATGCAAGGCTAACATGACATAAAAATGTTGGTTTACAAAAATTTTCTGAGTACTGTCAACATGCAACTTAGCATGCATTGTATGGCATTTTATTTGTTAGGGCATGGGAGAAAAGAGTTTGGAATGGAAAGCTAACAATTAAAGTGGGGTATTGGTATGCATGCTGTTGGCTTATTTTGAAAAAATGTTATTTAATGTTGAATTGAAAGTTACAATGTTATTAATGTCACAGGACACTTATGACTTCAAAATGGAATATATATAATTGGACAAAACCTGATTTTGTATACAATTAGCGTTTTTTAATCAAGTAAGTATCTGTCGGATCATTTGTGCTGTAACCGGTCATGAATACAAATTCGAATATTGCAGTTTGGCAAATTAGTTCTGGAAGCATGCATATCTGTGCCACTTTCACAAATTAAGCAGTATGCAAGATGACTAGCTGAATTACTCTGTCAAATATTTGACTTATTTTGAAGTTGCCAAGTTGGCATCTGAATGTGTAAATTCGATATTTCAAATTGTTATTTCATTTTCTTCAACATGCCAACCTGGGGCTTATAACTTGACATTGTCGCTAAAATGAATGAATGAAGGCCAGTGGAGTTTGGTGTCAGTTAGAGTCTCTTTATTTAAGTACAATCTGGGGTAAGACTCAAAGATGAGATAAGAAGCAAAGAAGCTTAAAAGAGCAACAAGAGTCGAGATATGAGAGACAGAGTTGAGAAGGTCTCTCTGCTTAAGATGCTCTCAATGGAAAAGCAAACAGAATTCTGTAGTCCACTCAAAAATGACAAGCAGGTACAGACGGTGTGTATTGATTTGCTAAAACACACTTCAGGGATTTTTAAAGGTGCTAAAGATATATAATGTACTCTTTGAAGAACAAATATCTTCTAGAGAAAACAGCCAGACCAAAATCCAGACTGATATCCACATTAACCAGCTGTATCTATCTAGATCAATGTAAAACTGACTGTTTTTCTTTCCATTTAATACTGTCATTCGATTAATTAATGAGTTATTTGAAAAAATTCGAAATTGTAATATCCAATATCCATTCATGAGAGCAGGAAGATCTGATAAAAACCCGTTACCATTTTCCATTGATATTTAATTGATATTCAATTAGTGGAGATAGCAGAAATATTTAAATTTAAATTATTGAGTAATGGGTTGATCATTTAGGAATTTTCTTCCTGATTAATTGAGAGAAAATGCATTAGTTTCAAAATATGCTGGCTTTCTTCAAAAGTTACCTTATAGGCACCTGATGGTTTTAATTTTAGAGTTGCATCACAAAGGATGTTTATAATGTCATTTGACATCGGCCTGATGTCAAAATATATAGAGTTTATTTGGAAATATTCTCTTCATTCGCAACAGTAAACATCAAGTTCCAAAGTGTTTAGCATAATTATGGAATGTCTAAATATTAGGTAGGCCCGGCCTACAGTGTAATTTAGGTGTGGTAAATTTGAATTGAGTTACTTGTCTGTGAATTATCCTCCAGTGATGGATCTGTATGATTGCACCAAAGTCCCTTTCAAATCATCAAGGATCTCTTTGTCAAGATTTCAAGACTCATGACTACACCTTAGCCCTACAAATTGCAGTTCCAAGGAGACTTGTCACCATTGATATACCCAAGGCCATACACTGTATGTGGTGATATTACACATGCTGCCACTGACAGTGATATAAAAGATTCTTGATAGCCACTTTGAGCTGTGACATTAGTCATTTGAGATGGAACGACCTGTAATTCATCACAGATAACGAGCTGTGGCATCAGAATTCTTGACCTTCCTAATGATGAAACATAGTACAGTTCTTCAACCTTGACCCTAATTGCCAGTCACTTACATCAAGTCGATGCCATTACAGACATTCAAATTTGCAGACAGTATATTAAGACCCTCTACGTAGAATTTTAAGTGGATTTGATTGACTCATGTACCAATCGTCATCAGCCGAACCGAAAATGCTAAGTTAAAGTTAGAAAGATATCTATAGAATCCCATAATTATTTTAAAGGCTGCATATGTCAGAGTTGGTCATTTTATCATGATTAATTTATTCATGCACAAATTTAACGTTTTTGGTGTTCTATCCTTTTATTTTGAATAGAAATACAACAGAACAATATGAGCTGTTTGGCAATGGGCCTTTCAGCAACGAATAGCATCACAGAAGGGGATACTTACAAATACCAGCATATTTCTAAGCATGAGTGAAGACCTTTTTTCGATGGCTTTTGCCATCTTTTGCTGACCTGTATGTCCTGGTCAATTGACCTGTAGGTCAATGAACAGTGTATCATTGACGAATAAGAATGAGAATAATTTATATTTTGTCTAGAATATGAAATAACAGAATATAACAGCAGCTGAACAGCTGGTACTCGAGGAAGAGCAAAGGGGTTGTGGATATCGAAATTTTTAATGATATCTCCTTCACGGAGATCACAAGTGGAACTCCGAAATTTGGCAATATACCTTGTCATGGAATAGTCTATAACTTAAACTTGAGCAATTTTGATTTTCTGAGAAAAATATGATTAACTTAACCTCATGCTGCTAAGCAGTTTAAATATTCTAGGAATCTTTCTGAGAGGCAAAAAAGCTGTCAGTTACACGGAAAGGGTTGTCCTCAGGTGGTAGATCATTTTCTCGTGACATTTTCATGAAGTTGTATAACATCATAATTTGCCCTTTAATGCCAAGACAAGGCACCTGCTCCTCTGTCCTCATGGACTCCTCGATCTCAAGGAACTTTTTTCCAACTATGTCTGTGTCGAATATTTTTTATTCCCTTTAATGGCATTTAGGAATCAGAATGACATAAGAGGGGTATCAGAAGGACATCAGAATGACAATAGGATGACATCAGAATAGAATGCCCCTAGAATGACATCATAATAACATCCGAATTTGCACACATCGCGCGGTCTAGGAATCACCTACATCAGGAAAAGTATCTAGAAAATTTAAAATTGCAATTTTGCGTGCAGTCAGGTGTATATCCCTCCTTTTCCTGCTCTCCTGCGCAGACAGTAAGGCGAATGACAGAAAGTCACTTTTTAAAAAGAATTAGTCGGATGTCAACTTATTATTATTTCGTCTCCATTTGATGGCCCAAAATTCCCAATGACAAAATTACCGCAATGCTCACACTTTTGAGATAATTATATAAACCTGTTTTGAGAAAGGTAACTAAGCACCTTAGTATGGGTGAGTGGGAGCTACTCAACAAAAAGTGCAATCAGGTCAATGACTCAAAGGAAAGATTCAAAGTGAGGGGCTTTAAAGAGCAAAATGAGTAAAGGGGCAAGGCACAGATCTTGATGAGGAGGTCCCTCCGCTTAGGATGCTTAAAAAGGAAAAGTAAGTTTACATAACAAGACAAAATGCAAGAAACTTATACTATTTAAATTTATAATGGCCTTTGTAAATCATCGAGAGTGCTCTAGCAAAATGTCAGTGAACTCTCACCCAGTTTATTCCATATTCAAATAGTCTTTAAAAAATACCCTCAATAATTGCTGCCACTGAACCGTGAGTACTTAAAACGGGATGCTTGTTTTTATGAACTGACAAAATCGCAACCCAAAGGAGGATTTAGCTGTCAACCAGTGCATATTAGCTCACATTTTATCCACTTTGAAGTGTTCAAGTGACTTATATATGTGCAATGTTTGGTTTTTTAGTTGCTCATCCATTGCAGTGTTGCCAATATGTGCTTATTAAGAGATAGGCCCAGATGTATGTTTCATTCCAAGGTGGCAACACGCAGAACAAATTAATACTAACTTGTTTGGTATAAGATTATCAAGATGAGTTGGGCATAGAATTGTTTTTGTCATAGTTATAGAGTGGCAAGCGAGAGCAATTTGCCGACGAAGGCGCCAAATTGTGATCGCTTAGCGATCCTTCCCACACTAGTCATACATGTACGTATTGAAAAATTGCGGAAGTCTGTCCAAAAAATTGTGGATCCGCAATTGTAATTTTGGTCACGTGACTCCATGCTCAGCACAATTATTCCAGTGCGGCACATGCGCACTGCTCTGGCATGGCATCTCACATGCAAATCCGCATAAATGCGACAGACGGCATGCCGAAACAGTGGTGCCCCTAGCAGCCATTCATAAAATCGGCAAAAACAACGCAAATTCATATGAAATTTCAGATCTGGATGGAAGTGGTAGCACACATAGCAGAACACAACAGTGCTGGCTGTATCTAGATCTGCTTACTGCTCTCTCCTGGCTTAATTCAAGGGTGTCGGAACTGGCAGGGGCAGGGAAGGCGGGGAATTGCCTCCAGAACAAGGTTTCATTGTGGTTCGGGCAACCAATGTGAGATGAATGTCACAGTCCATGCCTGGAGTGAACTTCACCGATTCACCGTGGTACCGACCTGTCCTATTTTTAAAAGAATAATCAGTGCATAAATACAGGACATAAAGCCCTTTCTCTCTCGCCAAGCGCCAATCCCGGAGAGGTTTGGCAATATTTCTACATTGGGTTCCAGTTCCAATGTGACATGCCATTACTGATATACTACAGACGGCATGCAAGGCCACATCGCCGCGACATCGGGTGATATTACGCATGCCACCATTGACACTGATAAAATAATCTTGATGGCCACTTAGCTGCCGCCTTAAAAAAACACCATCTCTAATCAAATCTGATGTCCTGTCATGTAAATCTATATATGTTCAGGCCCCCGCAGGTCTCGGGCCTCCTCGTGGCGGTGGGTGGTAACACTAAGGTGAAGACCTCTATCCTTAGTGGCCAACATGAGACAGTGCGCATGCACGGTGTGTCCCCTACCTTACAGGGGAGTATCAATGAATATGTCATTTACCATGATTCCAAACCGGATCGTACGTCAACCGGGTTACCAAGGTGCGCGTCCCTCAGCGGGAAACCAGGCTGAGATCGAAAAATTTGCGACTGGACTACCAAGATTTCAATGGACAAGGACATCTCCGGATGACTTGACTGACCCTGACCGCCCCCCACATCTGTCAAAGACTGAAAATTTGCTTGTTATAAAAGGTGTCACACAATCACTGGAAGACCTATCATCTGTTGCTACCTACGAAGCAATTGCAGACCTTTGCGACACGACAATCGCAGATAGCCTGAGGCGCCAAACCAATGGCACATTCCTTCTTAAACCTGCGAACTCTGACCAACAAGATAAATTGACCGGCATCCATGAGATAGCCAATACCAAAGTCGTCATTGAACCTTTTCAAAGATCAGGCAAGGGCGTTATCTTTTCCAAAGAAAGTAAGACCTGCTCAGACAATGAACTTACAAATTGGTTTCACAAACACGGCATCACAAAATTCAAACGTCTTGCTCACAAGAATGGTTATGAGTTACTGTTGCTAACATTCAAAGACGAAAGATTACCAAAGAAAGTACCTGTAGCCTTTGAATGGTGCAGAGTTTCTCCATACTTTCCTCATCCAAAACGCTGTTTCAATTGCCAAATGTATGGTCATTTTAGTCATACATGCATCAGATCAACGATTTGTGCCAATTGTGGTGACCATGGTCATGCACACACACAGAATAACCCTTGCTCTAAACTTCCACATTGTGTCAACTGTTCAGGGAACCATCCTGCCTTTAGCCACAATTGCAAAGTCTTCAAGAAGGAAAAAGAAATTCTGCAACTACGAACTGAAAGACAACTATCCTTTCCCGAAGCCAAACGCCGCGTAGAACAGGACCCGGACAAACCTTGCCTAGAAGCAGATTACCCAAGACCAGCTCTTCATTCATCACCACAGAGAAAGATTCATCTGGACAGGAACCTGTTCACAGATGTCTTAATGACAGCAACTTCACCGCCTCGACCACCAGACCGGCCAAGCAAGGAAGAACCTGTGAACTCCCCTGAATCACCGAAGAAGATGATCCAACAACGTAAAATTTTCTCTTCTGTTACCCAAGGGACTCAGAAGTCCCTCAACCAACCAAAGGAAAAAGATGTTGCTCCAGATAACAAGACACCGCCCAAGACAACGAAACAAAAAAGCTCAACAACTGTCTTGCTACCTCACTAAGACAAGAGTACAACGACACTCACCAACAGCAAAAAAGAAAAAGAACTCCCCACTGGTCTCAAATTTCACATCAAGTCCAAAGATGGAAGACTGAAGGATGTATCACCATTTGTTAGCTACACAACAATGCTGAAGAAATTTGGAGAACCACACTCAGTCGATCGACAGCCTGACGGTAATTTATTGGTACAAGCCATAAATGCCACTCAGGCACGGAAACTTCTTGAATTGAAAATTATTGCTGATGTACCTGTCAAAGTGACACCTCAAAGATCTCAATGCCATCAACCAAGATGAGATGACTAACTCAACATGACTACAAACCAAGTATGTCTCTAAATAGCCCAATCAGGTGCTGATGAGACGTAAAACACAAACTCACTCACTCACTCACTCACTCACTATATATGTTCAGCACTGAAATTTCTTCTGAACAGCGATACATCTTCTTTTAATCTGATCAAAGGGACCTGGTACCAGGGATTGTACTGCAGTGTTCCATGACATGATATCCAAGAGACACAGGTTCAGATATCTGTCATCAATGCATCAAACATCAGCGTATCCATGATTAATTCTTTTTTATTCTGTCAATCAATCAGTCAATAAACCAATCAGGCAATCAACTACATAGTAGGCCTATATATCAGTCAGTTTACCTTACAATCAAAATAGGCCTTTGCGTACTATAACACAGAACAAGAAATGATTTGTTCATTTCTAATTCGTATAGAAATTATTTGGCAGAAGACAAACAATATTGTTTTAGTCTTTGTATTATTTTGGTTTTAGTGTCAACTGTTTGATGTTTGTTTGTTTCACAGTGGAGGCCCCAAATAGAGCCAAATATCAGTAATAAAATTAAATGAAGATCAGTAGGCCTACATGTTTCCGTCGCAATTTGATTGTGATAATCATTATTTTAAATTGTTATTTTTGTAAGTTGTTGTACTGTGATTAATTTATCTAACAGTTATCATTGCTGTTGTTCTTCGCAATAAGATATTTCTTGACTGTTCTTGTGAAGCATCCTCCTGCCGGTGATGAACTTGTCAAGTCTGTCTGTGTTTCGGTTGTCAATCTATTCCAAATAATACTTCCCTTTAATGTGAGCTGTAGTCGCATATATATTTGGATAAAAATCAACAAAAAACCAATTAGTTTATTTTATACAATACCAATAAAAAGGAAAGTATCATTGTTTCACAAAATATCAACTGAAATATAATTGAAATACAAAACTGGGATCCTGATTTCCTTTCGGTACACAATAGGTTTTTGTTAGACCTTTCTCAGGTTTCTCTATGATACTTTGTTGAGGATGTTATCGCATTCAAAAATAAAATATTAGCAAACTGAACAGGTCATTATCAGAGGCATTTTATTTTTGTCAGTGTGTGGTTGTGAGAGTGCCGAATCGACAGTTTATTTTATGTTTCTATTCGATTGCCAAATTTTTACCCGAAATGGAAAATGATGGATAATATTTGATGTGTTTGCGCTTTTGATATTTCTTGCTGTGGAAACAACACCACTACAGTCACTGTGTATATAGCTACAGTAAGTGACATAAGTATTTCATCCCTCTTGTATTTTGCGTTTTCTACATTTGCTCATATACTTCAAAATCTAAAAAAACCCACAGGTAGAATTTCCATAGGTTCTCACAGAACCTGTACCCTTCTCTGACTCTTTGACTACAAGGATTAGGGATTTTCCTGTGAAATATCTGAAATTTGGAGCCAGGGTCAAATATTTATTTCTCATCATTGTACATGTTTTATTTGTACCATCATAACCTCGCATGGAGAAAATTAGAAATTTTCTCCTTCTATTATGATGGAATGGTTTCCCAATAGTCCGCGTTCCAGGAAGCCAAAAATGTTGGTTAATTATATTGATGTGTCAGAGCTGAATTAGCTTCGAATTTTGTCCCTGCCATCCAACTTACTGTATGTTATTTTGAAGACTTTGTGAAAATGCTAGCCTGTTTGAATTATCAGGTAATTTGGAATTTTACCTGAGGTGAATTATTATGTTATGCTGTTGGAAATATTACCTGTTATGAAATATGGTAAATATGACTGAACAATGACATTGCAGAAGTATGTTCCTATATTCAGGACAAATGCTAATCAGGAAAATTCTACATGGAATGTAACATAGCTGCAGGGTATTTTACAGTTTTTCTCACGAGTCACAACAGAAATGACTGGGAGATAAGTGCGTAAAAGCTGGAGATCTCTTGTGAATAATTTCCTTGGGACAAAACCAGGACATCAAAATCAAATCAGTTTATTCAATAAACATGTAGCACAAGCATTGAAAAGAATCTTCAGATGTTCTTTAGTGATAGGAATAATGTAATTTAAAACGTTGTATAGATACATATGTTCATGTTGTCATCAACAGCAATTATGGTGATATATTTGTATGAATATCGTCACCAACAGATATATTTCAGTTACCATTTTTTTTGAAGGAATGTTTGAAACCCCAAAAAGTTGTGATTACTCACCCCCTCTACCAACCACCAACATGTAGACCATGTTATATCTAGAACATCAACCAAAAAATCAACGAAAATAAACATCAGAGGAGATGATAAAAATATAGAGCAATGAGGATGAAAGATAAAGGTGCGGGGGGGGGGGGTGGGAGCTGGGAGGGGGTTCACAAGTTTACAACAATACGTAATTGAATGGGAAGGGGTTATATATTATGAATTCTAAACCAATACACAGCTGTAATTAATATCTCGTTTGATGGCAAGTGGTTGTAGAAAAATAAAAAGCTGTGGACTTGCGCACTAAATGTGCAACATCTGAAACATGCCTTGTAACCACGGATCACCAACTGAAACAAAAACAACATTAATTTTGTGCTGTACAATATCACAGAACTTTATTATCATACTTTTCAGAGAATATTAGAGTACCTGTGCTTATCAGCACATTTTGTGAATGCAATCTTTTTTCAATGAAGCACCTGTGATTATCAACTTATTTTGTGAATGCAATCTTTTTTCAATGATTCCACATACAAGAATAGTACATATATATCAGTTTCAATAAGTAGCAGTAGTCAAAGTAACATCCCACAAGGACAAAGCTGAACAAAGGCTGAATATCCAATAGATAGGGACACACACACAAATCAGCAGAGAGGAACAAGTTGATTAGGCAGCAAGGTTATCAGTACCTGTGACTTCAGTTGCTCACTGGATTGTTTTTTTTCTCACTCACTATACTAAACTGCCCTTGGAAGTGAAGTTCCAGATACGATTCATGCACTGTGATACCAGGCACATCACTTTTTCAGTTACAGATGATCAAACAGTGACAAAAAAGTGTAAGTCAGCACTCCGGGTCAGAGTTGGTCGCCTAATTTACCCCACCAAACGGCTGAAATACCAACTTTCTTCACTCACACAGATGGCAAAAATCCTGAAGAAACCTCTGTTAGAGAGAAAATTTGGCATTTCGGATATTTTGTTGGGCAAATTAGGTTGCCGACTTAACCCTGTTCTAAGGTAGACAACAAGTGTGTGCAACAGCTTTGGTATATGCCAGAGGTAGATGATATGATTTAATGTCATTGAGGCGATTTTCCTGCAGCAAATATCCCCACTTGAAAATCAAACCTGGCGATTGTATAGTGCAAGGAAGATCTCTAACTACTGGGCCACAGGAAGCCAAAAATATCTCTTATATAATCTCTAATAATTATACTTTTCTGCACTGATTCCATCGCAATCCAAATAAACAAGAAACCAGACATACAAATGGGAGAAAAAGTTGGTCACACCATGTCATTCTGTAGTACTGCTTCCATTTCCTAATGAGTTCACACAAGTCGTTTCTGTCAATCTATTAAAAGTGTACTTATTGGACATGCTGCTTATGTGCCCGTCTGCCTGTCTTTATATTATTGTACTTCATATATTTCTGTTTCTTCAGAGTATTTTTTGATGGATTTTGTCCTGTTATTTTCAGGACTAATTTCTTGGCTGTTTCTTTCTGGATTCTTTAAAATGACAGCATCCAGATAAAACCATCATGAATCGGAAAGGTGTTGGCCTCTCATGTCAATTGACTGAGCGTGACAGACCTTTCGTGACACACACATTGTCATCCAGACCTTGTCTGCAATTACATCAGCTGAATGGATGCTGTCATTCTTGTCACAAATTAATGCTACACTGCAGGCCAGTGCAGGGTTAGTGATGTACAAAGTTGGCTTGCAAAAGTGTAAAGAAAATGTTATACTCTTTGGTTTCTGATGTGTGATTGTTTTTGTTCATATAGTTTTCAACAGCTGCATTTAAGAGATTAAATCAATGAATTGGCACAGTATTTATAGAAAAATTGTTGAAAAAAAACTGACAATGTTCAAAACATCAACATGATAAATATTAATCGAGGTCCGGCTAAGGTTGAAAATTATTATTTTCATGCAAACCTTGCAAGGCCACATGAAAAGATTGCTTTCTGAAACTGCAGGTGCATACTCGAATTTATCCCATGGGCCATGGTCTTACAAAAGGCCCATTCATATCATCAGGAATCCCTTCATCAAAACGTCAGTAAGAGGTTGAAGTCACGACTCATGCCTTAACCTTGCAAATTGCTTTGAATTGCATACTTCAGAAAGGGAATAATTTTATATATTGGGTCATAGTTCCAAGGTGACTTGTCATCATTAATATACTCAAGGCCACATACATGTGGTGATATTGTGTGTGCTACCATTGACAGTGATACAAAAGTCTCTTAAAAGCAATTAATTTCGCTAGCCATTTCTGAGCGTGATGTGGGATACATTCCAGAAAACAATTAAAAGAGATACTTTGGGAAAGGGATACTATGGAAGCTTATGGATAGTACAGAAGAAAGATAATTTCTCACAAATTTTATCACGAAGTATCAATATTACATAAGATGCGCAATCATAAAGGTTGACTGCATATTTACAATAGGCCATCAGATGACAATCTTTTCATAAAAATGATTTGGTAACAAATTTTCCCATCACAAAACAGCTAAAAACGTCTGAGTAACTCTCAGAAGCTTGATATTAAGTTAACAAGCATCTTAATGTGTGGAAAATCATGCTGGGTAATCAAGCTTGATCCTTAATGAAGATGTAATATAAAGTGAATATCAACTTCCTGGGCCAATATCCATCAAAAGCACCAAGCATGAATCAGACACTTGATAGCAGTTTGATTCATTGAAAAGCATTTGATAAAAGTTTGCTCCAATATTGCTACTAAATAGAATATAATTTATTTTCTAATTTTTGAAAGTTTAGTTTGCTCATTATAAAGTCAATCAATGACACTTGGCTGTAAGTGAGCCTGCATGTAAATAAAAGCTCTTGGACTTCTTCAAGCAATATGCTTGCAGAAATCAATGTCAGGAGGCCACAGCAGAGATATAAAAATTCTTCGGAACTTGCACTGGCGGTACATTGAATGTTTATGTTTCTATTGTGATGTCATATAGTAAGTGGGTATATCCATCTGTAAATCAATATATCTTTATGCCTATCTGTCTTTTTATCCACCAATTCTTTATTTTTCAGTCTGTTAATTTCTACCTATTTTATTTGTTGTTCACTTACCGTTAACATCTGCAAAGCAATCCCAATAACGCTCAAGCAAAAATCTACCTACAGCTCCTTTGGCAAATAAGGGCCAGGTCTGCTGCATTTTCCCACCTAACTTCAAATATCTTGCAAGACTCCTACAAACAAAATCAGCTTTATTTGATTTGCTATAATGTCCATGCCTGCCAATCTTTTGTGACTTTTTAAGCTCCTCAACCTGCTTGGCTGACTGGAGGAGAATCAATGTGATCATGGGTTTGCATGGCCAAATGGCACTACATGCACACTATTTTATTTCTATTTTACAAAATTAAGTATTTGTGCAGAGTTTCTAAAGGTAAATTTGATATTGTATTCAATCAAAGGACAGTCCCCACTTGTAAAACAACCTGTGAAATTACAATAATGTAAGCAGTAGCGTGACTAAACAGCACAACTACTACTGCTACTTATTTTTAATTTGACTAGGTTATGTTTTTGTACAAGTTTTTCTGAAGAGAATTTTGATGTAGTATTTGATAAAATAACTGTCCCCGTCGGTGAAGCAGAAATCCTTGAAACAGTAGTCACAACTCCAGTGGCCTATCAATCATACATTGCAACCTAACTTCAAATATTTTACAGGACTCTTACAAACAAAATCAGCTTTCTTTGAGTTGCTGTAATTTCCGTGCCTGTCTGTCCATCGGGTTTTTGCCGCTTTTTTTAAGCTCCTTAACCTCAATAGCTGAGCAGAGGGAATTTAGAGTGATCACATGGTTGCATGATCCAATAGCACAACTGTAATTGCTTTTTATTTGACTAATTTAAATCTAGTACAAACTTTCTAGAAGGAAACTTGATATTGTATTCAATAAAAGGAGAGTAGCCACCTGGGATCATACAATGAAATTGTCTCAAAGGTCATAATTGTATAAGCTTAGAGACATGAGTGAAATCATACCCCACTCTACATTGTGGGGGAAGATTTCACTCATGTCTCTTTGTCTATATCAGGCAAAAATGTGAAAAAAGTCAGGGAATTTCAAATTGTTATAGATTGAATTTGAAATTTGGTCTAATATTTTAATTCTCTCAGAGTGTAAGTCTGTTGGAATACTATGATACCACTGTACTTCCAAATCATTCGAAAGTTCTCCCTTCACTTTATTGACGGTTTATAATGATAAAATGGGCAAGCGAGTTCTCAAAATGCTTGACCAATAGAACATCTTTTGTTAATCTACTGCAATATCGTAATAAACAGAAAACCAGACATGGAAATGGGAGAAAAAGGTTTGTCACGTCATTTAGTAAATGTATGTCATCCTGGAGTGCTTTTTCCATATCCTAATGAGTTCACTCAAGTCTTTTCTGTCATTCTATTGAAAGCCTCTATGTGATGTGCTGGTTGTGTATCCATCTGCGTGTCTTTATGTTTGTGTTATTGTACATATTATTTCTGTTTCTTCGTAATAATTTCTTTCCAATTTTCAATAATATTCAGGACTGATTTCTTAGCAGTTTCTTGATAGACTCTGAAAAATGACAGCATCTGCTTACACTGAACATCATAAATTGGAAAGGTGTTGGCCTATCATGTCAATTGACTGAGGATGACAAACCTTTTTGTGACACGCACCAAATTCTTGTCAGTAATTGTTACATCAGCTGAATGGATGCCATCATTCTTGTCATGAATTGACTCTACCGTATTAGTGAAGAACAGCTAAAAGTTGGCATGCCAATGTGTAAAAAAATCATTACAGTGTTTGCTGTTAGATTTCTGATGTATGCCTATGTTTTTTTGCTGATATGGTGTTTAACAGCTGCTCCGAAGTGATTAAATATACATTTTTTTGGAAAAATTGTTGAGGAATTTATGAGAAAGATTCATTGTGTGAAAACTGTTTTCATTTGATGATATAAAGGTGATGTTTGAGCATTATTATATAAAATGATAGTGAAAGAATAACAATGTTTAAATTTAAACAAAAACCTTTTGCATATCAACAAGACGTATATCATTTAACAAGAACCTTGAAATAAATTGTGTACTATACATTTCTAAGTATCACAAAAGGGAGTATATATTGTTATTTCTTACACTAGAAATTATTAGTAACAATTCCATATGACCAGATGAATAATTTCCTCTTGATATTATTACTTACTTGTATGATCTGACAAAAGGTCAGTTCCATAATGACATTTGGGACATTTGACACATCCGTGCTGGATTGCAGGTGCATGGTCATGACTCTGCCCTAACTTTGCAAATTACTCTGGATTGGATACTTCAGAAAGGGAATAATTTAACATTGGGTCACAGTTCCAAGGTGACTTGTCATCATTGATATATACATTATTATTATGTAAGGCTATATGTGGTGATATTATGTGCATTGCACACTAACATTGACAGTGATATGTAGTTTCTCAATAGCCATTTTGCTAGTCATTTCGGACAGTTTGCAGTCTAATTAATCAAATCTAGGATGATTTCTCTTACGAGTTAGATTGAGAATTCGGATGCAGTTTACAAACTCTGTAGGCTACTAACACAACAATTCAGTCTTTCACATTTAAGAATTTATCAATTTCAATGCTTATACATCTCCAAACCAAAATGTTTCTGTTGTCCACCGTGCAACATAAACAATTATCTGATACTTAAGTGAAGAGATAATTGATAAACGATAAATCCCACAATATATCATATTGAAGTATTAAAATGAAATATACATCTATCAAGATGATAAAGTTATCTACTTAGAACTAAAAGATGATAATCTTTTCATAAAAATTATTTAGTACCCAATTTTTCAAAAATATAAAGAGCTAATAACATTTGAGTGAGTCTTAGAAACTTGATATTAAGCTAACAAGCATCTTAATATGTGGAAAATAATGTTGGGTAATCAAGCTTGATCCTTAATGAAAGATCCAATAATTAAGTGAATCTCAACATCCTGAGGCAATATCCATAGAAAGCACAAAGCATGAATCAGACACTGCAGTTTGACTTCACTGGCATTGGTTAAAAGTTTACTTCAATATTACTACTAAATTTAGAAAAATTTGTTTTATAATATTTGGTTATGTAGATTGCTCATTAGTCTTCATAAACAACATAACCAAATGGGCTTACATATGAATCGAAGGTGACCTCTCTTCATGATACCGGCACAAATTGTTGCTGTTAAAGGGCAGCACCAGTTTACTAGACAACCAACATTTTCTGGAACTTGCGCTACCGGTGCATTGAGCACTCATATTTTCTGTTAAGAATATGTTTAACCAGTATGTTGGTTACAGTCTAGGTGTCAATCTTTCTTTCTATCTCTCCGTCTTTTTATCTGCTTATCTTTTCTCTTCAGTCAGTCAGTTTCCACTCATATTTCATTAATGTGTTTACTTTTTTTCCAGATCTGTCACACTATCCCAATAACACTTAAGTTAAAATCTACTTACAACCCCTTCAACATATAAGGGCCTATTGGCTGTAAATTGCCACCTAACTTCAAAAGCTTACAAGACTCTTACAAACAAAATCAGCTTTCTTTGAGTTGCTATAATTTCCGTGCCTGTCAGTCAACTGGTTTTTTGTGGCTTTTTTTAAGCTCCTTAACCTCAATAGCCGAGTGGAGGAAATTCAGAGTGATCACGTGGTTGCATGATCCAATAGCACAACTGTAATTGCTTTTTATTTGACTAATTTGTATCCAGTACAACTTTCCAAAGAGAAACTTGATATTGTCCAAAAGTTGTATTATAAATGTATTATATGTTATACTCTCGTTTGAAAATCTGATTTCTGTTATTTGTATCAAATGCCGATCAGTCTAACCTGGCCTGGTCCTTTCTTACCAAGACAACCTTTTCTGTTGTTTCTGTGCTGGTCTGAGTAAACATACTGAAGTCCCTGTGTAAATAGATTTGAAGGAGGATTGGAGATTTCTCAAACAAATCTTACCAGACAGCTCTACTTCTTCAAACAAATCTTACCAGACAGCTCTACTTCTTCAAACAAAGTCTTTGATCGTAATTTGGGACAAGAAATATAAGACAGAATAATTGCCGATATTATTTCATATATATCATCCGCCACTTATGGTAGATGGTTCTCTGTGTTGCATAACGTGCTATCCATCGTGCAATTGGTTTCGTAGTACAGTCCCATTCATCTTAAGTAATGCTTAAATTGCTGTTTGTTCAATTTTTCGAAATAACATAAAAGTCCAAATAATATCAATAATATTTTTATTGCAAGCAACATTTTTCGTCAATTCTGCATATTTTTCCAACTAGTTTTTAGTAACTGATATAATTCAAATAACTTACTTAGATCAAAGAATATACTTGTAATGATGGTTTTACTATGTGCATTTTTACTTCTGATATATTTTAAGTTTAAAATTGTTATATATTAAAAAAATCTCTGAAATATCATTTTGTAGGATTAAACATTTTGCCATGCTATATTTTCACATTACAGTTATAGAAAGGTAGTGAATTCCTCTCTCCCTTAAAGAAGCAAGAAAGAAAGTTATTGAAACTTCAACTGCTTAAAGTGACAGAAATAGATGATATTGTTGGAATCAGAAATTGTGTTTGATGAAAATGCCATGATCGGGAAATTGAGCTCAAGGACTATCAGTTCCAGAAAAAAAATATGGCTAAGGAAAAAAAAGTATATAAAGTTCATTAATAGAGATTAAATTACATTGCCATAAATGTAGGGTTTTTGCTTTTTTTGTTGAAAATTCCGATATCAAATAGTCAAATTTGATAGAAGTTTTTAATTCATTTAAATGTATTTAACATTGTCCTAGTATAGTTATAGCATATTTATTCACACATTGTGTACAATTTGTAAATAGATCTAATAAATAAATTTAAAGATATTATTATAAAATTATGATTAATAAATGCAAATATCGTCTTTTGCATTGTAATAATAATAGTAGAGGAAATATGAGCTCATTTTTGATGATGACCCCGCACGGAAGTACAACAGGCCGAATCATATACCAAAATGTTCGCCAGAATGTCAGCTATCTGAATCCGGCTAAGAAAATTACTGGTTCCGGGTACTAACTAAGGGAGAGCTGTTGCCATGGCAACAGATTTATTAAAATTGTAATTCTCAAATTGTTCATTTTTAATGCTTTTCTTGAAACACCAAAGTTCACAGGTGAGGTTTTTGTGCCTAATCAAACTAAAGTTGAGACAGACTTCCCACTGGCAGACCAATTTTGCTTTTACATTGTATTGGTTGCCATGGAAACGAGAAATCATAACAAGTTTGAAGTTTCCAGTCATTATCATACACTTTGATATCTTATACTCCAAAATGATTTCATTAAACGCGCTAGTGTTTTATGTGGAAATGTTGCTGAGAGTGTCGTCTTTCAAAACCTGAGCGAGATTTTTATGTTTTATGTTTATTTATTTCACTACAGTGGTTTCCAAGGCAACAAGTCAGGACAAACAAGTTTATAAGAATTTTGGAATTTATCAATATCTCAACTAATAGACATGCCATATTGCTCATTTATGGACATAATCATTGTGGTAGGATGACCTTCAGAAAAGTGAACCCTCGGATGTGTGGCATGGTGCTGGTTGCCACGGAGACCGGATATCATAACAAATTTGAAGTTTTCAGTCATTGTCACACACTTTCATCTCTTATACTCAAAATAATTTCATTAAACCCACTAGTGTTTTTTATGGAAATGTTGCTGAGAGTGTCCTCTTTCAAAACCTGTTTGAGATTTTTATGTTTTATGTCTAGTTATTGCACTAAAATGGTTTCCAAGGCAATAAGTCAGACAAAGAAGTTTATAAGAATTTTGGAATTTATCAATATCTCAACTAATAGACATGTCATAGTGCTCATTTTTGGACATAATCATCGTGGCAGGATGACCTTCAGAAAAGTGAACCCTCAGATATGTGGCATGTTCTTGGTTACCATGGAAACAGGATATCAAAACAAATTGAAGTCCTGGTCATAATTGACACATTTAGAGCTCTCATATTCTAAAATGATCTCATAAAACCTGCAGTTGTGATACATGAAAATGTTTGGGAGAGTGCCCTCTTTCCAAATATGGGTTAGATTTGTATGTTTCTTGGAAATTTATTTCATTATAACTATTTCCAAGGCAACATATCGGGTTAAAAACAATTTTGATGAATTTTGGAATTTCTGAATATCTCAGAGATCATAGAATCTGATAAGCCATCTTGCTCATTTTTGGATATAATCATTGTGGAAGGATGACCTTCAGAACAGTGAACCCTCCATGTCATGTGCCTTGGTTGCCATGGAAACAAGATGTCAAAACAAATTTGAAGTTTCCCGTTGATTTATAAATAACACACTTTGGTCTCTTTTGCACTAAAGTTATTCATAATACCAAAAAGTGTTGTGAATCTAAATGTCTGTCAGAGTGTCCTCTTTCAAAACATAGACAAGATTTGCATGTTTTATGTAATTTATCTTACAAAATCGTTTCTGAGACATCAAGTCAAGGTAAACAATATATTTGAATTTTGTAATTTATCAATATCACAACTATATCCTGACCATCATGTTCAATTTTATGACGAACCATTATGTAGCAATGACCGTCAGAAAAGTGACCCTACATGGGATAGTGTGGTCCTTGTTGCCATGGAAATGCATAAATCTTTAGATATTATAGGTAATTTTGAGAGTTTAACAAATTAAATTTTGTGAGATCAATGAATTTCCAATCAACAATGCATTAGTACATAATTAGACATTTTTCAATTCCAGTGTGTCAGACCTATTATGTACCCGTGTTTTTTCAATGTATCTCCGAATTAATAACGCCATTTGGATATGTTTTACACATGGTCATATATGTGCCATGGAGCCAATACACCAATTTTGTCAAAACATGACAGTTCAATGAGGCGTTGTGACAAACAGTCAAGTTTTGGGTGTTCACACTTATTCTGCAATTTCTTCAATTCCCTCAAAAAGAACCAAAAATCTATCCAATTGATCATAAATACCATGAATTTTTACCTCATAACACAGTGAAATGTAGAACCATCATTTCAACCATGGATGAATTCATGATCAAAAAATGCATATAACTATCCTGCATTGACATAGCATTGAAATTGCAATTTATTGCAATGAAAAGATCATGTAAGCCAGACAAAAAATGAAACCATGATCAAACTTATACCTTGCTTTCCTTAGGTTGAGAGCTCATCCCAAACCAAAGAACATCACATTGCAACAATGACTGAACATGCAATTGAAAATATCTTGAAATTGATGGAGCTCATATGATTTGCACTTCAGCAAAGCCTTTAGTGATTAAGTCAGACACGCCCACAAACCTGACCAATGGACAGACCTACACACATGTTATGCAAATGAGGCTGATTCTGCTATTTCGCAGACTTCCGTGAGGGTTAGAGATGCCATTATTATATTGGTAGATAGATCTCCCCGAGACCTTCAAAATGATAGGTCATACGTCTCTGAGATGTTAATAGTTGCTTCGTAAATTGCCGGTAAACTTTTGAAGTGGAGAGAAATCCTGGGCGCTGATTGGCCTAGGCGCTCGTGACGAAGATCTATGATAATATGCGTCAATGGCAGGATTCGTCTAGGGTAGATTCTCTGGTTGATGATTTGACAATACTATTCCTATGGGAAACTGAACGGGAATTTTCCACTTGCCATTATGTTTCCGAGAGATGCAGGGTTTGATGGTTCGTCACACAGGACTAAAAAAGGGTCCTAAATACACATTCTAAGGATACTTTGCTATGATATGATGTGTTTTGACATCAAGATGGACTTCTGTTTTTGAAATATGGTACTTCCAATGGTTTTCCAGTGTAATTGTATAATTTTTATAACTTGATCATGAAGGTATCCATGTTTATCGTGACATGGCATTTTGCGATCAGTTTGGTCAATTTTTGGAGTCTTTCGAGGAGAGTGGGGGATTACAAGAGACCATGGCATCAAATGAGTGAAATGCAAGATGTCACTGCTTCAATTTAGGTTTGCAAAGTTACACTTCAGTAGATTGTCAGGGTGAAAATTTACGACACATGAAAAACTTGCAGATCAAGAGTTATTACATTATATATGCAAATTCCATCACCTTTAAACTGAGAATCTGCGTCATTTCAGCCAGTTAATCGGTGAAAATCAGCCAATTTTGACACTTCAAATTGCAGGAATGTCTTGAAATGTTCACAGAATATATGTTTTAAAGTATTTTCTACAAAGTCATACCTCCCTTTAGACTCAAAACAGCCTCAAAACAGCTGCGACAAGATACCTTGTCACAACTGTTCTACTATGCTTTTTTCCCATCCTTGACAGCTGCACTGTCCAGGAGGATCTTCCTATTTACCTCAATCATTATCTAAAATATTAAGGATACCCCTTAGTGCCACTAAAAATTATTTGACTTTAGCGACGTGACTCCGGTGACAATTTGTGAAGTCAATTGAAATGGTACATGGTTAATAAGTTATCTATAATATCAATAATATGTATGTGTTTCCATTACAAACAAGACTGCAATGTCCCATGGAGGATTCACTTTTCTGAAGGAGGCACATACACAATGATTATGTCATAAAATGAGCAAGTTGTCAAGAGTATCAGTTAAGATATTGATGAATTAAAAAAATCCTTCAATTGTCTTTACCTATTACATTGTCTTTAAAACCGTTCAGTGGATAAATTTACATCATACATAAACATCTTGCCCAGGTTTAGAAAGAGGACATTCTCACAATGCATTTTAATGTTCAACCCTTGCTGGTTTTATGTAATTATGTTTGAGTAAAAGAGACCAAAGTGTGTTAATTATGAATCCCCTCGAAACATCATAGTTGTTATTTCTTGTTTCCATGATAACTAATACTTGTAACAAAATGTCAAGGAGGGTTCACTGTTCTGAAGTTCATCCTTCCACAATGATTATATACAGAAATGAGCAAGATGACAATGTCTATTAGTTGAGATATTGATAATGTCTCAACCTCATCCAAACTATTTGACCCGATATGTTGCATTGGAAATAGTTTTAATGAAATAAATTTCCATGAAACATACAAATCATACCCATGTTTGGAAAGAGGACACTCTCTCAAGCATTTTCATGTGGCACAACTGCAGGTTTTATGAGGTAATTTTAGAGTATAAGAGTTCAAAGTGTGTTAATTATGGCCAGAACTTCAAATTTATTATGATATCCTGTCTCCATGGCAACCAGGACCATGCCACACATCCAAGGGTTCACTTTTTTGAAGGTCAACCTGCCACAATGATTATGTCCAAAAATGAGCACTATGGCATGTCTATTAGTACAGATATTGATAAATTCCAAAATTCTTATAAACTAGTTTGTCCTGACTTGTTGCCTTGGAAACCATTTTAGTGCAATAACAATGCATGAAACATAAAAATCTCACACATGTTTTGAAAGATGACACTCTCAGCAACATTTCCATGTACAACACTAGCGGGTTCAATGAAATTATTTTTGAGTATAAGAGATCAAAGTGAGCGATAATGACTTGAAACTTCAAATTTGTTATGATTTCTTGTTTCCATGGCAAACCAAGACCATGCCACATATCTGAGGGTTCACTTTTCTGAAGGTTATCCTGCCACAATGATTATGTCCATAAATGAGCACTATGGCATGTCTATTAGTTGAGATATTGATAAAGTCCAAAATTCTTATAAACTAGTTTGTCCTGACTTATTGCCTTGGAAACCATTTTAGTGCAATAACTAGACATAAAACATAAAAATCTCAAACAGGTTTTGAAAGAGGACACTCTCAGCAACATTTCCATATACAACACTAGCGGGTTCAATGAAATTATTTTGGAGTATAAGAGATCAAAGTGAGCGATAATGACTTAAAACTTCAAATTTGTTATGATTTCTTGTTTCCATGGCAACCAAGACCATGCCACATATCTGAGGGTTCACTTTTCTGAAGGTTATCCTGCCACAATGATTATGTCCAAAAAGGAGCACTATGGCATGTCTATCAGTTGAGATATTGGTAAATTCCAAAATTCTTATAAACTTGTTTGTCCTGACTTATTGCCTTGGAAACCATTTTAGTGCAATAACTAGACATAAAACATAAAAATCTCACACATGTTTTGAAAGAGGACACTCTCAGCAACATTTCCACATAAAACACTAGCGGGTTTAATGAAATCATTTTGGAGTATAAGATATCAAAGTGTGTGATAATGACTGGAAACTTCAAATTTGTTATGATTTCTTGTTTCCATGGCAACCAATACAATGCAGAAGCAAAATTGGTCAGCCAGTGTAAAGTCTGTCTCAACTATAGTTTGCCCAGGCACAAAAACCTTGTCCGTGAACTTTGGTGTTTAAGAAAAGCATTTAAAATGAATTATTTTCAAATTACAATTTTGATAAATCTGTTGCCATGGCAACAGCTCTCTCTCAGTTAGTACCCAGAAGTAGTAATATTCTTGGCCGGATTCCGATAGCTGACATTCTGGCGAACATTTTGGTATATGATTCGGCCTGTTGTACTTCCGTGCGGGGTATCTCCTTAAATATTGGACTTTTTGGCTTCTGTTTCCTCTACTATAAAGTGAGTAACCATAAAACAAAACAGAAAAAAATCACAGTTAGTGTGTCAACTTGCAGATCTGCAACCTTGCTGCCTAATCAACTTGTTCCTCTCTGCTGATTTGTGTATGTGTCACTATCTATTGGATATTCAGCCTTTGTTCTGCTTCGTCCTTGTGGGATGTTACTTTGACTACTGCTACTTATTAAAACTGTCAGAAGTAGTATGAAAATCCTTGAAAGAAGATTAGAATCCCATACCGTGCTGACAAGCATTATGTAGTCACAAATTGTTTGAATCATCATTATTTTCATATTCATTGATAAAAGATGACCTTTATTTTGTTGCTATTGTAATGTAATTCATTTTCGGAAGGCTGACTATGTATGTTGAAAGAAGTATACTACATTGGCAAATAGAATTAAAGCTTTAATGACAAGGCCTCTATAGATTGGTGAAGAAAGATTTAACATACATTACCTCACCCACAAAATGATGTCGACATTCTCACAACACTGGCGTGTATATGTACATGCAGGCCACATTCAGTTTTGATATCTTCGAATATTGTCAGGAGGATATCAACTACTTCCTAAGGACAACCCTCCTGTCCTGACAGCCTATGTAATAGTTAGCATTCTTAGTGTACGCAGGACTCATTTCTTGAATATCACTGCATTATTACGATGCTGTCCTGATTTCAGAAAGGCAGGACTCTACGAAACAACCAAACTATTTTCTCTGGAGAGTTTCATTAGAGAGGAAATACTATGTTTCTCTTTCATCAGCCAGAATAACAATTATACCTATATTGATGTCAGGTCATGTCAGTGTGATGTCGCAGAGACTAGCCTGACATCAGGTGGGGTCAGAATTCCCGCTGGGTAGCAAGCGGCAACAGAACTGAATTATTATTTGCATTTCAAAATTTCCTTCTAAAGCGACTGTGTTTTACCAATTAAGTGGGCTGTGTGAACATGGAATATTAATGCATCCTATAACCAATTTTATAGCATTGGAAAAGTTTTCTGAATTCAAATATCTTTGTTATTGTTTAATGCAATCGTACTTTGTGAGAATGGTCTTGATAAATAGAGCAGTACTCTGAAACCTAAGATATTCATCGATAAATTCATCATTAGTACTAGCTGCGAAAGGTTTTGCAATTCTTAAAAAGTTGATGGGAAGGTCTGAAAATACATGTATTTGCTGTGGAAAAGTAGTTTTATTTCAGGCTGTGTATTCTTACAGTGATGTCATCAGGAAATTACCCACTTCCTGAAGACAGCCCTTTTGTTGTAAGTGACAGTCTTATTGTCCCTCTGACAGACTCTCCTAATATAACCTTTGGCTATTCCGAATTTCATCCTGGACTTTGCACTGGTCTTCCCTCATGTCCCCATAAGTAATGCATTTGATTACAAAATTCTTATTGCTGTCATATATTAATATTTTTATTGTTGTTGTTAATGTTGGCACTAATTTGACCAAAAATGCCACTAATTTCATTCAAAACGCTGACTAGAATCAAAGAGTGATGTGGCTATACCAATGCTGTCACCAAGCAATCCAACCCATAGAGCATTCAATGACACTGTAAAATTTGAATTTTGAGTCAGCTAAAATGATTCAGCGACATAGTTCTAAGCTTGTTTTTAAGTTATCATAACCAGCGGCGGACTGGCGGCATTTCGGGCCCCGTGGCAAAATAAGTCAATGGGCTCCAACGTCCCTACCATCGGCGACATTTAAGAATAGAAAAGCAATACTACAGGCCCAATTTCGTAGGTTGTTAGCATTAGATTTGGGCCCCTACATGAAAGGGTGCTTTTCTTTATATCTTGAATGGGCCCCCCTGAGTGGATGGGCCCGTGGCAGCTGCCACTTTGCCACATAGGCCAGTCTGCCCCTGAATTCATAACTTTAAACAACAAGCTCTGTCAGCTCAAAGGAATTGTGCAACCATCTCACTCAATCATCTAAGCTGACTCAAAATATCAACTTTACAGTTTATAACTTGCACTTTTGTGAATTTATAACACTCAAGCCTAAGGAGGCAGACAAATTTTACTGTCGCAAGCATATTCTGACAATCCAAAATAGAACCTCCCAAATTGGGGAGTGTCATGTTTCTGAATGCAACATGATGCTCATATAGAACTATTTTCCCAAATCCTGATGCTACTTTGCAAAAATCTGATGTGTTGCAAAAGAAAATCCAAATCCCAGTTTCGTATTTCAAGATATTGCTGACAGATTTATCAAATAAAATGCATATTTTTTTTTGAATTTGATAAGTCTGATTCCCAATAAACTCAGTAAAAAGCAATATCTTAACAGCCTGGTTCCTCCAATTTTTTTCTTTAGTGGTGGTATGCGAATACTCCATGAAAACTTCACTAGATTTTGGAATGATTGCCAAGTGCTATAGATAAACACCTAAGGTTGAAATGTTTTCAACCCACATTGTTTTATGACATGAATGCAACATCACATCGAAAATGTCATAACCTGATCATTAGACCTGAATGCAGTGATGGAACTGGGGGGGGGGGGGCAGCTTAGGTGGAGGAGCTCCTCCCTACTAAAGCTCCCGCACTGATCAGTGGTGAAAGTTCAATTTCTGTTCACTTATTAGGCAAAATTATGTTATGGTGGTGGCAGGATATTTTTTCGATTTTAAATGTTTGGAATGGTGCTATGCCGCCAAGAGCTCCTCCGACAAAATATTTCCATCACTGCCTGAATGCTTTTAATTGTGCTGTGCAGAAATACAGAAATTTGTTTATAGAAAACCTATACAGTGTGTCTGAGTTAACTCCTGAAGAAATCGACGAGATACTTGTTTGAACAATTATCTTCTTTAATATGTCTAAGGTTCTTAGGATCCTGTTTAAGGAAGGGTCCTTATCAAAGATAAGATTTTAGGCATAAAAAAGGCTCTAACTTGCAGTGTTGACAAACTAATGCAAAGTAACAAAGAAGATTAGGTTGGGAATAAGACAGGTGAAATTTGGAAAAATAAGGAAAATATTAATAAAAGAATTAATATCTTGTCTGGTCACTCTGGTGTTATACACTTACAGAGGGGACAGGACCAATATAGGAGAAGAGTTTCTAAAAACTATCGGTGTCTATATTGCAACATATGAGATATGATTATGGATATAGGCTTGTACTCCATTTCTGCTCCAACATAATAGGACATGACAAATATCAGTGTGTGCCCCAATGATCTTTGTCTCCCCACCAGTGAGGGCATATACATAGTAAGCAATATGGTAGATTGGCTGTTGAGTCAACAGCTACAGATATAGTATACTGGTCATGGCATTTGCACTATTGTATTGTGTGGGTCGATTGACACTATTGTCATTGGCAAAATGAAATTAATGTTGGTGAATGTTAGTGTTTGCTGGAACTTTAATTTGGTGCCTTCATAGTTTACAGAAGTTGGTCTGTCAATAATTAAAACATTTTATGACGTGAAAATAAAGGAACATGACTTTATTTACACTCTTTTCACGCGTGTATATGTCTTTGTATTAATGATACAATTATTTGTTTCATCGTCCTATCAAATTTTAAACCTTTTAAAAATCATTATCTTCTTTGCCACACAGCTATGCTTTTCAGGAAACTCAGGATGACAGTATGATATTTTTATCACTTTTTTTGTGACAAACTCTTTCAATATCCCAAGGTCTCTGGTTTTGTATTCAATGTGATGTAATTACTGACAGTATCTTGGTGTGTCACGAAAGGTCTGTCATCCACCCGAAGTACCTTGACATGACAGGTCAACACCTTTCTGACTCATGATGTCAGGTCTATGGGGATGCTGTCAATTTAGTATCCACCAGGAATTGTATAGTAGCCTATAGATGGATGATGAAGTGACAGAAAAGACTTGGGTGAACTTGTCAGGATACATGCAAACTAATTGTAACAGGTATTTCTCTAAATATATATTCCCACACATGGTTTGCTGTTTATTTTGACAAAATAATTTTTTAGTGCTGTAGAATGTGTTACTGAAAATGTGAGATAATGCTGGGTGGTACAAAAATCAATTGTACAATGATTGATTGTATTTTAAAAAGTGCATTAATTGGGTTTTCAATTATTCGCAGATCGTCTTGATTAAAAAAATATATATATATAATTATGTTATTGTTATTTGGAGTGCTCTGACAAGATTGAAACATCTAGCTATGTAAACCTTTGAGCACCACTGTACTTTCAGTACTATCTACAGCACTGCTGTTTTATATTTGCAGTCTGTACTTAATTCCAACTCCTTGTGCTCTCTAGAAACCTTTCTGAGCATCTTTTAAAAGGGGAAAGGCTTTCTCATGTCTGTGTCTTATTCTCTTAACTCTTGTCGCTCTTTAAAACTTCTTCAATGTTCATCCTATCTCAGACCCGATTACACCGTCTTTTGAAAGAGACTCAACCACACTTAACTTCCGACCTGAATTCAGGGGCGGACTGGCCTATGTGGCAGAGTGGCATCTGCCACGGGCCCAACCACTAAGGGGGCCCATTTAAGATGTTAAAAAATAGAAAAATTCTATAAAATAATGAAAAGCAAAATTTTGCCATCATACTGATGATTTTGTGATGAAATGAAATTATCTGAATAGGACAGAACCCTCTCACATTGGGCCCCATCATAATAACACTTTACCAAAATACATTATGCAATAATGTTTTCCTTTCGTCTTTTGAAATAACGCCGATGGTTGAAACTTCGGGGCCCCTAAACTTCTCTTGCCACGGGGCCCGAAATGCCGCCAGTCCGCCCCTGCCTGAATTATCTTGCAAATTCTATGGAGTCAAATGAAATATGAAATATTTTTGTTGTTTTGTCCGCAATATTTGAGAGTGACCCGGGAAAGAAACTTATTATTATGGATAAAAATTTCAAAGCGGGTTAATACGAAATTGCCATGCGTATTCCACACCTGCTGTGTCATCAGCGTCTCAGTGAAAGAGCTGTGCCCGTTGCCCATTGGATGGCATACCTCCCAATCATAAATTGACTACACATTTCAATGATATCATTGATCCCTTCAAATAGCCAAATGCTATCCCTTTTCTTTCCTTGGCTGTATTAATTACTCACGTTCGAGCTGGCCTCTTCAGCAATGCTTCAATATGAGATTTAGCCAATATGAGATGTGTTTCTAACATTCTAAAGGGTATAGGCCTAAATATGTATCTCGTCACTGGATATTTGAGGTTTCAGCATGAGCATATGATATTTGATGAAACGTGATTCTGAGTAATCTGACAAGTGACTGACTGTCAGTAGCTTCACCTTAGAACCAGACAATTAGCCCAGATCAGTTGTCCCATTACCAGTCATGAATACCGCTCAGAATATGACAGGTTTGGAAAGTGGCATATCAGTTTCTGTAACTTTTCGCTATATCTACCAAAATGATATCACTAAAAGTCTTTTTTTTTAAATAACACCATGAAGAGTATCATTTGCACATTTTGTAGGTATGCAAAAAAGAATTTGCTTGTATTGAGTTCATCGACATGTGTGTTAGTTATACAATTCATCTGAAACTTAAAAATCTGTAGAAAAGACAAAAAGATGTTTCTAATGGCATGTTTTAATCATACGAAGGTAAACAAGTTCAGTTGCATAAAACCAAAACCTTTGTTTAAATTACTTTGGAAAGAGATTAAATGAAACATGGCTTATTATTGCATGTTCCAAAATAACTGACAAACATTTTCAAGGCTGGGTCGTGACAGAGACATTAGTTTTCAATAACAGCTTTGTTTAAATACGTAATAGGCCAGGATTTTTAATTTTGGAAATATAATGCCACCTGCATCAAAGCATCTTAAGAGAATAACAACACACAATTTGTTGGAATTTTACGAGGAACTTCTAATCCTTAATTAAATCTGTGTTAAATTAATAATATACATATTATATTCTCTATGTTTATTGTTTATGGGAATTGCAGAATGATTAAAAAAGACTAACTGACAGAAAGTATGGCCCTTAGACCCGTGAGTGAAAATGTTAAGAGGAAGGTTATTACACAGTAAACATTATTAAACATACACGAAAGTAAAATTATTGCGAAATTAATATAACATACCGTAAAATGGGGTAAAGTTGGCAATCCAGGGGAAAGTTGGCTGGCTATTTTTACCCACCTAATGGCAGAAAAGCCAACTCTTCTCACTGACACAGGTGGCTAATATACCGAAGAAACCTGTACTGTGTCAGTGAGAAAAGTAAGCATTTCTTCCATTAAGTGGGTTAAAATAGCCGGCCAACTTTCCTCCATTCTACTGTAATGTTGTTTATCAGCAAGCTACCCAAAAATAATCTAGATGAAAATGTGAGATTTTCTGACACACTTTTCTACTGTTTCAGTTCAAGCGGTCATTTGTAATTACTGACCGAATCTTGGTGTTTGTCATAAAAGGTCTGCCAGCCTCAGTCACTTGGTATCAGAGGCCAACACCTTTCTAAACTCGATGTTGTGGCAACATATTTCACAATTTTGTGAAAAAAAAACCTCAACATTGTGTTAACACTTCACATGGCAACTTGTTTTCTACCATACAAGTCTCCGTGACAAACAGATAATAGTAATTGTAATATAGTAATATAGTATGACTTTGTGTAGCACCCATTCCAGATAAATCTGCCCACCGGCGCTTACCATACTGAACGGCAATCATACCAATCATTATAGTGATAACCTCCGGACATGGCCGGAGTGGGAATCGAACCCACGCCCTCATGTGTACAAGGCGGGAATGCTACCCACTGTACCACGGAGCCTCCACCAAATCACAAAGTTGTGTTTATGTTGTCCGGTACCAATACTAGCGACAAAAATCCAGCTCAAGTATATGTGTGGTGGAAGTAAACTTACTGTTAGAATGTGTACATTTTAACTGTAAAATCTGAATCAAAATAATTTATGTCATCAGCGTTTTGTTCTGGTCTGTGTATCAGTTTCAAAAACAATCATATTACAGAGAGATTTGTTTGTCTACTCTTATTATCTTCCATCTAACAGATTCTCAAAAGACCAGACCTCCTTTTTCAAGTTTTAATCAATGTAAGGAGATCCTCCAAGAATTGTTTAGCAAAATATGCCTGATTGAAAATGAGATGCAGTAAAACAGTGAAGAATATTGTTCTGATTGTTTGTATCTGGCTCATGGCATATTTTGCTTATTTCAGCAAAAAGGATGAAACAATTCTTATTGAATTCTTGCTTTTGAACAGACAGAGATGAAATAATCAAAGAAATTAGTTTGAGAGGAATAAAAAATTTTGAAAGACTCTGTCAGGTTATACTGATGATTGTATGCAAAATGTAGCATCTGACGTCACCTGACGTCAGACAGATGTCAGGATAACGTCTGAGACGTCAGCTGACGTCTTCAAGACATCAAAATAGGTCAAAATTAATTGCCGGAAGGGTGGTGGATTGTGTCAGTTGCCCAGGTTAGTCATGCTCTGTCAATTGACATGACAGGCCAACACCTTTGCAATTCATGATGTAAAATCTAGTTGGAAGCTGTCATCTTTAAGAGGCCATCAGCTAACTGCTAAGAATTCAGTGCTGAGCCGCTGCAGTAAATTGCACAAAAACCTAGACAAACTGGAACAAGATGGCACACACACTGTGACACACAGAGCACATTGTTAAGTTGTCATGTGTAGGCGTTTAATGGAGTGACAGAAAGGACTTGCGGGAACTCATTAGTATATGGACAGAGTACTACAGTACAAATTTCTAAAAGTGGCTCGTCATTTAAAATATAGCCTTAGCTATCCATCCGTAGCCATTCCAAGCTAAACTAAGCTACCCTTATCCATAGCCAGCCATAGCTATCCATAATTACTATTGTTTAAACAAGGGGTAAAGAGATTCCAGTGTATACAAAAGAATAGAAATGGATAGCTATGGATAGATATGGATAAGACTAGTAATGAATAGCTATAGACAGCTAAGTTGAGCCACATTTAGAAATTTGTACTGTATGCTGACTGCAGCTTGACACATATTTACAAAATGATTGTGACAAATGCTTTTCTATACTTTTGCTGGAATAAACATCCATGATGAGTACTCGTGGTATTTTGGTTGTGGAAATAGCATTGGTAAATTATAAGTGATGGGAAGGAAAAGATATATCAATCTGATTCTACAAGCAAGATGCTGGAATAAAGCTTCTGTGATTTTGGTTGAAAGTATATTTATCGATTCATTCTGCAGTAATTTTTGGAACTCTTGTATCATTATGTATTTTCTAAATATAGGTGAGTCTTCACAGACACCCAACAGATCACTGAATAGTTACAATGATCTCTTGATGTAGGCTAACACAACTTTCACGAGAATGCTTTGAAAATATGAAGAGTCTTTGTTTTCGTTATAGACACCGATTTGTGTATTTCTAACATTCATTTTTGTCAGTAAGAAACCGACAATTAGGTGTCTGACTGACTTAGACAGATTCAGATTCAGATTCAGATTTTTTAATTTTTCTCTCAAAGCATATTGAATAATTTTACATACATATGATGTTTCAAACAATAGCGCCAAGATGGGTGACCCCTTTAAGACATCTGTGATGTCGCTGTCAAGGGGCCACCCCCCCCCCCCCCCAAGAAAAGAGAGAAAACATAATACACATAATACACGTGACACTGAACAACACTTTTTTGTTTTAAAGTTTCATGCAGTCAGAGAGGATGTAGAATTACAGTGGTAGCTATTTTGTCTAGATACTTTATTTATGTGAACGAGAATTAAGAAATAAGGAGTTAGTTAGCTACTCCATTTCTCTTAGACATCATATGCTTCTTCCATTAAACCTTTTAACTTATAATTTTTCAAAACAAACAATAATCCGATTGTTTGTTTGCAGTTGTTAACAGTGCAATAATCCGATTGTTTGTTTGCAGTTGTTAAAAGTGTTAATCCTTAGCAGGGCACTAACATTCAAAATTGTCAGTTAGATCCCGGCTTTTCTGATGGTATAAGTATCTTGGTGATGTCTAAAATGGAAAAATCGTTTCTGTAATGCACATTTGAGATGGGGGTTTATATTTATCTCACTAAGTGCAAGTATTGTTTTCCTCCTCAGATATAGTTCCGTATGATAAAAAATTGAATTATCTCATTCAATTATTTTAAAAAATCAACAGTGAGCATTTCGTTTTGTCCAATAATGATAATAATTCATACAACAAAAGAAAGAGATAAAATAAATTACTTCTCCTGATCTACCATCAAAACCTTGTTCAAAGAAGTAGAGCTCTCTCGCAGAATTTGTTTGAGAAACTTCTGATCCTTCTTGGAATCTATATACACAGGGATTGCGGACTGTGTACAAAGAACAAGCGGACAGCATAGATGGATTGGGAAACATAGGATTAGAGTGAGAGAGATTTGGATATCATATGGACAGATTAGCAAATGAAAGGGTTAGTGCAGTGTACAGATAGATTGAAAGGTAGATACGTGTAGATTTTAAAATACAGAATGAGAAAGAGAAAGCGGTCCTTCCTCAGTTGTCTGAAACTCATTTTTCTTTTTTAACAGTGAGTTTTCAATTAGTTTCTGAATTGTCTTGCTTTTTGTTCACCCGCCTAAAGTCTACACTAATACTTATGTTATTTTAAAAGAAGGAGTTTAGTCCGCATATTTGTATTAACATTTACGAAAAGTAGTGAAATCAGTGGATGAATTGTTGTAGACACAACGTTGCTAGCTGGTAATGGGTTCATCTGTTGTCAAATGGAAACGAACCTTAAAAATTATCTTACTACAACATGAACACAACATTGAGATTTTATCATAATGTTGTGACAACATTGCCACAACATTGCATGCCAATAAATGTCATTGCATGCTAATCATGATTTTGCTTCACAACACTGTGACAACATCTTTTCTACCAGAAAATTCTGTGTAATTGACACTGACACTGCGATGTTGTGAAGACATTTCTGCAAATTATTTATTTCACAGTAATGGTGGCAGTATTTAAGTCCCCTAATATTCATTCCTAAATCAGGCAAATGCCTACCTTTTTAAGAAATGCCCCTAGCAGAAATTATTTATACCAAGACTACTGAAAAACGATTTATTTATTTCACCAAAGCTGAGCAAGAAATTATTATTTAAAAAAAGCTGTCATCTTTAAGAGGCCATCAGCTAACTGCTAAGAATTCAGTGCTGAGCCACTGCAGCAAATTGCTGCACAAAATTGTAGACAAACTGGAACACAACGGCACACACACACCGCACATTGTCAAGTTGTCATGTGTAGGCGTTTAATGGACTGACAGAAAAGACTTGCGGGAACTCATTAGGATATGGACAGAGTACTATACTGACTGCAGCTTGACACATAGGCCTATTAACAAAATGATTGTGACAAATGCTTTTCTATACTTTTACTGGAGTAAACATCCATGATGAGTAGTCTTGGTATTTTGGTTGTAGAAATAGCATTGGTATAATCTCGAGGGGGGGGGTCTTGGAGTCTTTTTGAAATATACATAATTTCTTGCTCAGTTTTGGTGAAATAAATAAATTCTATTTGGACAGTTTGCACTGAAATAAATAATTTTGGCGGGGATCTTTCTTTAGAAAGTGTTGCTTGGTTTAGGAATGGATGTTTAACAACATCAAGCGCTCGAAATAAATAATTACTTATGCCGTTACCATGAAATAAATAATTTTCCAGCGAGGAAAATCCAGGCCCCTGATTATTAAATGGTTGCCCCATAAAGAGATGGGAAGGAATCAAAATATCAATCTGATTCTACAAGCAAGAAGCAGGATTTAAGCAAATATTTTTGCATCTATCGCGTTTTTCCATGGACATCTGTGATTTTGGTGTTTACAAAGATATTTATCGATTCATTCCGCAGTAATTTTTGGATCTCTTCTTGTATCATTATGTATTTTTTAAATAGTTGAGTCTTTGCAGACACCCAGCAGACCACTGAATAGCTATGACCTCTTAATGTAACCCAATTTTCACCAGGATATTTTGACAAAATGAAGAGTCTTCGTATTACTTAGACACCACCCAGAGAATCTACTTTGCTGAAGTGTTAGACACCGACTTGGACACTGTGTACCGTTTTCTCTATGCGAAGCGACCTAGTTAATCATAAAATCTTAAATTTTAGACCAGAAACCAATGTAATTACAATATAACATAGCCAGTATGCTGTATTTATGTATCAGAAATCTTTGATGTGAAATGTAAGGCTTTGAATATTTAGCAATCAAAAGATTTGGTGATTCTATTAAAAAATGCACTAAAATTTACTAAAACTGCCTAATCTCCCAGAAAACTTAACTGATTGATTCCAAAGTTTGTATGAGTATTTTGTATACTATAAGACAGCATACTGGCTATATGGCAACGTTTGTTGCTTGCTCTATATATGAAAACTAGCAAAATGTAAACAAAGAAAATCCTTAATTGGGTCACTTGGTTGGTACACAGTGTTGAGGGTTAACATGCATTATTGTCATTTGGAACCCGACAATGTAAATGAGGTGTCTTACTGACTTAGACATCATATGCTTCTTCTATTAAACCTTTTAACTGTTTGCAAAATAAACAATAATCTGATTAAGTGTTAATCCTTAGCAGGGCGCTAACATGCAAAATTGTCAGTCATAGCTATTCAGTGTCTGAAGTTCAGTTTTCTTTTTTAACAGTCAATTTTGAATTAGTTTCTGAATTGTCTTGCTTTTTGTTCACCAGCCTATAGTCCATAGTCTATACTAATACTTAGTCTATGTTATTTTTAAAAAGGAGCTTAGTCTGCATATTTGTCTTAATGTGGTATTGCATTGAATTTTATAATTTAATTACATTTGCAAAACGTAGTGGAATCCATGGCTGATTTGTTGTAGAACTCAAAATAAATAAGGCTATGAATTACATATAATTATAATCATGGCCTATGCCTAAGAATTGGACTTGCTTGGGGTGCAGAAAACCAAGAAATGTCTTAAATTATGAGTAAATTCACTAAATTTACATTATCAAAGAAGGCTTAATCAGCTAAAGAACTAATTAAATGATTTACTTCACATGACTCTATGTATCAATTTGTATTTGTCTATCTGTATACCACACTGGTCAGGACTTCTGTTTGCTTAATCTGTCCATATGGTTTCCAAATCTCTATCTAATCCTACTCGACTTGAAGTGCTTCTTATATACAATGTAGCTTTCATATAGCCTTGCCATAAGCTATCTGTAAGATACTGATGTATCAGAGGACTGTATTATGTCATCATATGAAATTTGACACACAGAACGGAACTTTATGTTAGTGATCAATCACATTCCTGAAATTACTGATATTGGGGTTTAAGTGGCTATGAAGAATCTTTCAGTTTTTGACAGTACTGCATAAGAAGTGTGTGTGTTATATCTCCTGGACACAGCCCTCTGGATATTTATGATGATAAGTCACCCTGAAACTGCAACCAGCTGCAGTGTACAGTGGTTCTCTTTGCCAAAGTACTCAACTCCAGCAATTTACAGGGTTAAGGTTAGGGCATGACATAGCCCAACTCTAGAATTTCACTGACATTTTGATGGTAGGATTCTTAATAACATACATCTGTGATGTCACAGAAATCAAATCTTCATGATTAATTCAAAACGAGAAAAATTCCTTGCTATATATATGGCCTTGGACATCAAGAATATATGTAGATAATTTTGTGTTCTACAAATTGTATGGAATGGTTTAAAATATACACCTTTTTTGCTCCTAAGTCCATAAGTACTTATTAAGTAGTTCTCCGATAAATGTGAGAATATGCCTTCAGGATCATGGTCCAGTTGGTTAATGGGTGTATTAATATGTGAAAGTCAACAGAGCTCTACAGACAGGCAAATGAAAAAGGTCTTACCTGCAGGCAGTGCGCGCGAAAATGGTCAGCCACGTCAGACATTACTGGCACTTTTTGCAAATGTCTGACCATTCTCAAATTCAGGTCAGACAAATTTACTGGCAGAAAATCTCTACAGGAAATAGCCATATCAAATGCTAATCCTCTCTGATGTTGAATTGTATTGTAAAACCTCAAGAAACTTAATTGCAATGTTGCAAAACCACCTTTAAATATCAACTAACACTATTCTTAAAACCCATATCAACCGTATGAAGAATTATAGCTTAAAGTTGTTATTTTGTCTGACGAAACATTAATTTGTCTGACCAGAACTCTCTCTCCATCAGACAAAATGTCTGACCAAAGTCAATATGCTTTCGCGTGCACTGCCTGCAGGATTAAGTTATTGTGATTCCTTGCATAAAATGCAACAGAACATGTTTGATCACTGAATAATGACCAATTGAGAAGGGAATTAGCTCAACTGACACTGTTATGTCAAATTTGGATTCCAATCTCTGGATCCCAGGTTCAATTCCAGATTAAATTTGTTTCATTTAATATAAAAATTGATATTTAGATATTTTTGAAATAAGGCTTTTTACAATATATATGTCTTCTCTTCATTGTAGGTTTCCCTGCAGGTGTTGATTTTTTAAAAAATGAGAATCTTCTTTTAAACTGCATCATTATGATTACTATACATTGAGATTTCATAAATAAAGTGATATCTCATTACCGATCCATCCAGAGAAGCCCTGCTATACCCTCAATTAATATCTTTCTTAATTGATTTCTTCTTTATATTTGCAGATTCTGCATAGATGAAGCTAAGACCCTTTTATACCACACAAGAGCATCTAAGAAACATCTACACATCATCCCAGCTGCATCAGCAACATTTGCCAGCCACTGACTTCCTCAATATCTCCATTCATTAGCGATCTCAGAGGGCTGATCCAAGATACCCTTATCCGCCACAGCCCAAAAAGGCTTGCTTTACAACCGAAAAAGGGATATCGCCCTTTTATCCGTGCTCTGATGTTAAGCCGGACCGGTCCTATCGAGTCTGCAGCCAGTATCCAGTTGCAAAGCTCATCCTTAATGAGATTCTCATCTTGTAAGGGTGAAGTGGGCTGTGAAGAGGATTCCTGCTAAGACTTTATTGAAAGATTGGTTTCATCAAGCTGCTTTGACGTGGATTGGTAGCATTTTATAAAGGTGTAAAACTATTAATGCACAGGATTTAAATTGTAAATATCCCTTTTACTGACAGACTGGCGGTGAAAGGTTTTTTAAAAAGGTGCGACTGCTGAACAGTGGAACTTTTCAGCCTCCGCATCAAATATTTGCTAAACTTAATAACCCCTAATCACTTGAACCTAATGATATGGCCACTAATAATATATTGACACAATGTTGACAATAGTGTATGTATAAATACACAGTATCCATTCTGCCGTTTTAAAACTACCGTGAAACTGAAGCTCTGAAAATCCATCAAAAAGACATAACTTTGGTGTCAGAACATCGTGAACACTTGAACGCTTACAGTTCATTCAGGAATTTAAATTGTGTTTATGTCAGCTTTTTTATTAACAAGTTATCTAAATGCTCAGCTCAGTGGATTTATTTTCATGTTACAACTAAAAAAAGTCAAATGTCAAAACACTGGATTTATTATTCCAATCATACTTACCTGCCCATGGATTATTGATCTACATCATTTACCAATTTAAAAGGTCTCAAATTAGAGTTACAAATTACAAAAAGCACTTAACAGAGTGGAAACGTTTACTTTGAAATAAAAGTGAGAGAGTAAAAAAGGAAACAGATGCTGTGATGAATGGAGTTAAATTGTGCAGTGACATCATGAATTGAACTTGAAGTGGCAGAATAATTAATGGGCGTTGGTGGATTTGTTTTGCGCTAATCCGTTTCAACCGCTCAAGGCTTTTGTACCAATCAGAGGCAGTAAAACACCAAATCGAGTGAAAAGCTTCCTAAAAGCCGATGAAATACTAGCCGAAACAGCAAAACATTAACCAATATCCAACGGCTTGCTAGTCAAGAGCTACAAGAAGGAAAATGTCACCCTGGACATGAGAATTTATCCGAGGCGACAGGAACTCAGGCTGTTTCCGATTCAAAATGGTGTAAAGTGGCCAGCTACGTGACGAGTAATTGTTTTCGTAGCGACAATACCAGGCGCGTGCTGTCAGCCATCCACGGAAACACAAATTTAACCAAACTCCTTTTTCAATGCCTACTTGCAACTCTATGCGGCCTCACATCTCCGTCCCATAGTGACAGTAGCTACTGTACCCTGGCAGGTTGTCCACCAGACAGGAAGTGACGTCACAATGGACTGTCAACAGAGGGCAGCAGTAGTTCTCCTCTTGTTGTCATCAGGTGAGTTCCTTCTTCCGGTACTCTCTTATTTCTTTCTGTCATATATTAGACTGTCCAGTTGAGAGGAATGAACTTGCAGGAGTACAGATGGGAAAATAAAATCTAGATAAATCACAGAATTAACATGCAAACACGTAGACGCATTCACTGTGTGAAGAGTTAAAAAATTATTTGCACTGTGGTATGTCTAGGTGTCTATTTTTAAAACAATATTTTTTATAGATTTGATGGATGAAGCTTGTTAATTAATTCCTGCCGCCGTCAATGGTGGGCAATTGACCTCATTCTAATTCACTACTAGGGTAGAATAACTTATTGTAAATGAAAAGGTGGGAAGACACAGTGCATATATTGTTGGAAGCAAGACAAAACCAGAAACATTTTACCTGGTTTCTGTAAACAAATATCGCATTTTTCTCTATTATTTGTCTTCACTACTGTCAGAGCTATGGGAATATTATATTTCGTCTTGGGAGTTTCGTATTTCTTGTTATGAAGCAAAAAGTTCTCAAATTACAATGTCATATCTGAGTTCTGGAAGAAAGACTCTAATTGATTCACATTCAGATCCAGGTACAGATGCTTTATTTTGCATCTACGGTTCTACACATGAAGTCATTTCACACTAACAATGATTTAAGAACATACAATGTACATCGTATAAAATTAAGTGAAACACAGGCCCAATGTTATTTCATATAGGGAAGGGTGGTTCACTTACTTATCAAAGACTTTGACCCATACCCAACTCCGACTACAGCAAAGAAAATTGGCTGCCATTGTTATCAGACATGCCTCACATATCGGCCTTTATGACCCAATATGTTTTCCTCTCATCGGATGAGAATTCATGCTTCAACGAGCAGTTTGGTTGAGGATGTTTAGCATTGATGCAATGGCACAACATGATATGTTTTACTTACTTACACACGGCACTGTAGTCTACCAAGTGCATAAATACAGGACGCAAAGCCAGAATCATCCATCCATCATCAAATATGCCTTCCCCTAACCCATTAGAATTTATCTGTCCATGGGTTTACTTGCAGGTTACACCATGAGAGAAGATATATAGATACTTTATTTTCCAAAAAATCAGTTACATGATAGAAGTGGTACACAGTAGATAGGCTAATATTGTATGAGATGTATGTAGCTTGTTTGAGGGGTACTCAGAGAAATGTGAAAGAGATTAGATGCGGTGAGATGAGAGGAGATGAAACAGCAGGAGGTGAGCTGATAGGGTTACCTAATATCCCTGCTTAGACATGGACGAAAAGTAAGTAGTTAATGAAAATATCTTTGGAAGCCTTTGTTTTGAGTAGCATGGTTATTTCATATTGCTGTTATGATACTGTTTGTAATCTCCAGGAAGTAACACAGAAGAAAAGATATTCGATCACATAGAAATTTAAAACCTAATTAATCTGGCGAGTGGTGACATTTTCTTCATATTTTGAATCTAACATTTCTGATAATGGAATTAAAAGAAAATATATTTAATCTTAAAATGTGAAATTTTATTTCTAAGTTTTGGAAATTAGATGCTGATCACAAATCTGCAAATAAATTCAAAAAGATATGACAAAGCTATCGGGGTTTCAAGTTCATGATAATTTTTTGACAAAATGTTAAAAATTGTTTCTTCCGAAGAAACATAACGGTGATCCTCATGATATGGGTTATGATAATCTGTGACTATCTACATCAAATCGAAATACCCTTGAATCCCCGCTTAATTTCAAATCTCAACAAATAGTGATTGTGAAAAGAGATTGTTTGTGAAAATAACATCTTTTGCCATTCTATCTTTTTCAAGAACCTGACAATCTCAATGAAGCTGGCTTATTCTACAGACACTAATTGCTCGGCCCTGTCATGGCTGCAAAGTCAGAGATGTGCCGTTTAGATGCAATTAGAATACATTGAATTGTTGTCATTTTTGTCAAAAACAGCAATAGTGAAAGACTGAAGTTTTGCGACTGTCATTTTACCAAAGTGGTTTGTTCTGATTAACTGCAAAGATATCGTTTCTAAAATCTTGAATATCAGACGCTAAACAACAAGATCGTTTGATAGTGATGTTGCTTATCATTAAACTCGGTGCACTCATTAAAATAAAAGATTTTGAAAGAACTTATCAGAATGTCAGATTTTTCTGGATGAAGAAAAACATCGTCTGATGTAGCAAGAAAGCTAGCCTGTTTTGTCCTTGCACATGGAAAGCTTTGATAATTAAAAGTTTGTTGTACTTATACCAGCAGTCCAGCATAGAGAGCCTGCAAATTCTTTTAATTGAGATTTCAAAGGACTCTTCAATAAATAAACGTCAATTGTATCTAATGGCAGCTAAATGATGTAAATACACCCTAAAAAATTTCAGACAAAATTGGTTTTTTAGATTCAAAATGGTTTTTTGAAAAACCAAATATCAATGCAAAAAACCAACATTTTTTTAGAGTGTAGAAGCGGTTTTTTTTAAAAATTTTGTTATGAATGCATCTTCTTCACCATGATCATTACATATATGACTTAATAAAGCTGAAACAAAAGGATTTCTAGCCTAAGGATATCCTTTTAGCTTTCTTTATGAACTGAATCCACTCTTCTGCTAATCAATAATCTTTTGAAGACTTGAAATTATGCCTTTGAAGATCGTCTTGTGATCATTTTCCCTGGTGGCGTTTCTTAGAACTATGATGTCTGTTACTGCTTCTAACCATCACATATATGAATCAACAAATAAATGTAAGACAAGGCAAAAAATTAATCAGAACCTCCCAACACTGGCTTCTTCGAGAGATATTTTGAGCCTGAGAATCAACTACAGGCTATCATTTCAAAACCTGAAATTCAAAGTTATATTTTTGTCATTCATAAGGCTAGAGCATCACATTGTTTCAAGTTTATGAGAGTGTTTTAAAATACAACATAGACACATAGAAAAATGGTCTTAGATGGATTTATGGATAGTTGTCGATGTATAAACAGATCTGTCACTTTAAAAAGGAACATTTACGATTGTTGTATTTAGTAGATTGAATAGAATAAGGATTGAATTGAATAAGAATTGTATCATGAAATTCTGTATTGGACAATGAAATAATTTTATTTGGATTTAATGATATTCGACCGAAAAATCATTAAGATAAAAGCCAGGAACTTGACAAATTGGCTAATTGACGAAAGTAACCTTGTTCTGTCGTTTAAGTTACTAGCACATTTTCTGGTCTTCATCAAATATCCCTAACTCATTAGCAATTACCTTAACACTTCCCATTGCATTTCCCCTATCATAAACATGATATGAGATTCACTTAAATAAATCTGGAGATTTAATTTCAATTTATTAACGTTTCGGATGTAGTTATTGATTGAAATATAATAATCTTAAAAGGCATGAATACAGGAAATATAGAATGATTGTTATGTTATATGGTAATATTATTCTCGGTTAAGCTATCTTGTTCGATAAACCATTTTAATACAATCATTTCATGATGTGACAATTTTGGACAATGCGGTAAGTAAGGTGATTCGCCACGGGCAAGGAGATATGTGATTATCACCTGAAGGCTTTAGCCTGAGGTGTGATCAAAATATATACCCTATCCAATGGTGACAAACAGTCAAAAATGAGCGGATAAGTGGACATCAAAGAATATAGGATTTGTCGCAGGGAAATACAGGCTTGTGATTGGCTGACAGAGTTGTGGAATGGTATAATCACACTAATTGCTCTAGTTTGCAAAGATCACAAGTGTTGTTCAACGTGTAAAGGCTGTAGTAGGGTTATGTCTTACTCAGATTACACGTTACAGGCAAGATGATCTTGGAACTCAAACGAAGTACTTTTATTCAGTCATATCTCAAGATATTTCTGTGCAATAAAGATGTCTCTGCCATGCCATAGCCTGAAGGAGAACCTGTTGACAGGCTCACCTCAGGAATTTCTTGTTTGGCAAAATTGATTATGTGGCAATGCTTGTTAGGGTACTGGGGTGACAGCTATAGCTAGAAAATGCAGATTATGCCATAGGATGGGAGGAGAGAAGACCTAGTAGTAAGCGGCTACATTTTGCATACAGATTTAGCTTCTTGCTTTGGTATGATTGTATTTATCTGTGTCTAAAGACCTACAAATTGGTAGTATCAAGTAAAAAGCTGCATGGGCAATACTTTATATATAAATTAAAGACTGTTAGATCTTAATCACTACTCTATTTCTATTGTCCATTTTTTCGACTCCCTGTCTGACTGTCAGTGTTCAAATTATACTCAACATGGTGTTTGTAATCTCGGATCTGAATTGAATGATTTTATTTTATTATCCTACCCCTATTGAACCTATTATGCATATGGTAAACGTTTCCTTTGAATTCCCTTTTCATAAAGATAACACTTCCTCATTGTTTTATTATTGCCCTGGGTGATTCACCCAGGGTACTTTTTTTGAAAAACCAGTCTGAGAGGTTTTCTGAGTAGTGTTCTCCTGGCATTAATAGGGGTGTGGGTACAGCCAATATGGCCACTTCATGTTCTAATGATGTTATAGTAAAATGCGTTTCAGGTTTGGGTTGAGTTGATTTTTTTGTTTTTTTTTTAATTGAAAAAAAAATAAAAATTTTTATTAAATTTTTGTTTTTTTTTTACGGTTTGTTGATAGATTGTTTGAGTCTTGAGGGACTGTTTTCAAGCTGACTTTGCATTATAATATCACCCACATGACAATCGTCCATGCGTTTCAAGGAAGGCCAATAATGCATTTAGCATTTGCTTTTTGCAGTGCATCTATTCTCAAAGCAGTCTAACAATGCTAATTGCAATTCTGCAAGTTCTAAAGCCTATTTTCATCCTCAGTTTACCGAATTGCCATTGAGGAACAGCACTTGAAGGCAATCTGACAGGTGTCAAAGCTGATTGCACTTCGCAGTGCAGTGCTACTTTGATGCAATATCCATGGATCTTATTACTCATTCCCAACGGAACCCAGGGTTTGAATCCTTGGATTCTTGTTCTGTGAGGTTTTGCTTTATAATTTTGTAGATTAATTTTGAAAGATAAACTTCGTCCTGATGACAAGGTGTAAATTTACTCTTTCTTATGTGAAGCATTTTGAATGAGCAATCACACATGGGAATTTTTTGAGGAGTATTTATTTGGAGATGGATTTTCATGTCATGGAATATTTCAAGATTCGTATACTTTTACATGTGTTTGACCATTTTCAAGATATTTTTCTTACCTTCTATCAAACATCTTGGGGGCTGTCCGAAAAATATTGCCCAAATTGCCCTGGAAAACCAAAATTAAGGAAAAATTTTGCCCATTTGAAACTTTTGGAAAACTTATAGAGGGGCTGCGGCCCCTACCCCTGGCCCACCCTCTGCCTCCTATGCCTATGCCATCTATAACCATTTTACTTTGAAATTAATTTTTAAAACATACACAATTAGAATATGTGGCATCACAGTTGCAAAATTTAAACTCCACTTGACTCGTTTGTCATTTGTGTTAAAATTCTAGTGAGTAGTATTATTAACAGGTACTAAAGTCCAAATAAAGGCATAAGGGAAATTAATTTGGTTATATTGTAATATGAAGCCTGCTGGGATTTCAATTTGCTCAACAAAAAGGTTAATTTGATATGGAAATAAGTTTAATTTTTTTAAAGTGACACGAGTTACAACACACACTCTGTGCAAGATGAAACCAATCAGACTCATGTTTGACTACAAAGTTTTGATAAGGTTCTATACAGAGGGTGTTTTATTAAAATCACATGCTGACAAGAAGACAATTACACTTACAAATGGCTGTTGTTTGCCGACATATAGCTATGCCATATACACAAACGTGCTATGAAGCATATTTAAGTTTTTCATACGATATGCTGTACCCAAAATGATCCGCCTGTATTAATGATTGAGTGCATGAATATTTATTTATTTCATTCATTCAACCCCCCGAAATTAGGAAAAACAATAGTACAGAGAAAAATGGTAGTGTGTGCAAGTACATATATGTAATCAGATGTCAAAAGACTTATTTCAAGAGTTAGTTGCATGAAATCACTCAAGTGTGACTTTCGTGTGCACATCTTTGGCTGAGTTTATCACAATGGGCTATGGCCACTGGACCTGAGCGTTAGGCACCCCATACACTCAATTGCCTGTCTTTTAAAGCATTTCCAATGACAAACAGCCCTGCCAATAGTTCTGCTTTTTTTAATTGTTTACTCGTACTTACCTTCTTTTTAATTCCCATTATCATATCACAGGGTATCGCAGTGCAATAAAGATGTCTCTGCTATGCCATAGCCTGTGGGCAAACCTGCTGACAGGAATCCCGCAGGAATTTCTTGTTAGACAAAATTGATTATGTGGCAATGCTTGTTAGGGTATGGGGTTGACAGCTGTGGGTGGAAGATGCTGATTATTGCAAAATGATGGCATTTATGCAGAAATAGTTTCAGGACTAAAATGGAGATGTCTAAATACAAACAATTATATATTTTTGTATCAAATTACATTTGAATTGGTAATTTGGTAAAATGTTTGACAATTGTATGTTTATTTATAATCTTACGTTCAGTTCTGAGCATTTACAGAGGTAAATTGATATTTGATAAAACATGTATATTATAGAGTTAATGCATACTCCCTATCTAAAGTTAAGAATAGAACTTGAAAATTCTACTTTGAATGATAGCCTGAAGTCGTTTTCCATGCTTGAAATATCTTATTTGCACTGCAACCTGCCAATGTAAAGAATATCCGCTTTCCTCTGACATTAATATATATTATGTTGTGGTTAGAAACAGTTACAGACATCGTAGTTCTAAGAAATGCCACCAGGGGAAATGATCACAAGACAAACTTCAAAGGCATAATTTCAAGTCTTCAAAAGATTATTGATTAGCAGAGAGAGTAGATTCAGTTCATAAAGAAAGCTAAAAGGATATCCCTCAGGCTAGAATTCCTTTTGTTTCTGCTTTATTAAGTCATATATGTAATGATCACGGAAAAGAAGGTGTTTGACAACAAAATTCAATCTTTCTTTAAGTTTATATTTACGTCATTTTGCTCCGATCAGATAGAAATGAGGTTTTTTCTTCCTTTTTTGAAGTCTTTTGAGATCTCAAGTAATTAAAAGGGTGTGTCTGGTAACATTTTTTTGGATGGTGCTGGTATAAGTACGACATATAATCACAAAAACCTTCCTTGTGCCAAGATGAAACAGGCTAGCTTTCTATATGTATTGCTATCAAACTTATCTTTCATCATCCAGACTAATCAAGCATTCATGCAATATTTCTTCATTTCAAAACCTTTAATTTCAACGGAAGCATTGAATTAAATGATAAACAATAATATCACAATCAAATAATCTTGTAATTAAGTTTCTGAAATTCAAGATTTTAGATAATATTTCTTTGTTGTCAACCAGGACATAATCAACTTTAGTTAGCTTAGTTAGAAACAATAATGGGGATAGAATGACAATAGCAAATGTTAGTCTTCCGCCATTGCTGTTCTTTGACAAAAATTCTATGTATTCTAATTGCCTCTAACCATCTAAACGACACAGTTCTAGCTTCTCAGCCACGACAGGACCAAGCAATTAGTGTCTGTGGAATAAGTGAGCTTCATTGAGATTGTCAGGTTTTTGAAAAAAATACAATGGCAAAAGATGATATTTTCACAAATAATGTAATTTTCAAAGGCTTATGTTTTCATTTTCGAAACAACATGGCGATTCAATGTCGTAGTATGGGTATTTGTTTAGAATTCAATTAAATTGTTTTTAAAAAGTTACCAGTCGCGATGATGTGAGTACAAGAATACCTTTTAGGATAAAAGCCAATTGGAACCTTGACATACCTCAAATTTGGCAGTGTGACGGCAACAAGTATAAGAAATCTTGACTAGAAATTTCAAATTTATATACTTGTTTTTATTCCATTATAAAAAGTGTGGGATTAAAGGTGTGAAGAAAATTTCCCCTGATAAACCCAGGTTTTTGAATTTCTGTGTTACTAATCTTTTTTATTATTTTATTTCTTCCTTGAAGATTATGAACTTTATCATATACAGTGAATAACTACGACCAAGAATAATCTTGCCATTTAAAAAAACAAGATCTTCCAAAAGTGGTTTGGATACTGCGGCAGCCCCGTCATGATGTTATATACCTGCAGGGAAACCTATAGATGGACAGGCTTCCCTTACAAATATCTTGTTGGGCAAAATTGATTATGTTACTGACAATCCTTATTAGGCAACTGGGTGCCAGATAACGCAGGCAGAAAATGCTGATTATGGCAGAATAATGAAACTCATTGGTGGATCGGTGTGGCGAAGGGACAGTCTGGTACAGACTATAAGGACTGAGCAGGGATTTCATAAACAACTTACAAGAAGGTTCTATTATAAGAGGCAAATGCATTTTTAGTTTTTGGCTAAAAGAGGAGATCCAATTAGCTTTCTAACTATAGATTTAATTATATTTTGACGAAAAATTGTCAGTCGGATATTTAATAATAATAATAGTAATATAATAATAGTAATAATAATGGTTTATTTATATAATGCTAATTTCAGGATGATTCTGCTCATCAGTCCTAGAAAGTATCTATGAACTAGCAAATAGATGCGTTTTTCATTTTCGCTTGAAATCTACGTCTTCAATGCTCCTCAGGTCAAGAGGCAAAGCATTCCATAGTTTCACAGCCCCAACACTAAAAGATCGATTGCCAAAACTGGTGTTAGCAACTGGTTCCTGAAGAAGTAACTTGCTATTACTGTGCAGGTTTCGTCTGTTCTCCTTTGGGTGCAACAATCCTGATATATACTCTGGTGTTTGGTTGTGTAGAACTTTCTATACTGTTAGCAATATTTCATATTTAATTCTAGATTTTATTGGGAGCCAGTGTAAATTTTTTCTCACATTTTTTCTGAGACGCTCGAAGAGCCATGCTGCTGAATTTTGTGCTATTTGCAGTTTTTGCTTAATACCATATAGGAGTGCATTTCCATAGTCTAGGTTCGAGAGGTACGAGAAGCTGCAAGGTTAGCATTTTCAGTAGTGTCTACTCTTTGAATGGCTGTTCTTGAATTTTTGAAAACAAATTTTTTATTTGAGCCACTTTGACCAGTTGAACATCTTTTCACAATTTTAAGTATTGGACAAGACACTTTCCAAATAACAGGCCCAAGGGGGGGTTGAGTGTGTGTATTCTTTATCTCCAATGCTAATTTGACCAATTTTATCATAAATTTTTTCACCAAATGAACAACAAACATCGTTATACTGCTGCAACAATTTAATACTGGTTTGGGCACAACTTTTATCACATAACTTGAAATACTGAGTCTGAGATTGGTTTTCCAAGATTCCCTGTGGAGATGGTTGTGAATGTCAGAATTGAACTTTTTTAACTACATGCTCCGTGCTGTCACTTGCTAATTCAGGAACTCTTGAACCTGCCTTTATTACATCGGAACACTTTCCAGAGATAAGAACAGCGTCACATTTCTCAACAAACTCATCATATGAGCCCTTGATGTTTTCCATCCACTTTCCAACTGCCATTGAGACAGAATAGGCCATTGTGAGTTCTCGAATGTTGTGACCCTTTTCCCCCATAATGCCGCCAATGCTGGTACCAGGAACGGAGACCAGTTCGGAGATGCTGCAATCTGGTAGAGGGGCTGGGCTTTCGCTTGCTATCATAACAGGTTTAGGTGACCTCGGAATAGTAATTGTTGAGTTTATCGCATCTACCCAGACTTTGAGCCCATCATCTGACATGGAGAGGCCGTTTTAATTAAGGATAGCACTTTTCGGTAGGATGGTTTCTGGTTTAACGAACTGCACACCAGTTTCTTCCTTCATGAAGGTAGCTAGGCTGAAGTTGAACAAGTTGGCTTGCCTAGATTCTCCCATGCCGAGCAAAAGTGGTAATTGAACAATTGCAGGCATTGTGAAATCATGGAGTTAGTCATGTCAAAAGTACAAACACCCTGGCACCACTTCTAATTTCATCACATCCGGAACACAACAGGTCGATATCATTATCAGCAGCCCTCAGTTTACTCAGCAGGCTTTTTTCTCCACGTAGATCCTTCATGGTACAGACTATTTTATTCCAAGCTACTCCAGGTGCTAACTGTTGTATGAGTTTTTCTGTCGTTTCATCCACAACTGCGACTCCGTTAATTTTTTTGGCTTGAGGAGATTTGGAGCCACTCAACTGAACAATGTGCTTCATAAGTTCTTCATTTTCATCAACCTTTTCACCAAGCTGTCCCGACAGTACCATTATCTCATCAGATGTTTCTTTCACGGACATGTTGGCTCGCTGAAGGATTTATCTAGTCCTTCAATCTGAGCAGTGAGATTCTTGATCTCTCTTTTTAATTTCGTAGTTGTTGCTTCTTTGGACAAAATTTACACATTCTTGTTCCGAAATTCGTATTTATAAATCGTAGTGGGTGTAGTCTTTATTTGATCAAATACTGAATAGACCCCAAAAAGCTGAAAACTTTGATTCTTGAACAACTGACATTTAGATGAAAACTCTCTCTCTCTGAATGGCATTATATTTCATAAATGAATCAATTTTGTCAATTTCATATTGCAAGTAATCTGGGAAAAAACCTTGGGATTTATGCAGTGCAGTGATATTAATTTTCTTTCTTTTCCCTTTTATGTCACCCTACTCTTATTGAACCCTTTAAAGTCTATACCCTTAAGGTTTCTGTATATTTCCTCTTCCTTTGCATCACATCTCTAGAGTCCTCACCCTATTATATTCTTCAACATTTCCCTTGATATCACCAGGGATGCACTGTAAGTTAAACTTTTGATTATTTTTACTATACTTGAAAGTTGTTCTTTATTTGTAGGGGAAATGCTCATAAAAATACCTAATTACTTTTGGAAAGCAATTGTCCAGTCAAGTTTTGTGAATTCAGATTTTGCTTCAATTTGGCCATTATCTGTCTGGCCATCAACGCAAAATTAATTGACCTTTTTATGCGAATGTCTCTAAACTTCGCTACAGCAAGCATATACATCCTCCCATTGTTTGACTCGTTTTCGCTCACCCTGCCAACAGGCTCTACAATATGCTGAAGATTTCTAAAGCATTGTCAGCTTTTTTCCGGCGTGATTTAATTAATTGTTTATGGTTTTCTACAAAGAAACTCGTTGAAACAACAAACAGCCAACTATGAAACACTCAAGCAATCATTCAGTTGCTTTGAGAACTATATCAAACTATTAATTATGTCTGTCATACCGGAAAAAAGTTAATCTTTTTGTTAAGTACCACTTCACAGAACAGTGTAGGATATGGTCAGGGTAAGCTTTCCAAGTTTACATTGGAGTTTATTCATGTTTGTCAAACTTGTCATGACACCTTCCACTTTGACCAAGTTGTAACAAGTACCTGATAACCTGTGTGAAGATAAATGCTTTCCTTTGTTTTTGACACTTTCTGCCTCAGACGCCTCACTCACTTGGTAGTTGTCATTGACAATCATCCACTATGTTAAATAGTTCAGTCGTTCTCTGCATTCTATGCTAGGTCATGGACTAATAAAACTACACAAAATTATTACTGTATCAACTAATGATAATTAGCTTGCTGAAAATGTGTGTGTTTTCAGTGAAGGATGAAGAATAAAATCATGCATTATTTTGTTGAGTCTCAGATCTATGGAGGTCTGAGAACTTTTGCTTGGCTTGCAAATGCAATGGAGCATAACTCAAAGCAAAAGTTCAGACAATAATTGTAAAAGAGGTGTTGACCGACAACATTAAATAAACATATACAATTTCTATGGTCTTATTGAATAAATTTCATAATTTAAGTCTCTCTCTCTCTCCCTATCTATCTGTGTATCTGTCTCGCTGTCTATCTATATATATGTTGATGTCAATAAACATTATCTTTCTGTAGATTTCTAGAGAGGAGAGAGGGTTAGCTTAACATCTCTAGATAGGGCAAGAATTGGCTCAGTTCGTAGTGCAAATGCTGGTAATGGCGGGGGGCCAGGGTTTCATTCCTGCTCTGGACAAGTCAACTGGACTTACAGTGTGTGTTGGACAGATGTTTCAATCTTCCTTCATCTACGCTGAGTCCTTCTCCAGTCCTAAAAAGCCAACCCAGGGCAAAAATAAAGGACGTAAATCCAAGTTATCCTTGCATCCAGTGGCATCCATCCCCAGAGATTACATTTTTATATTCCTTCCTTCCTGTTATCTTTCTTTCTATTCCTTCTTTCTTGGGGATGGTTTGGTCCAGTGATAGTGTGCTGGACAGCCAATTGCTGGTCCAGGGTTCGAATCCAGCTCTTGCCGGGTCACCTGGGCCTATGTTGGATAGCTGTTTCAATCATCCTTCACCTCATTGTCTTGTCCTCTTCCTGTCCTAAATAGCCTAGCAAGTGCATAAATACATGACATAAAGCCCAAATCATCCATCCATTCATTCTTCCTTGGTACTTTCTTCCGTGTTCCCTGCCTTAATTCATCCTTCCTTCTTTCTTGGCTTTCTTCTTTCTTGGCTTTTTTTCTTTCTTTGCTTTCTTCTTTCTTCGTTTTCTTCTTCATTTCCTTTATTCTTTCTGTCCTTTCCTGCTTCCTTTCTTGATCCTGTTTTCCTATCTTCCTTACTTCCTTCTGTCTTATTTTCTTCCTAATGCAGCCCGGTGGTTGTGTGTTTGGCCGCCAACAGAACTTAAGGACCCAGATCTGATCCCAGGTCTGACCCATGTGTGGGAAACCAAGTTAGATTTCATTTTGTGCCATGTTTTGCTCCATTAATATTGTTCCTTGTATGATTATCATATAATCATTTTTAATATATTATAAGCATAGATAACACATTTTTAACTGCTATTATGAAAATGTTGTAAATTTATACTCTCATTCTATGAGGTCAATAAAATATTCTATTCTTTAATTATATTCAAAATCTAGCCACTAGAAGCCAGCGCACAAATGAAGGATGCAAAGCCCCATTACCCAACCAGGGCCAACCACCCATCCTTCTGTGATCCTCTTTTTCACCCCCTCCACATGCATTGCTTGCTGACTCAGGTGGAATGACTAGAACACAGTACCAGACATTTGGAATATTAGTTAAAATTGAGCTCATTTAATAACAATTATAAAACTCCCTACATTAAATTTGTGATCTCTTTGTTGGGTTTTCTTAAAACTGTGAGATATTTTAATCTGTAAGTTTGTCAATCAGTCAGGGTGGATGAGCAACCTGCACTGTCCAGATGACAACTTCTGAAGCAGCCAAGCACGACTGTCTGCCGGACTATTTCTGGTCAAACTTGTCAAAAACAAAAGATTTGCTCAAGCATGACACTTGTAAACTGTCAAGTTGTCAAACGTGAATAAACTCCACTGAGAAGTGAGGATGAGCATATACATGTGGAGTTTGTCTTACTTTCCCTCGTCTTCTTAAAAGTTACGCTTATCACGAGAAGGAGTAATCAAAAGAAATATCAAAGGAAATAGTAACATAACAAACTTCAAAGGGGTCAATTTTCATTTTAAAAGATTATTGATTTAACCCAAGAGGGTATGACATTATGCAGTCCTTTAAGATAGCTATAGAAGGATATCCTTTAGGTCAGAAAGCTTTCATTTTGCCATTGTTAATTCCTATATCTAATGATCATTCTTTGAAGGAATTTCTTGCTTCATAATCTGCCTTTTTATCCTTTTGTTTACATCAATTAGCTTTCACAGGATGGAATTAAGGCTTCATTAAAGTCTCAGTTACTGTCTAGTGGCTAATGGTATAATGTATATTTAAAGACTAATGATGAGTGCTAAATAATATAAAGCTTAAAGATGAAAATGATGTTTCATTTTACAGTGATAATGTATGAATCTTTCAGACTTAAAAGTAATTTTACAATGTATGAAGTTGCTCTTACTATCTCTCAGGAGTGGGGTGGAGGTTCATGGAGTTGCAGTGAGTGGTCCAGGCTCTTAAATACCAGGGTTCAATCAAGCTACAGCTGAGTTACCAGGACCAATTTTGGACATCCCCCTTTGCCTCGTGCTCTCCTGTCCTAATTAGTCTATAGATGAGAGTGAAACAGAGGACGTAAAGCCCCAATTACATTGCATCCAATACATTAATCGGTCTATCTATTTCTGTCTATTTGACTCTATTTGATAATATACATTTTTATAGTTTTAATGAGTAAACACAGTTGTCAAAATTGTCAAATTTGAACATAAATGTAAGTTCTTCTTTGGTTGAATAACAAAAGCAATATGTCACTATCTCCACCTTTTTGAACAATAAGGAAAATGAAAAAAAAAAACTCTTAATTGCTCAAAAACAATTCCAACTTCCTGGCCATGACAAGGCTGTCCAATTAGTGTATTGGAAATTAAACTGAGTTTCACAAGGACTGTCAGCATTATAAAAAACGAAAGAATATTAAAAAGGTGATAATTATTCTCAAGTTTATATATATTTTTTTGTTTAACAATTGCTGATATTCATGATCTCGCTTTCTGACCATGTTGTGCTTTTTGTATGTATATATTTTGATATGTTGGAAAACTTGTTTGACTATCTCCACTTAATCTGTGGCATTCTTGTTATAAAGCTAACAAATTGGTGACACTGGTTGTCCAACCAAGTATATGTCAAGTGATTACATTCAGTTTTTTTTAAAGGTTATCTGTGTCGTCACAACAGGCCCTATCTTTCATATTTAAATGAGTGATAATGTGCCTTAGGAAGACATATGACCTAACTAAGGAGAGGCTTGACTCATCATGGAATTCTGCTGATACATGTAGCATGGCAATTACAGGATATTGCCTCACTGGTCATATAGGTAATCAAGTACAACATGGCATGAATAGGATATGTCCTCACAAGGAGGATTTTAATGTATTCTGACAATCACTCAGATCTCCATGATTGTATTAAGTAATGAGTGACCCAGAAATGTTTCCAACAAACGTGAACATTGTTTTAACGGGAAAAGAGGCAGTTTTTCTCCTGTCAAAGGATATCACTGAAATTTGTTAGCCAGGACATAGAAAGTAGCATAGAAGACACTCCTTCTGCAGTGCTCTTATAAAAAACTATAAAGGTGTCTTTGCACCTCAAAAATGCTGGAAAATATTGGGAAATGTACAGAAAGTGCACTATTCTTGAATACAATTTCAAACCAATAAGATATATATTTTTAATAGGCTAGAATCGGAGAGAGCAAGATTTACCAAAATCGCAAGAGACAAGAGATATTTTATAAAATACAGTTTAGAAAGATTTGTTCCTTCTTGAATTCACAAGGGAGGATAATATAACAAGACACAGGACCCAGGTAAAACGTAGACATATTGTATGGGATTTAGGAATTAGGAATTAGAGATGGAATAAGAGACACAGAAATAGACATCAACAAATATAGATCAAGATACAGATAGGAAGAAAGACGATTATAGAAACCGTGTTTTTCTACAGGGCCAGACTTTGAAAACGACTCGCAGAATCTGTAACCCTACCAAAATATATTCTGTATAGGCCTATAGATAATATATGCAGTATATAAATATGGAAATGCAGTATATAAATATGGATGGATAGATAGATAGATAGATAGATAGATAGATAGATAGATAGATAGATAGATAGATAGATAGATAGATAGATAGATAGATAAACTATCTAAGTCAACAACTACTGCCGATGTTGTGGCTAGAAATTCAGAAGTTACACAAAAGTCAAACATTGTTAAAAGGTCACAAACAAGATTTTGCAGAGAGAGTTTTTTCCAGAAGAAGTTCTTGTCAGAATCAGTTTTTTGGCAAGAAAGGAAGGATGTTGAAAGTTTGAGAAATAAGAGTTTCTCAGACAGCATGGGAAATGAGAAATTCTAAATTAACCGGATGTTTTCCGGGACTTTTTGGCATTATGGAGACTGTTAGGGCAACTTAAAGAGTCAAAGGTCGACATACGGCTTGGCATTGGGTATTGTTGAGGCAATGCTGTTGTATAATAGGACAGTATAGCTTTGTAGGAATTTATAGAATGGCGAAGAACCAGTCGCTATCGTAATAGGGTCGTAGCAATTTTGTTGCATTTCTGTGGGTGGCAGGTTTTCGATAAAAGCTTGAGGAAAGCAAAAGTATCATTAGATGCAGTGAACCGAAGTGAAGTGATCATGTTCAATTGTGAAACAGTCATTACATGCAAGAGTCATGACAAAAGTCCCTGCCTCAAGATTCAATGAAAGAGGTTTATGCGAATATAGTTTCTTGCTAGAAATTACTTATTAGTGTCCCAGCTTATTTCATTTGGAATAAATGAAATGTTCTAATTCATGAAGAAATCACTGTGGGTGTAGTTTTATTTGAATAAAGCTAATTGAGTGGGGAAAGCTAAAAATTTTATCTCCTGAGCTAATGCCATTTAGATGAAAACTCTCTCTTTGAATAACATTATATTTCATTATGAATCAATTTCGCCAATTTTCTATTGCCTGTAATTGAAAAAAACCTTGGGGATCCCAGTGCATTGCTATAAATTTTCTTTCTTTTTCCTTTTATGTCACCCTAACCCTTATTGAACCCTTCAAGGTCTATAGGTTTCTTTGAATTTCCTCTTCCTTTGCGTTGCACCCCTGGGTTTCTTAAAGATTTCCCTTGATATAGCCATGAACTCACTGAAAGTTACACTTTTGATTATTATTGTTATACTTGGAAGTTGTACTTCATTCTTTTGAGGCAGGCTTGGGTGAGTTTTACGTGTTGATTAACAGTTACTATATATACTGTGCAGTTTTCTACTTTCCCTTGTCTTTTTTGATTAAAATCAGTAACAATCATCACCAACAGGAGTAATTTTGAAGCAAACACCAGGGGAAGTGGTCACATTACAAACTTCAAAGGGATCAATTTAAGACATCAAAAGATTATTGATAGCCCAAGAGGGCACATGTAGTCCTTAGAGAAAGCTAAAGAAGGATATCCCGTAGACAATATTCTACCATTGTTAAGTCCTATATCTAAAGATCATGCTCTGAAATAAGTTTTTGCTGCAAAATCTGCCTTGTCTATCCTTTTATTTACATCAATTAGCATTCACTGGATGGATTTAAAGCTCCATTAGTGTCTTAGCTACTGTCTGGTGGCTAATGGTATAATGTATATTTAAAGACTTGTGATTAGTGAAAATATAAAGATTAGTGTGGAAAATGATTTTACAACAATATTATATCAACCTTTCAACTTAAGGTTTTTCCTACAATTTAATTATGAGGTTGCTCATGCCGGAAGGTCTCTCTGTTATTACTGTTAATCTATCTGTCAGGGGGGAGGGGGGGGGCTTAATGCAGTGGGCGGAGAAGTTCAGGTTGCATTCACCAGGTCCCAGGTTCAAATCAAGCTTTGGCCGATTGACCTGGAATCCGGGACCCATGTTGGACAGCATGGTACGCCGGTACGGCCTTCACTGCATTGTGCTTCCCTCCTGTCCTAATAAGCCTATAGATCAGAGCGCAATAAACACACAATGTAAAGCCCCAATTACATTTTATCAGCCAATCGGTCTATCTAAATTTATTACTGTTTATTTGGCAATCCATGTAATATATATCTGATGAATTAAAATCCATTTAAAATATAATTTTTGATAGATTTATTGAGTTTGGATGTCAATAAGGAAAGCAAAATGTCACTACTTAGTATTATAGATCTATATCTTTTTAACAAATAGGATGATGACACAAATGTATCATAATTGCTCACAAACAATTCCATCTACTCAGCCCTGACAAGGCTGTGCAATTAGTGTCCAAGAAATATGCTGAGCTTGACTTGGATTGTCGGGATTTCAAAAACCATACGATAATGAGGTAATATTCTCATATATCCATTGTCTTTGGTTTGACTAAAACGGACAGTTTGTTGCCTATATTTTGTGGAAGTCTGGTTTGACTGTCTATAATTTATCTGTTGTATTTTTACATATTCAACAGGTCAGTAATAAGTTATTTCCAATAAAGAGTCCTGATTGTATTTCCGCTGAGGTTATCAAAGTCATCACAACAAGCGCTATATTTTCTATTGAATGTGTGGTCAACATCTCATTTCAAGACATGTGACCTACTTATTAACAGGGCAAGTACAGGATCTTGCCTCACTGGGTGTAGGTTAATATATATAACGTGGCATGTGTTGGATATGTCCTCAAAAGGAGCTTTTAATGCATTTTGATAATCACTCAGATCTGCATGACTGTACATAGCATTTATGATTAATCCACTAATTCTGCCATCGAAATGGGACATTGCTTTAGGAAAAATTAAGCAGTTCTCCTTTATTAAGAGATATCTGTAAAATATTTTTGGCTAGGACATATCAAGAAACAAAGAAGTCATCTGCGCTGCTCCTATTACAAAATATATTCATATTTGTGCAACTCCAAAATATCACAAAATGTGCAAGGGTAAGCTATTTTGATACCATTTCGCGGCAAATTCAAACCAAATAAAATATCTTAGGCTGATTTTCTGGAGAATCAGAAAAAAATCAAGATGTTGTCAAATATCAATAGACATAATTATATATATATAAATGCTATAATGGTTCCGAGGGACGTTTTTCCTCCCATAGTTGAGGAATTCACAAGGGAGAATAATATAACATGACACAAGACCTAGGTGAATATGTAGACATATGGTATGTGATGGATTAACAGACACCTAAACATACATTAATGCTATGTGATGGATTAACAGACACCATGATGTGCACTAATGCAAATATATGAGGTATATTTTTATCCAAATATGACATATCCACACATGCTCTAGAGCGCACATACACGCTTTTGGGACTCGTGGATGTGCAAGATTTGACACATACACACGCGTGGATGTGCCACAAGGCGCACCGTGAAGGTTTTGGATTCGTGTACATGCTCTCCAGCGCATGAGTGGACATGCTTTCCAGCGCATAAGTGGACATGCTTTCCAGCGCATGAGTGGACATGCTATCCAGCACAGGAGTGGACATGCTTTCCAGGGCATATGGGAAGTTTACAGGGGCAGATCCAGGATTTTTTTAAAGGGGGGGCCTTCAGGATTTATGGTGGCATTCTTCGAAAGTCTTCGCAAGATGGGTATTTTTGATTTTTAAAAGGATTCCTATGTATTGCAAGCTTAGATTACAGAAAATTTATAAAGAGATGCTAGATTGGTTAATGAGTGTGACAATTTGCCCTGGCCTTGGGGCAAGTTGTCACATTTTCACAAAAATGACTTCGAGTTACAACTCCCCAGATCCCCCTCCCTCCTGCCATAGAATAGATCCGCCACTGCCCTGAGAATTCCCTACAATGCATATTTGCATATATGAAATTGCATGTCCAAGCTTGCGCTTGATTGCATGTCCAAGCGTGAGCTGGATGGCATACCCACGATCGCACATACACGCGTGCGCGTCAATGCAGGTCCACGCATGCGCTGGATGACATGTCCACAGGTGATCGTGAACACATATACATGCGTGAGTATGCGCACAATTACATGTACACGCGCGTGTATGTGCGCTTACTACCATGCATGAATGTGCCATATTTGGATAAAAATATATATGAATATATCGACATAAAGAAAGATCAACAGTGTTTCTCTAGCGGGCAGAATTTAAAGAATGATTCGAGAATCTGCCACCCTGTATAGATATTATTCTTTATTTGAAAGGAAGTAGATGGATAATATATGCAGTATATAAATATAGATAGACGGATAGATTGAGATATGGATAGATAGATAGATAGATAGATAGATAGATAGATAGATTAATAGATAGATCAACACTCAACAGTTCAAACTGCTGCTGCCGATGTTGTGGCTGGAATTTCAGAAGTTGCACAAAAGTCAAACATTGTTAAAAGGTCACAAACAAGATTTTCCTGACAAAGATTTGGCAGAGAGTTTTTTCCAGAAGAAGTTCTTGTCAAAATAAGTTTTTTGGCAAGAAAGGAAGGATGTTGAAATTGGAGAAATAAGAGTTTGTCAGACAGCATGGGAAATGAGAAATTCTAAATTAACCGGATGTTTTCCGGGACTTTTTGGCATTATGGAGACTGTTAGGGCAACTTAACGAGTCAAAGGTCAACATACGGCTCGGCAATGGGTATTGTTGAGGCAATGCTGTTGTATAATCCGACAGCACAGCATTGTAGGAATTTAGAGTGGTGAAGAACCAGTCGCTATCGTAACATTGTCTTAGCAATTTTGTTGCATTTCTGTGGGTGGCGGTTTTCGATAAAAGCTTGAGGAAACAAAAGTAGGCTATCATAAGATGCAGTGAACTGAAGTGAAGCGACCATGTTCACTTGTGAAACAGTCGTTACATGCAAGAGTCACAACAAAAGTCTGTGCTGCAAGATTCAATGCAAGAGGATTATGCGAATATAGTTTTGTTGCTAAAAGTTACTTATTAGTGTCCCGGCTTATTTCATTTGGAGTAAATGAAATGTTCTTATTCATTCATAAATCACTGTGGGTGTAGTTTTATTTGAATAAAGCTAATTGAGTGGGGAAAGCTAAAAACTTTATTTCCTGAGCTAATGGCATTTAGATGAAAACTCCCTCTCTGAATAACATTATATTTCATTAATGAATCAATTTTGCCAATTTTATATTGCCAGTAATTGAAAAAAAAAACCTTGGGGGTCCAAGTGCATTGCTATTAATTTTCTTTCTTTTTCCTTTTATGTCACCCTACCCTTGTTGAACCCTTATTGAACCCTTTAAAGTCTATAGGTTTCTTTGAATTTCCTCTTCCTTTGCGTTGCACCCCCTGGGTTCTCTTATCCTAATATATTCTTAAAGATTTCCCTTGATATAGCCATGAACTCATGGAAAGTTACACTTTTGATTATTATGGTTATACTTGAAAGTTGTAATTTATTCTTTTGAGGCAGGCTTGGATGAGTTTTACATGTTAATTAACTATACTGTGTCACATGGAAATTTGAGCATTTTTTTTTTACTTTCCTTGTCTTGTTTGATCAAAATCAGAAATATTCAATCATCATCAGCAGTAGTAATTTTGAAGTAAACACCAGGGAAGTGGTCACATTACAAACTTCAAAGGGATCAATTTAAGACATCAAAAGATTATTGATGGCCCAAGAGGGCACATGTAGTCCTAAGAGAATGCTAAAGAAGGATATCCCGTAGACATTATTCTACCATTGTTAAGTCCTATCTAAAGATCATGCTTTCAAAGAAGCTTTTGCTGCAAAATCTGCCTTGTCTATCCTTTATTTACTTCAATTAGCTTTCACGGGATGGAATTAAAGCTTCATTAGTGTCTCAGCTACTGTCTGGTGGCTATTGGTATGATGTATATTTAAAGACTTGTGATTAGTGAAAATATAAGGATGGGTGTTGAGATGATTTTAAAACAGTTTATATTAACCTCTTATACTTACATTTTTTTACAATGTAATTATGAAGTTGCTCAGGGGCAGCTTAATGCAGTTGGCAGTGGGCGGAGAAATCTAGGCTGTCATTTCCGGGTTCAAGTATAGCTTTGACCGATTGACCTGGAATCCGGGACCCATGTTGGATAGCACTGTACGATCTTCACTGCATTGTTCTTCTCTCCTGTCCTGATTAGCCTGTAGATCAGAGTGCTATAAACACAGGATGTAAAACCCCAATTACATTGTATCATCCAATTGGTCTATGTATTATTGTTTATTTGCCCATCTATGTAATATCTGATGACTTATAGTCCTTATGAAATATCTGATGACTTATAGTCCTTATGAAATATAATTTTTGATATGTATATTTAATGAGTAAACCATTGTTATAATGTCAAAATTGAATGCAAATAAGGAAAGCAAAATGTCACTATTTGATAGTATCTATGGGCAGTTTTACGGTATTTGCACTCAGCCGATTTTCCATGTTTATGCAATTATTACGCAAAAAGTATGATAGGTGTATCAAAATTTCGGGCAGTGGCAATCTTGTCCTACACTGACATATAAATGCACCATATTTTACCCTTCTGCAATGCTTTGTTTCGAAGCTGTAAGGAATTAAGGACAAATTTTGACACATTTTTATGTCTCACAGACTTTTTTGCCATTTTCATGGATGAACAGAAGAAAATATTCAATCAGTTGTGATTCATGTAAATGATACCTTTCTGGACCTAGGGCTTGGGTATAAAATGCAACAGGTTTCATGTGAATAAGTTATATACAACATGACTTAGGTCCTAAGATGTAAAAAATGGCAGATGTCAAAAATTTTGTTTTTGATGGACCATCAGTTGCTTTATATGCTGTTATGAGTAAGTATCAAAGAATGTGTACACTGTTTGTGTAAATTTTGAAGCTTGAGACATATCTGAAGGTAAAACAGAAACATTTGTTTCACTAACCGTAATAGGTTTTCAGAATGTGAGGCTTGAATGTGATGTCAAAAAAAGCATGTCCTCTCCAACCCCTAGAAAAAACACTAAGTGTTTTGTAGGAAAAACAAGCTATTTGTGTATCTTTTGCTCAATCATGTGCCCTTACAAGTATGTGACAAATACAAGTTAAAAAGATATCCAGGCCATGTTCATACATTTTCTTAGAAATTAAAATCTGTGATGTCAAAAAATGTCCTCTCCAACCCATCAGAAATTTTGCTCTGATTCGTGCGTTTTAACACTGGATTCATTGAAGAAACGTCCATGTTTATACAAACTAAGTGAACCTGGATGCATAAAAAGGTTTTTTATAAGTATTGAAAATGTCAAATATATTATCTTTTGTTATCTATTACACTATTTTGAGAAAATCATAATTGAGAAAAAAGTTGATTTATTTGTGTCATATATCAATATAATTGTAATTTTTCGCTATTAGCTGAATGACTTTAAAGGATAATAACCAAATATCTTGTTAATGGAGCCATCAAAGATGATTTTTCCAAAGGCGCCTAATTTTTGGTCATTTTCTGCGGTTTTTTGCTCCAAAACACTATGTTTGACACAGCTGAACACCATGGGTTTCAATCGTACAGTAACAAAACTTGACATGGGGTTAATAGGATACCTAGGGATTATTGACCATGGAAATCATGTGTCTTTTGAGACTAGTACCCTACTCAACAGAAACTTTCAGGGTAATGGCAAGCACGATTTCTGTAATTTCATAATAAAAATGGTAAAAAAGAAAATTGTGGCATGTTTAATCAAAATTTAAGTTTTGTATTGGTTTTGATGTTCCTATGCAACAATGTGGCTTGATTTCCAAGAATGAGAATGGGTGAAAATTGTTTCTGGACGGATATTTTTCCTGATAAACAGTTTTTTCAAGAATCAACCTGCCTACTTTAAGTAGTGGTATTTTGGTAGTAAACCACCAAATCACTTCAGTCCTCATTGATTATAGAAACAGTAATATGTTAATTTTATGATAGAATGATTGAAATTCTCAAATTTCAAACTTTATTTTGACCCCCCATGAGACACTTTGAGTGCAAATACTGAAAAACTGCCCCTATACCTTTTGATAAAATAGGAAAATGAAAAAAAAAAGTAATTGCTCACAGACAATTGCATCTTCTCAGCCATGACAAGGCTGTGCAATTAGTGTCCAAGAAATAAGCTGAGCTTCACTTGGATTGTCAGGATTTCAAAAACCATAAGATAATAAGGTGATGTTCTCATATATCTATTGTCTTTGGTTTGACTAAAACTGACCGTTTGTAGCCTATATTTTGTGGAAGTCTGGTTGGACTGTCTATAATTTATCTGTTGTATTTTTACATAAACAACATAAATCAGTTGTTTCCAATAAAAAGTCCTGATTGTATTTCGGCTGAGGTTATCAATGTCATCACAACAAGCACTATATTCTATATTGAAATGTGTGGTCAACATCTCATTGGAAGACATGTGACCTAACTGGGAAGAGGCTGGCTCCATCATGGACCTCTGTTATTAACAGTGCAAGTACAGGATATTGCCTTACTAGTTGTAGGTTATCATATATAACTTGCCTTGGGTTGGATATGTAATTACAAGGAGCGTTTAATGCATTTTGATAGTCACTCAGATCTCCATGACTGTATTATGACGCTACCAACAAAAAGGGACATTATTTTAGGACAAATTAGGCAGTTCTCCTTTTTCAAGATATATCTGTGAAACTTGTTTGGACAGGACAAAAGAAGAAACATGGAAGTCATCAGCATTGCTCTTACTGTATTTCAAAATAAATCGTGTCTGTGCACCTCCAAAATCTCAGAAAATGTGCAAAAGGTAAGCTGTTTCATCCTTTCACGCCAAATGAAATATTTTAGGCTGATTTACTTGAGAATGAGAACAAACCAGAGTTGTCAAATATCTATAGACATAATATTATATATGAATGTTATATATATATTCAGAAAGATGTTTTTCCTCCCATAACTGAATTCCCAAGGGGGAATAACATGACACAACACCCGGCGCAAATGTAGACATATACTATTTGATGGATTAACAGACACCTTAATGTGCACTAATGCAAATATATCGACATACAGAAAGATCAATGTGTTTCTCTTGAGGGCCTGATTTTTAAAAAATGATTCGCGAATCTACCATCCTGTATAGATAATTCTTTATTTGAAAGGACTTAGATGGATAATATATGCAGTATATAAATATAGATAGACGGACAGATAGAGAAATGGATATATTGATAGATAGATAGATAGATAGATAGATAGATAGATAGATAGATAGATAGATAGATAGATAGATAGATAGATAGATCAACAATTCAAACTACTGCTGCTGATGTTACAGCTGGAATTTCAGAGGTTACAGAAAAGTCAGACATTGTAAAGAAGGTCACAAAACAGATTTTCCCAGCAAAGATTTGGCAGAGAGAGTTTACACCAGAAGAAGTTCTTGTCAGAAAAAGATGTTGGCAAGAAAGGAAGGATGTTGAAAGTTTGAGAAATGAGAAATTCTCAGACAGCATAGGAAATGAGAAATTCTAAATTTACCGGATGTTTTCTGGACTTTCTTGCATTATAGAGACTGTTAGGGCAACTTAGAGAGTTAAAGGTCAACATACGGCTCGGCAATGGGTATTGTTGAGACAATGATGTTGTATAATCGGACAGAGTAGCTTTGTAGGAATTATACAGTGGCAAAGAACCTGTCTCTGTCTTGTAGGAGGGGCATAGCAATTGTGTTGCAATTCTGCAGTAGCATGTGTTTTTAAATAAAAGCTTGATATTAAAAGTATCACAACTTCACAAGATCAGTGAAGCCAAGAGAAGTGATCACTTTCAGTAGTGCACGGTTCATTGCAAGAGTCACTAGCAGAAATACTGTCGGGGTTCAATTCCAAGTATGGCCGGGTCCCCTGGACCAATGTTGGTCATTGTTCTGCACCCTCTTGCAATATTAGCCACCTCAGTGCCATAAAAACTGATATTGCACTCGGTGCTGTGCGACAACTGTGTAATATCAAGTTCAAACTGGCGGCCTCTCAATAGCCGTTCTTCATTAGACCTTCGACAGGGTTCCAAGCTCCATTACTGTTTCGATTTAGATCAACAAATTGTTTTTGCTGCAATTTAAACCTGTAAATATATCTGGGGTTAATAAATGATTTTGCAGATGAAACTGAAAAAATTATGACACCCATAAAAAGAAAAACATTTGTATCCCCCTTCCCCTCCCCAAATGATTGCCTTGGCTACTCCCCTGTTATAGCAAGCCTGATATTACACAAGTGCTGACTGCGCAAGCCCAGAGACAGGCTTAACGTGGTGCATTGTGGGATGTCTTCCTGCCACCCCACAATCACATGACCTTTAACAGCCAATGAGAATACTACTTTTTGCTGCTTGTTTTTGCTTGATAAAGCCAGCAGCTCTGCAGTGTCTTGTATGAAGCAATGTCTGATTTCCTGCTTATTGTGCATGTGAGACAAGTCTTAGACATGCAAAGTCATAAAAACACCTAGTAGTAGACACTTTAGTGCTATCTCCCAAGTTGTAGAAACAGCAACTCAAAAGGAAAATTCAGTGCCAAGTCATAGACTAACAAAAATACCTTGGCACCTACTCATTGACACATTTTCCAACTTGTCGACAATATTTTTCACGGATGGACCAGTTCGTAATTATTGCCCTTCAGTCTCGGTCACATAAAACTATGTTCACTGTTCAATCATGACTGAATTTTGGGATTGCAAACATAAGCGTGCTGTGGATCTAAATTCAATATCATTTCAAATGATATCGCTTGAAAATCTCCGTTTTTTCAAAAAATGTTTATTTAACTATCTGCACAAAATTTTTCAGCCATTTGCCATAATCGTTGGTGTCTTCCAAGGATTACAATTGGAATATATCTTCTATTTCTGTCTGAGTACTATTCTAAGTCCCTGTGTCAGATTAATGATATGCCAGAAGTGAGGAGATATAGATTAGATGATTGGGATGTTCCTCAGTATGTTGGGGTTTTTAACATGGCTTAGTGTTAGCATTGAATCTTCCGCCATTCAAAAGAAAGAGAACTACAGCATTCAAGATATATTGTCCCAATGCTTGTCGATGTTTGTATTTAATTAATTCTTATTCACCAGGTCTCTGTTTAAGAACTTTGTACACAGTCAAATAAAAAGCAATTATAGTTGTGCTATTTGGTCATGCAACCACATGATCACTCCGAATCTCCTCCAATCAGCTATTGAGGTTAAGGAGCTTAAAAAAACCAATGACCTGACAGGCACGGAAATTATAGCAATTCAAAGAAAGCTGATTTTGTTTGTAAGAGCCTTGTAAGATATTTGAAGTTGGGTGGCAATGTGTGAGTGATAGGCCATTGAAGTTGTGACTACTGTTTCTATGATTTTAATTGCACTGTACATGTATAGTCCCATGAAGGGACTGTCCTTTTATGTTAAAATACACTATCAAGTCTCCGTCAAAAAATTGTGGTTATGACATATATAGATAAGTAAAGATAGATAGATTAACACATATATTTAGTTCAATAGACAGAGAGATCGAGAAACAGAGAGAAAGATGGATAGATCGAAAAATAAGCTGATAGCAGTAGGGAGACCGGGGCATGTTGGACTGCTTTTTTATTTTTTGGCTGTCAATCAAAAACTTCTCTAAATATTTGAAAAACAGTTTTACTGACTGATTTCTGAACATCTACACTACCCTTATGCCAGACCAAGTTGATCAACCTTCTATAGTTGTGGAGTAAAATGAGTTAAAAAAAAAAAATTTTGTGGACTGCCATGTGTGGCAGGTTGGACCACAGCATAAAAGTCCGGGAAAGTGGAAGAAAGTGAGCAAACATCACATTTTAATCACAACACACACTTGTGTGTCATTGCAGAATGATTATATTGGAATATTTACCCAGATAATTTTAATAAGTCTTGTTTCAGCTAGAAGGGCTGGCAGATTAGCCAACTGAATTGATTTTACCCTCATATTGTACATGAATGACTTAGGTGCTCTATTAATATTAAAAATTACACAGCTGGCATTTTGCCGATAATTTTTGTCAGTCAATCCAGTTTATAATGGTCCAACGTGCCCCGGCCATGCTAGCCCAACCTGCCCCGTCCCAACCTCTTATGAAAATGTGCATGTCTCGCTGACAAGGTTGAATGTGAACTTGGGAAACTTATATCAAACTTTACTTAAGTGGTGATAGTTTCAATTTATGAGACTTGTCCGACTAGATCCCCCATATTTTAAGAAGGGTAACCTAGCCATCGAGACTTGAAAAAGTTACTTTTTATGCCGAAAATCAGGAAACCTGAAATAGAACTCACACTTTTCCTTCAATGCTCATGAAATTTTTTGGCTAAAAGGCATACCACTAAAGGTCTCTTCATTGGGGATTTGGATAACTGCGCATGTTTTATAAAAAAAAATATTGGCAATGGTCCAACGTGCCCCGAGGTCCAACGTGCCCCGAGGTCCAACGTGCCCCGAGGTCCAACGTGCCCCGAGGTCCAACGTGCCCCGAGGTCCAACGTGCCCCGAGGTCCAACGTGCCCCGAGGTCCAACGTCCCTTGTCTCCCCTATATATCCCTCAGCTTTATATATTATGTGTTAAGGATAGGAGTACAAATATTATTGATATCAAGACACTACCTTGTGTAGAAAAATACAATTTATTAGTCTCATGAATGTTAAAGTAATTTAGAAATAAAAATTCTTGTTACTTGGCAATAAATTACATACAGTCGCGGACAAAAATAATCATACAGCTGAGTATTCCGCACATACCTGGTATTTACTCTTGATTCAGGGATGCGAGGAGAAAAAATTCACTTTTAAGTCATTGCCCTAATCAATTATCATTGTCAAGCCCTGCAAACTTAGGCATATCTCTGTTTACAAGCTCCGGGGCACACAAAAGAAAATTTCTTTAAATAACCTTGTTAAGATTCTGAATGCTTTTTTGGGAGTTTTTATCTGTTTCAGTTGACCCATACCACCCTATAGCGCTGTTATCATTTTACCATTAAATGTATATGACATTTCTCAAAAGATGGCAATGCTAAGTCCATGAAGAATAATCTCATTTCTTCAAATGGTCCATCATAGCTTTCTTTATGCCATAGGTTGTGCCTGATGTATACTACAAGAAGTTGCGTTTGTTTTGACAAGATTTAGACATGGGTACCAAATGTCTAGTGAAGTCTTGAAAGATTTGAAATGGCATTGGGCCTTGGCCAATTTTTATCCTAGGTCTTTTGCATCATGTGCAAATCATCACCTGCATGTCACAAGTTAATTTTAGTCCAAATGAGAGTTTGCACTAATGATTAAAGCATGCCATGAAACCAAATTTTACTGTGTGTGAGCATTTAGCTTGGCTAAGTGAGCATCTTTGCAGAAGTTTCATATACATTTAATGGTAAAATGATACCAGTGCTATATGGAGGTATGGGGTCAAGCAAAACAAATAAAAACACCCAAAAAAGCACTCAGGACTTCTAAGGAGGTTATCCAAAGAAGCCACAGAAAGTTACAAATTATATGGAATAGAAATTCAAGCTTTTGATGCACTTTATACCCAGCTTGTTCGAGCTGTATGAATACTTTTGTCATGTTGAAATTTTACTTTTTGGTGCTCCCTGAACTTGAAAACAGAGATATGCCTAAGTTTGCAGTGCTTGACAATGACAATTGATTAGGGCAATGACTTAAAAGTGAATTTTTTCTCCTCGCATCCCTGTAAATACCAGTTATGTGCAGAATACTCAGCTGTATGAATATTTTTGTCCGCAACTGTACCGGTAATATAATTTTAATTTTCTCCCACATATATTGGTGTCATGCAATTAATTTCTATCAGTCTTCAATTCAAGAAGCCATATATAAAATATAGATGAATCTTTTCGTTTGAAGTCCATCAGAATATCATATTGGATTTTTTTGTCTGCACTTTCTATTAATTTGAATTCACACTTGATACCATATCCCTCAGCTTTTCATTTGTTTTTTAGTAATCTTTTCTCAAGAAAGAGACGTAATCCATTGTAGTGACCCACAGTCTCACACCTCTCAGTTTCACTTGGGTGGCCAAGTGGCTTAGGTGTCCGCCTGCCTCGCTGAAGGTCTTTGCCTGCATGAGTTCGAACCCCGGTTGGGGTACCAAAAATTTTCAGTGTACCTTCATGAGGAAAATCCCAGCTGGATGTCGTTCCGATGAGACATTAAATTTGGGGCTGCTTGTATCAGTGTCTATGCTGGGCAAGTAAAAGATCCCTCACATGGGGTAAATGTGTAACGTGTTGAGGACTCCCGCTCTCTCTCCCATCTCATCAATCAACCCTCGTGAACGCCCAGAACTGGGCTTAGAGGGCTGTACTTACTATATCTATCTACCTATCTATCTGATAACTGTCACTGGATTTTTGTATTTAAGTAATAATTAAGGATTAACACTCCTCTGATATGACAAACATCATTGACAGTTTGAGATCTTTCAATGTAAGTAAATTTATTTTTTAATGTTTAATGTAGTCTGTTTGCAGTTTCAAATATTTCATTTGCAGAAAACCACAAAAACTTATTCAAATCATACATGTATTTTTCACGCCGGAAAAAAAGCTGACAATGGATTAGAATACTGCTCTGGAGTTGATCCAAATACATGCAATCTCACTCTTGCTTTGATTAAACCAGTTTTGCCCCAGATTAATGATGTCCTCTGGCATCCAAGGAAAACAGTCCAGAGTAATGTAAAGTGTAAACATTTTCAATCTGCACGGTTGTGGGAAATTGATAACAGATGGACATTAGGAAGAAATTAGAATCGTACATGGTAGCTTAAGTCTTTGTAACAGACTAGACAATAATCGCTGATGTTTGATTTACACCTTTAGCAGCTATAGTGGTCACTACATCAGACAAATTGTCTTGAAAATTATATTATTCTGGGCGCTTAAAAAATACCTGCCAAAATTATAGATAACACTTGTAAATAGAAACTATGTCTCAAAAAGACATAACCAATCCTTAGACACATGACATTAAGGTAAAGTTTCATAAGAGCATTAATTTAAGTTAGCCCTGAAGCAGTTTTGTTTTAAAAGATTAAAAAGTGCACTATGTGGCTTAATTCACTCTGCGCCTAATCTCTTGTTTAATGGGGGAGGGGGTAGGGCGTACCAAAAAGCAACAATGTTCTTTGATTTTTGCACCTGTCGGAGGAATTGTGCCTTTTGGTGAGTGAATCAGTTGGAAAAAAAAATTTTTGAAATCGGTCAACTCCTTACGCCGGTTTACCCCTTTGAATAATAGGGGGTCCGAAAACACCAAAAATCGCCGTTTTTATGCAGTTTTTGTCACTAAAGAGAGTCATAGATGAAATATTTCACCCAAATTGCTGTGCATACCCGTCAGGTAAGGTTATGACATCTATATAAAACAAACTTGACAATTTTGTTTATGAAATTTATCTGTTTTGCCCTTTTTTTAAGCAAAAATGCAAAAAATCACAATTTTTTGCTTCGTTTTAGCATGTTTTTCTTAGATACAGTGCCACTATAGATACTTTTCTTGACAGATGAATATGTTTTTTTATTTATGAAGCCATTTTATCCCATTGGTGACATCCTTGTGAACCCTGAAGTCTTTAAAAATAAGCCATCTATTGCAAATAATTCTTTTTTTTACTCAAGTTGATGCTATGAAATTATTAATCTTGTCGTTTGTCTTGTTACTTATGACTAAAGTACCTATGAAATGTACAGTTTTACACTGCAGTTCGTGCTTCAATTCCATCATGGTTTTTTAGTTTTATGTATTATTTTGTAGCTAGTATTATCAATTACTATATTTGTTTACAGTTGTGAGGCCTATATTCTCAATTGCGATGATCCTACAACGAAAATGGATTATAAAGACTGATTTATGTGTACTTAGCTGATCATTATGATGTAGGAACCCTAAACATACTCAATGCTACAAAATTGATAAATTGTTTTACTGGTCAACCTCTCACAGCAAATCTTTATCAACCATCAGTTATTAGAAACAATTCTGCTTATCATTGTCTTAGCTTGGTAAAGTAATTGATAGTGACTCTATGCCAGCTTGAGATGCAGATTGGGTTTTAGACTCCTCACGATAACTCACAATAAGTCAATTTTATGCAGACTTGTTGCTACTTAGATAACAATGATTTCTGAATGAGTTAGTCATCATGGAATTAGATCATTCCCACAATGCAAACACAACACTGATTAAGTAAAAGTATAAAAGGCGGAAAGGGCTATCACAAATCAAATCAAATAAGAAAAATAAATAAAATTTACAACTTGAAATATTCATTTATTTGTGATATTAAGAACCTTTTACCAGTCATTCTCAACACTGACTGGCATTCCCATGCTCAACCCTCACATGTAGGCATTCCAAGTGTGGGCAAATTCCTGCTTCATGTAATTTGCTGTTTCCAACTTCTTTCCCAGTACCACAGCACTAAGGTAATGATGGTGTAAAAGTGCTCACTTTCATAAATGACATAACTGATCTAAGAAAAGCACAATAGGAACTTATGGTTCTTTCTCTGTGGTGACAGTGTGGTGTCTTCTTTCTGGACCTAACTTTTTTAGAAATAGTGTAGATTAATGTGGATTTAATAATTGGTATTCATGTGTGGCAGTGGCACCAATCGCATAGTGGTATGCAATGTGGTCTGCATGTATCTACCCTGTGTGCAGTGGATGTTCTAAGTTCCAACCCTACTCTGGCTACGTCTAGAGGTCATCAGTAACTTATCATCGTAATGATTGGGAAGATTGTCAGTCAGTATGGTGATCAGCACTTGGTGAGCAGATATATTTTGGAATGGATGCCATTTGAATTAAATCATACTATATATTGTTACATTGCAGGTTATATATTGTTATCATGAATGATTGCAGTCTTTACACAATATGGGAACTTTGAGATACTATTTCCTTTTAGGTTCCTTATGTGGTTATTGTCATCTACATGACATACAAAAATTCATATTGCAATTTATCAGCACAGTTCAACACAAGCAAGGTAAGCCGAAAGAAGATTGATATTATTCATATTATTTGGTATTCAGCATTGTAAAATCAAGATCTGCAATGATCTAGGGCACAAGGGTTGACAATGATAATACCTTTAGGGTAAAAAGGCTTCATCACTGAACAAAAAACACTTGCCAGATAAGAAATGTATTTGTAATGGACTGCATTTAGGAAAAAACATGCTAAAAATCAGGGGAAAATTGCGATTTTTGGCATTTTTGCCTTGAAAAATGTCCATTTTGATAAATTTCATCACCAAAATTGTCAAGTTTGTTTTATATAGATGTCATAACCTTGCCTGATGGGTATGCACAGCATTTTGGGTGAAATATTTCATCTGTGACTGTCGTAAGTGACAAAAAGTGCATTAAAACGGCAATTTTTGGTGTTTTCGGACCCCTTATTATTCAAGGGGGGTAAACCGGCGTAAGGAGTTGACCGATTTCAAAATTTTTTTTTCCAACTGATTCACTCACCAAAAGGCACAATTCCTCCGACAGGTGCAAAAATCAAAGAACATTGTTGTTTTTTGGTACGCCCTAGGGGGGGGGGGGGGTAAATAAGAAGAACCATGAGGTGAAAACCCTTAAAACCAGCCACTGAAAAATAGATGGCTACGTATCCAATTTATATATAATTTGTGCAGAAGCAATAAAATAGAATCATTTTCCTATTGCAAGCAGGCTCAAAAATCAATGAAGTTTCATGAATTTACAGACATGTCTAAAATTTGTATTTACAAGTCTTATAATCTCTTAACTTTCCAAACAAAAGAAATTTCTTGTTCTGTTACATGGGGGGAGGGTTGGTCTAGTGGTGGCGTGCTGGACTGCCAATCGCTGGGTCCAGGGTTCGAATCCAGCTCTTTCTGGCTCATCTAGGTGTATGTTGGACGGCTGTTTCAGTCATCCTTTGCCTCATTGCCGTGTCCTCCTCCTGTCCTAATTAGCCTACCAAGTGCATCAATACAGGATGTAAAGCCCCAATCATCCATCTATATGTTCTGTTACATGGGGAAACAAATAAGTTGTTTCCTGGCCCTCCTTTCTTCTTCCTGCGTAACCCCAACCCTTTCATAATCCTATTTTTACTGTCTCATACACCGCAGGCAGCAGCATTGGGCTTCTCGTATTGATATAATTATTATCTCATCCGCCATTTTCCTTGGTCATGTGACCATGTGCATTATCTGGTCGTGCGCACAGGTCCTCAGGGTCATGTGACTTAAGTAGTCTGTAGGGTTTCTTAAGATAGCAGAAGACTTAAGAAGCTGAAGCTCAAGATGTGTTCCATTATCATCATGTAATATTTTGTCCGGGGAATGGAGGGATACTGATGCATGCAATTAGCCTAAGGCGTGTGCTTAAGAGTACTTTACAATACTTTACAGTGTTTATACTGACAGAATGTCCAATTCAGTGAAACAAATGGGTAAGGTGTTGCACAGCAAAGCTTTTAATGATGACACATTATTTAGAAAATAGCCAGACATGACCTAATTTTTGGACAAAGTCTACTTCCAGGTGCAATTAATTAAGCATTCTTAAAAGCATGATATAAAAGATAGGTAAACTTTTGGAATTTTAAAATTTTTTATGGGGGAGGATGGCGTTATAACAAGACTTGTTTTATGTGTTAATGGACATTTCTGAATGGTATTTTAGAATTTGATACGTCCCTGAAATGAGAAACCATTTTGTAAAGAAAATCAGTGAAAACAACAGGAGTTTGATAATCTCCTCAGTCCTCAGGTGTAGTGAATAGCAGTATTAAAACCCCCGTTCAATTTATCATGTGAAAATGACTTTCATGTTACCAATTATGCTTCAAAGACCTGCTCTGCACAAGAATCCTTTGCAGTAATGCAATTTCAAAGATATCACACTGTGTTCCTAATATATGAATTAAGAAATCATTTCATTCTCCCTTTCCCTTGACATCAATGTGACCTTTCATTTGACCTAGTTCCATGAGATTAACCTACTTTTTGAAACCCAAAATTTATAAAGACATAAAATAGAATAGATTCTAACAGAATAATTATGTATAATATGTATTTGAACATGTTTAAATTTTCGAACTATTATAAAGCAGTATGTTAAGGTAATCAAGGAGGTCCCCGTCCTTTTGATTTAGCCAAAAGTTAACATTTGTTGACCAGCTGACCAAGTTTCTAGGCGCCATGTCCATGTGAATATTCCATAATGCTTGATATTGATAACTACACAACTAAACCGGCTTCAACTGCAAACTGCAGGCCATGATTTTGCAACAACATTATTTGGCAAGCTTGAAATCATATAACCCTACCCTCTTCTTTCTTTTTCGTATAAATAGTCAAATGGAGATGTGCCTTTATATTGCTTATTCACCGACATCAAATGTTTGGATCTGACTTATAGGCAATGACTGAAACTTGCAGTATCTCGTTACCAGTTCTGATTCAGAAGGAGTAGCTCTTGTTGTCGTGAAAGCTCGGAAGACCAATTATTGAAATGAAGACATTATTAGCTATGTAAAATGTTATACATCAACATTGTAAAGGTTACCAAAGTAACTAATGATAGACATATATTATAAACATATTTGTCACTGCAGTGAAATGTAGACCAATAAACCACTTTGGTCACTTTTTATTATTATATGTATAGGCCTGCTAGGTGTAAAAAACAAACTTAGTGTATCATTATCATTAAGCATTGATCTGATATTTCGTTTTTAGGGACCGTTCTGAATTTATGACTGGGGGGGGTGGGAGTTTTGCCGGAACTTCCCGTCAAAAATTGATACCCCCCCCTTGAGATTCATGCAGATTTTTAGTACCCCACCCTTAGGTTTCACGCATATTTTTAGTACCCCCCCTTTCGACATATAAAGCAATACACACATATATACTGTTATACACGGCCATGCGTACAGAATCGCGTCATTTCGCGGACTTTTGCGCGTAAAAAAGTCCAAATAAAAGGAGTTTATGCATGTTTTTCAACATTTTTTCTTTGTTAAAATGTCTTACCCCCCCTTGGAAGTGTTGTCAAAAATTAGTACCCCCCCCTTGAAACACGTGTGAAAAGTTACTACCCCCTCGGCCAAAACTCCCACCCCCCCCAGTCATAAATTCTGAATGGTCCCTTAAACTACACAGTTCTGCTGTTGTTGGCAATGTTGCAGAATAGATGAATCATGGAACTGCAATGTTCTCCCTTATAATGTGTCCTTAGATGTTTTAGAAATAATTTAAGAAAATGCCACAAAGTTTCCACAATCTAACTCGAACCAAACTTTTTTCCAAAACATAAATTTTTCCGTTTTTCTAAGAGAACTTCCACAGCTCTGAAACAAAGGTTACAACACGCTGCCATATAGGATGGATGAGACTGCTTTTAAAATGTAGCAAAATCCATTACACTGATATTTTTAGCAATGCCATATAATCCATTTTCAGTTGAGGAAGTTTCTTGATGAAAAAACTTGATAAAACACGAAAGTAGAGAGAGACACTCTGGCCTATAACAAACACGTTTTAGAAACACACCTGGCTCTAGTTTGCAAGTTGCCAGGCTTGTCTCCGAAACATTTCAATCAATTAGAAAAAAAGGAGTAATCAAGGCATGATTAAAGTTAACCCACATAATCTGGGAGATGTGAAATCTGGGAAATGTGAAGCTGCAAAACTTGGAAATGTCAATTTGAGAAATGTGCTCATATTTAATAAGACCATGGATTGCCATGAAGTTGCAGTTAATATTAAACTGACAGTTGTGAGTGTGGCTTGCTTGTCGGTCTGACAAGTAGTATTTTGGCTAAATATTTTCGAATTGAACACACATATTTATGGAAATTACATATACCTTCTATAACCAAGTTGATTTGAAGTACCTACACTGTGTTCAAGAACAGTATAAGGTTCATCACAGAACTACAGTGTTCACAGAACCATATAATGTTCTTCAGGCAGGTTGACATGAAGCTGGAGGCTGTCTTGCTTGCCTGATTTAAATATTTTAAAAACAATTGCATTAAATCAAATAAGTGCAACAAGTGAAATATTGCACCTTTTTTCTGTCATTTGTTTCCTGTTGAAATAAATTATCAATAATTTCTCAATGCATAAGCCTACTTGTATTTCATAAACCACATCATTTAATCCAGAAAGGCACAAATACACTTTAAGACCCATTCATGTGCAAAATATGATATGTGCAGGTGGCAAAGAGACATTGTGTGACGCAGCCCGCAAATTCAACAAAATGTTTTTTCACACCTAATCAACTCATTATGGGGAAAGATACAGTCTACTTTGAACACTTTGAATTGTGTTCTCGTAGAAGAGAAATTATCTTGCCCTTGTAATTGGCATTTGTCTTGACACAAAACAACCATCTGTACTACACCATGATTGATGACAAGATGCAGGTGAGTGATGACGTCACCTGATTCTGAGTACTTCATCAAGTTCACCTTTTTCCTCAGTTTAAATCCCTGACAGTTTCATATCTGTCTGGACTGTGATGTTTTGCTTTTTAAGGACAATATTTCACCTTCGACCTTACTGCGGTCTTAAAATGACCCCACAAAATACAGCCCGGGATCGTATCTGTCACTGTCAAGACTTTCGCTAATTTCCGTAGTGCATGCACTTTCCTAGACCAAAGAGGCTGGGTGGTATACCCTATGCAGTGATATTGTGTTACAGCAGTTTCAATAAGTACACATTTCGTTTCAATCTACTACACATGATTTCAGCTCAATCTAATTAGCGGGGCAGATTTGTCATGAATAGGGAAGTAATATTGCATTTTTACATAGAAGCATGAAACTTGGCACACAGTTAAAAAATGTCTTAAAGAAAATATTTAGATAGGGAGCCACTTCAGATTTGACCTGGGTGACCCATGGCAGCCATTTTCCAAAATGGTGGCTAATTTTCTCATTTTCTGGCCTTTTGTGAGGTGCCTATAGCTTGATTATATGAAAACAGTACTCATTATTCCTTCTACAGATCTAATAAATATTATAAATTGATTTCTGAATGAATTGAGGAATTTTAGGGTGGTCAGGGTCCATTTTGTTAGAACTGTTGAAGAAAATGTAGCATTTTCGCGGTTTCCCATATTTTCGTGGAATCTCAATTGATATTTAAACAGATGACATATTTGAATTCCTTGTGAGAAGAGCTTTCAAATGAATGGTAGCATCAATAGTTTCCGTAAATTCTTTGTCAAAACTAAACTAAATCCGAAATTTTCAAAAACCATTTTATTTTAATTTTTTCCATTTTCATACTAAATGGTCACAACCCATGAATGCGGGTACTCATTTGAAAGCTCTTCTTGCAAGGAATTCAAATATGTAGAGACTCGCCTTTCTTCGACTTCAATTTGTTTGCTTCAATCCAGGAGAAGGCCAATACAGGAAATGACAGTTTGCTTATTCTTGGTGACCTCAATGCTGGGGTCGGAAATCTAAATATGTGCAATAGTGAACCTGATGGAATCTCGTACTCGCAAAATGCTGACCAAGGTATTAATGCAAATGGTAAAGACCTCACCAACCTCTGTGTGTCCTGTGATTTAAAACCTATAAATCACCTGCAGTATCGTGGAAAATCCTTTGAAGGCCAGCTTACATTCAAGCAAAGAGACAGATGGATATCCCAGTTGGACTGGGCTGTTGTAAGTAAAGACTTCCTGGAAAATGTGCTTTGCTTTACTGTTCTCCAAGATGCAGTACTTCCAACCAACCATGCTCCTATTGCACTTGAGGTCAGGTCACTCTCCATCAGCGCTGCAGAACTTTTGGAAAGAGCAGGTCAGCTGGGTGCATCGTTGGATAGAAGCCATCAGCCAGATATTAAACCCATTCGAATGCAGAATATCGACAAGTTGGTGTTCACGGAGAAAATACCCGAACCTGAAGGACTGTGGCTCCTGCCAAGTGAACCGGATATACTGTGTAATGCTGTGTCAAAGTTGCTTTATGATACTGCGAAGGTCTGCAAGACAAAAGTGAAGCCTAAAGCACACCAATCTTATGTTGAGTCTACAGGCAGATGGAATCGAATACTGGACTCAAAAGACTCGCGCCAGTTATGGCAAAGCATTAACTGGAAAGGCCATCTTGACACTCCTCCAGACTTGAAGTCCCAGCCAGGTGATGATACATTCTGTCAGTATTATGAGAACCTTTTGCAGTCCCAAAATGATTCTTTGGAGTTCACTCCCGATGTTCCCAAGTTCGTTCCAGTATTAGACAGCCCCATAACACCTGATGAAGTGGACATATGTGTCAAAAGACTGAAGGCCAACAAGGCTCCTGGAACTGATGGAGTAGCACCTGGTTTGTTGAAGCTATTGAATGATGAATGGATTTTGTTTATCACTTACGTTTTCAACATTGTTTTCATTTCCAATTACCCTTTACTGTGGACTATTGCGAGGGTATTTAATATTTTCAAGAAGGGTGATAATCAGGACCCCTCAAATTATAGAGGAATATCTATTATGGTTGCTTTGGCGAAACTGTATGATGCAGTTTTAAATGAGAGACTTAACCTGTGGTATAAACCTCAGTATGAACAGGCAGGCGGTCAAAGTGGGCGTGGCTGTGCCGAGCAGATATTAGTGCTTAGACTACTTATCGACATTGCAAGGAAGACAAAGAGAACACTTTACATAACCTTCATTGACTATCAAAAAGCATATGACCGTGTTAATAGGTTGAAGCTGTTACACTTTCTAGACAGGAAGGGATGTGGAAGCACCTTCTTGGAAAACCTCAGAAGGATGTATGCCGTGACAGTTGGGAAAATAGGGAACAGTCACTTTGATGCTAAAACTGGTGTTCGGCAAGGCTCAAGTACCAGTTGTTCGCTGTTCACCTTGTTTATTGAGCCAACAATTGATGCCTTAAAAAGAGATGGTGATGACGATTGGCTTGGTGATCTACATGGATTACTATTGATGGACGACACGGTGATTTTTGCAACGTCATGGAAAAGATGATGAAAAAGCTGCAGAACCTTGCTGGATGTATTAATGATATTGGAATGGTTATTAATGCCGCCAAGTCACAGTTTTTGTGTGTAAATGGGGATGACTTAAGCTCTTTCGACTTAGACGGTACTTTAATACACCACACAGAAAAGTATTGCTACTTGGGATCACTGATTACTGTGTCTCCAATTGCTAATCAGGTCAAGACTCATCTGAATAGCAAGTCCGGACAGTTGCTTAAGTTTTACTCCTTCCTGCGTATGAATAGTGATGCCCCATATGCTGTTAAACATCGTGTGTGGGACAGTGCTCTATGTAGTGCTATATTTTACGGATGCGAGACTTGGCTTACCAGAGATTTACGTGAAGCTGAAACGGTATACAACAGTGCACTGAAGAGCCTGCTGGGTGTCCGGGTGACTACATGCAATGACCTTGCATGTGTTGAAGCTGGAGAACCTGGTGCAAGGGGATATATTCATCAGAGGCAATACAACTTTTTTCGTAAATTAAGAGCAAGAGACTCCTTCAGTGGTAGCTACATTGAGAGAATTATACTTGAAGCAATACAGCTTCGTACACCGGGTGGTATGGCTTTGCAGGCCGTGGAGACCTACAACGTGGAACCTGCTAAGTTGGAACTGGAAAGAAAAAAGACTAACATTTCTTCATCAACCAGCTCACGGAGAGTGGCTTATCTTTCTTTGAACCCTCACCTGCTTGTCAGTGAGGTGTACCAGAGTATGATACCTGAAGTTCAGAGGCTTTGCTTCACAAGATTACGGCTAAGCTCGCACAGAATGCGTTATGAGACAGGAAGATGGGCGCGAATTCCTGCCGATCAGAGGATGTGCCAATGTGGGAGCGTCCAAAACGAGAGCCACCTCTTGCTGCACTGTGGATTAGCAGCACGTCTTAGAGAGGAGTTGAATATTTGCGGAGAAACAACAAGTGACATTTTTGATGGTGAATATAATAGCGCCAGTTTGCAGTGCAATTACTGCTTTAATTTGCTGAAATTATTTGAGTGATGACTGTCATAATTACTTTGATCATTTTCAATTTGGACATTTTGTTGAAATATTGACATTTAAATTTCACTCGCTACAGATGCTTTGTTTAACCAAATTTGGACATGTTTTACATGTCAATAAATAACTAACTAACTAACTAAATAATTTTGTGATCTATAAAGAATTGGCGTAACGATGCGATACCGCGAAATCAAGCATTTGAATCAATATTTCTACCAAAATGGATTCCAACAAGCCTAAAAATAGTCCAGGCTATCAAAAAATGTTACAGTGATGTACTGAATACCTAGAGAAGGAACAAAAAACACTATTTGCATGTATTCTATTTGTAGGAATTACACAGAAAGCAGCAAAATTGAAAAATTGACCGCCATTTTGGAAAATGGCTGCCAGTAGCCACCTAAGCTAAATCTGAGGTGGCTCCCTATCCAAATATGTGACCTGCTCCACCAAAATGAGTTCAAAGTAGGCAATCTGTATTTTCCAGAAATGAGAAAAATGTGTCAAAAGGTCACATTTTGATGATTTTTAGCTATTGGTACCACGTTTTAGCAAAAATAATTTGCTATGATTACTTAAAACTATCGTAACCAAAAAGCGATTCTATATTATCCAAATTGGGGATCATTATTGATTTTCCTAGTTCTTTTATTGTAATGGTAGGAAATTCAAATGCCATTTTCTCGAAGTTCGATGTTTCGTATCATCAATGTTTGAGGTGCCATATCTTTGGATTGGGAGGAGATATCAAGACAAATGAAACATCATTTTAAAGCAAAATTCCAGAAGAATAAAGTAATTTTCACAACTGAATATGATAGCAGGCCGACTTTGAACTCATATTGGTGAAGCAGGTCAAATATGTTCATATAGATGTTTTGTAAGTGTGCACCAAATTTCATGCTTCTATGTATAAATGCACTATTTTTTTACATACCTGCCCCGCTAAATTGGGTCTGCTCGATCTAAGAACAAATTACATTATTCTATGTAAAATATCACATATTTCCCATGGAAATTGTTTTTTTGCGTTTTCAATGCTATCCATCATCAGTTTACTGAATATCATTTTTATGTTTTCCGTCTCATTCTGTTTGGATAATCAAGTGCACTGTTAATTACAGTATTTCATAGTGTATCATTTGGCACTAAAGTTACCTCAATTTCTTGAACGTACGAGTAGTAGCACAACTGCCTTCCTCAAAGACTGCTTGCCCCCCCCCTGGCAATTACCTGGCTGCACAACTGTGCTTGCCAATCGTGAATGTCAGACAGCTCCTCGGTCTAATCCCCCACCAACCTTGGCTGTTTCTTATGAATTGAACTCTGTCAGAATAGAGCGCAATTATCAGTGCAGCACATGTACTGACAAAATCACTTTAATTCCAACATATGCTTTTATGGCAATTTCAGGTATCTAAAGTTATCCAGTGTCAATGTCAATCGCAAATATTGAATGAAGTATGCTCCTGGCCAAATCCACTGTGTAAAATTCTGTACTCACAAAATCAAGGACATTCAAAGATTATGACGGTTTTGTTATTTGTGGAAAAGAGAGGAATTTCACAGTGAAAAGCAAACTTTTTGAGTCGTGAATGCTGCAGAGCACTGATGTGTCATGGTCACCACTTACAAAAACTATGTCTAAGAGGCAACCATAAGATCTCTATTATAATAGGGGAGGGGCAAAGGGCAATGAAGTTTTTTACTATAGCTAATTTCATGCAAGTTTTGGTAAGATGGATGAATTATACTCAGGCAGCCTTGCTATAAATAATTTCCTGTTGGGGTGTTCCTTGTCATACTGGTGTTCGATTAAGAAACAAATATCTGAGAAGGCAGCATGCTAAAAATAAATGATTGCTGTTGCTGCTGTTGCTGTTATTATGAAATACATAATTTTTTGTCGTTGATGACTCCAAAGACCCCTGAAAATCAAAAGGTCGCACTATATAAATAAACAACTGAATATCTACTGAACTGTCTCAACAGGAAGCAGCCTTATTATATATAACCTATATGTACGCGAAAAGACAGACCTGTCATTTCTCAAGCAAAAGCATTCTGAAATGACCAGGTTGTGACCTCTTGACCCCTTCTTCAGCCAATCAGCAACCAGGACCTCCTGTCATTCAACTTCATGTTGCACATTGCCCTTTCAGACTGGATGTTATATTATTATGCCCATGTTATGAAAAGCAGCTTTATTTTCGGAAAAAAATTCCAACCATGATATAATGGCCCATGCAATGTTTGTCTGTTTGTTTATTTAAAGGAAACCTAGAGAAGCATCAAAAGCAATGGGTATCTCCCGCTAAAGGACCCTCTGAGCTATGCAACCCCCTTTCTTCAGCACTTTCTTATCAAGTGGCTACTGTAGGGGGTGGGGGTATTTACCCATATCAATGATTGAGTTATTCAACTCATAACTTTGGTCACATGTATGCAGACCTACAAATAACAAATTTACCACTCATTTAATATAAAATATTCAACATGGACTGTCTTATAGTGACATTTATAAATGATGACCTCAAACAGTCTAGAATTGTTTCTCCTCCTCCTACTCTATCACAAGTATGTTGTTATAATAACCAGTGCCAACAGAGAAGGCCTTCAGAATGTTTGATAAATGAAGAAGAAAAAGAAGTAAAAAGGAGACGAAGGGGAAACTACTTGTATGTATATTTCTTTCAAATATCCACACCTGATACGTTACGACATGATATTTCATACTTTAGTATGTCTATATGTTCAAATATTCCTTGTTAATGTGTATGAAATCAATATTACTTTATTTGAGTGAAAACCTGTATTTGAAAACTTTCTATGTAAAGGATGAAGCATTAGGAACTTGGTTGCTAAATGTGAATTTTGCTACTGCCAGTTTATATTACAAGCTATTGCATCAGGAAAGTTTACAAATGTGAATCATATAAAAGTTTGATTTTGGAGATTCAACATTAGGAGTAAGTGGAATGATATAGCATTACAATACATCTACAGTGACATGCTGGACAGGACTGTTTCAGCCTGAAATTGATAAAAACAAAAACGACACAAAAAAAGTTGTGGAACAACCTTAAACAACTAGGCTACCAAACAAAATCTAAAACCACAAATTCAGTAACACTCACAATCAACGGTGTTCCTTGTCATGACCCAACAAAAATATCAAATTATATAAATGACTTTTTCATCAATGTTGGAAACAACCTAGTTGCCAAGCTACCTAAATTGTCAGATTCAGTGCATATTCAGAAAATTGTAAATCCTTTTATAGCAGACTTGGCGTCAGCCCTGGCTCTTTTGTACTATCAGAAATAAGTCAATCTTTTATTTTAAAAGAATTGAAAGGTTTAAATCCCAATAAGAGCACAGGTTTAGACAATATTGGACCAAGATTCTTGGCTGATGGAGCAGATATACTTTCAAATGTTGTAACATATCTAATCAATCTGTCTATTACCACAAAAACTGTTCCCAGTTGTACAAAATTGGCAAAGGCTACCCCTATACAGTGGTCCCTGCGTTATAAGACCGCCCCTTCTGCGGTCATGAAGCGGTCTCTCGTGGGGGTGCAGTCTCTCGTCGGGGTGCAAAATGCACTACAAATACTACTTAGTGCGGGAGGAAGGCGGTCACATAAGGCAAGGCGGTCTTACAACAGGGGATCTTATAACGCAGGGACCACTGTATACAAAAAGGGTAGTAAACTAGAGGTGGGCAATTACCGCCCGGTTAGCATTTTAACATCAAAAATTCTAGAAAGATCTGTATATGTTCAAGTAGACAAACATTCTAAATTGCAAGGTATTGTTTATCCACTCCAATCGGGTTTCAGAAGAAGTTATTCAACAGACACTTGCCTTATACAAATTCATGATCACATCAGAACTGAAATATCAAATGGAAATTATGTTGGAATGATGCTTTTAGATGTTGAGAAAGCTTTCGACAGCGTAAATCACCAGATGCTCTGCGAGAAAATTAATCTCGCTGGTATAGACAACACCTTGTTTAAATCTTACTTAGAAGGCCGAAAACAAACTGTTAATGTAAACAATGCCATGTCATCTGAAAAAACAATTAACTGATTTATAGCAATGATATCTCTTCATGTGTAACATGTAATCTAGTCCTTTACGCTGACGACACTTAGTCACTATTCTGTTAACTAGTCATAAAAATGTAGACACTGTCACATCAGAACTCTCGGAGGCTGCTTGTAAATGTTTTCATTGGTTGTCAAACAACAACTTGACCATGCACATGGGCAAAACAGAAGTTATATTTTTCAGTTCTAAAAGAAAACGCTGTCATACTAGAAATCTTACTATTCAATCGTACGACAATGTAATAGAGCCAAAGCAAGAGGTCAAATACTTAGGTCTCAAATTAGACAACGTCCTATCTGGCGATTCAGTTGTCAAAGACATCGTAACAAAATGTAATAACAGATTAAATTTCTGTATGGACATAGAGACGCACTTGATACTAGATCAAGGAAAACTCTTGCTTTGGCACTATTACAATGTCACTTTGATTATGCTGTCTCGGCATGTTATATGGGCTTATCAAAAGCTAATAAGAAAAGACTTCAAATAGCCCAAAATAAAATTGCCAGATTTATATTAAATCTTGGTCTATTTACTTCAAGACTGCCTTTATAGAATTATTTTATTCCACTAAATATTGGCATGAAATTATTTATTAAAAAATTATCACCCTGAAGATCTGATCAGTGCCCCCACATTATTTATTTCATTGTAATTTATTTAGAGCGTGCAACATTTTCAAACATTTGCTCCCTAATCTAATGTTCAACATCATAATAAGAAGTACCTCGTCTAAATTATTTTCTTCAAGACTGCCTTCATGGTATATTTATTAATCTCATGGGCATTGAATTATTTATTTATAAATAACTCCAATCGCCCCCGACCTGCTGGAGACCTAATGGTTGCCCCATCAGGTATTTGGATAATTATTCACTTACTCATTTGATATAATAAAAGTTGTGACCATGACACATTGGCAGCATTATGACTCAAACAGTTCACTTTTCACAGGGAAATGATGCACTCTTCTCCCATAAATAGTGACACCGTCGTAATCTTGAATGTCCTTGATATTTGTGAGTTCGGCATTTCATGCAGTGGATTTGCCCAGGAGCACATATCATTCAATAATTGCGATTGACATTGACAGGGGATAACTTTAGATACCTAAAATTGCTGTAAATGCCTATGTTGGAATTAAAGTGATTTTGTCAGTACACGTGCGGCACTGATAATTGCACTCTATTCTGACAGAGTTCAATTTATAAGAAACTGCCAAGGTTGGTGGAGAATTAGACCGAGGAACTGTCCTACATTTGGGATTAAGATGCATAGTTGTGTAGCCAGGTAATTGCAAGAGGTGGGGGTAAGTGGTCTTTGAGGGTTCATGAGGGAGGCAATCTAACCACTACTATTGCAATCATGAATATGGGGAAACTTGAGTGCTCAAAGATACACAACGAAATAATGTAATAAGATGAGCAGTGAATGTTATTCTCTAAGCAGAATGAGACAGAAAACATAATAATAGAAATGATATTCAGGAAACTAAGTGGATGGATAGCATTGGAAATTCAATTAATAATATCATCAATTCCCATGCAGGGGTAATATAGAATGTTTTAATAAACTAATTAAATTGGTTCGCAAATCAAGCAGACCCAATTAGTTGAGTTAGAATGATATGCTACAAGTTGAACAGAAATGTGTGCTAATTGAAACGGCAGTATCAAAAATTCACCGTATACCATCCGGCATCCTTGATCTAAGACTGTGTCGTACTTCGGAAATGAGCAAAAGTCTGACAGTGGCAGATGCAATCCTGGGCTGTATTTAGGGGATTTTTTTAAAACCACAGTAAGGTCAAAGGTGAAAAATTTTCTTTAAAAAGCAATAAATCAAACTCCAGACAGATATGAAACTGTTAGAGATAAAAACAGCGGAAAAAGGTAAACTTGATGAAGTACACAGAATCAGGCGATGTCATCACTCACCTGCATGACATCATCAATCATGTGGTGGCATATGGTGTTGTACAGATGGTCGTTTGGTGTCAAGACAAAAGGCAACTACAAGGGCAAGGCAATCTCTCTTTCAAACGAAGATAGTTAAAAGTGTTTGAATGTACAGGGTGTAATGAGTAAATTAGGTGTGAAAAAATATTATGCTGAGATATTGAGTAATAAATAGACATTGTGAAATGGAAAAATCAGTGCAACTAATCCAATAATAATAATTTATTCTAGCTGGGAAACAAAGGCATATGGCAGAAAATAATATTGTGGAATATGATTTTCAAGGACATTTAGATTCCATGTTAGATTGCACTTGTTTCAACATGACTGATATTCAAATTGATCAGATTACGGGATTTGATCGTACATAGATAGACAAGTATGGTAGTGAAATCATGCCTTCAGCTTCGCCCTGCCCGAAGAACCTAATGAGATTCTTTGACTTTCCAAAACTGTTTTTAAAATGCCATGTGTTCTTAGTGCATGTGTATAGCAGCACTAAGCATGTTCAATTTTAAAATATTTTGCAACAATACAGCTTTGCCAGAACCGCAAGCAAGCAACACTCATAAATGTCAGTTTAATATGACCTGCAGCTTCATGGTAATTCATGGTCTTATTAAAGATGAGCACATTTCTCAAATTGACATTTCCAAGTTTTGCAGCTTCACATTTCCCAGATTTCACATCTCCCAGATTATGTGAGTTAACTTTAATCATGCCTTGATTACTCCTTTTTTTTTTCAATTGATGGAAATGTTTCGGAGGCAAGCCTGGCAACTTGCAAACTAGATCCAGCAGGTGTGTTTCTAATACGTGTTTGTTATAGGCCAGAGTGTCTCTTTCTACTTTCGTGTTTTATCAACTTTTTTTCATCATCAAGAAACTTCCCAAACTTAAAATGGATTATATGGCGTTGCTAAAAATATCAGTGTAATGGATTTTGCTACATTTTAAAAGCAGTCTAATCTATTCTGTATGGTGGCGTGTTGTAACCTTTGTTTCAGAGCTATGGAAGTTATTTTTTAAAACTGGAGAAATTTATGTGGGAAAAATGTTGGTGAGTTAGACTTCAGAAATTTGGTGACATTTTCTTAGAACTATCGTCAAAACAACCAAGCAAGGATATAAGAAAGAGAATGTTGCTCCTTGACTAAATTCAGTTATTCTGTAGCAACAGCAACACTGTATGGAAAATCTCTTTACTTTGAAATCTCTATAACTACAAATCCTCTTACTTGACAAGAATTAAGAGTCCAGGCTAACAAAACAAAATAGGAGGTCAATGCTGAATGATGATGATGATAAACTAAGTTTATTTATGATACACCCCAAGTCTTTAAATGCTGCCAAAGCCTTTGAAAATATTTTAGGTGGAAGAAGAAACACAATTTTGGGAATTATGTTAGGTAGTCCTTTCTTTGGACAATTTAAGGTTATATTTATTATCAAATATCTATAATTGTAAGGAGTGACCAAAGTGGTTATTGATCTGAATTTAACTGCTGTGACTTTCAGATATGTTTATCTGTCAATCATACAGTTATATTTACAATGTTTGCACCCATGTATCAATTGAACATAAAATCAATATTGCTAAATGTATGTCCTTATTTCAATAATAGGTCTTCCAGGCTTTCATGACAACAGTGAAACCTTCTGAATCAGAACTGGAAACCAGATATTGCTAATGAAAGCAAGTTTCAGTCCTTGCTGATAAGTCACATCCAAACATTTTAAATTGACGACGAAGCAATATTCAGGCACATGTACATTTGTATAATACAGAGACTATTTTTAAGAATAAAAGAAGAGGGTAGGATGATCTGATTTTGAGCCTGCCAAATATTGTTGTTGCAAAAGCAAAGCCTGCAGTTTGCAGATGAAGCTGGTATATAGTGTAGTTACTAGTAACCAAACATTATTGTATATTCGCATAAACATGGCATCTAGAATCTTGGTCAGCTTGTCAACGCATGTTTATTTTTGATTATCAGCTTGCATATCAGGCAAAATAATTTGCTGAACATAAAGGTTCACTAGCTGGAATGAACGGGCTCGTTTCTTTTTTTCGAGAGTCAAAATTCATGTATGCTGGGGACCTCCTGAAACCTTGGCATACTAGTTCATGAAAGAGCATTCTTAGTCAAACATCTCGCAGCAACATGTGGCTCACTCAATATTAAAACTCACCAGAAATAGAGTCCACAGAAAAGCTACAAATTGTATATATAACACATTGTTTTCTTTTTTTATATTTCACCATAAAAAGTACAATATTAGCAGTTCCAAACATACGCAGGTATAAAACCCCGAGATTTTAACATGTTGATGATGTATCGCCAAAGCTTTGCAAATCACTGACACTGACAGATAAATATTATAATTAAAAGATCTCTTTATAAATTTTGTGCAATTGAGCTGTAGTGGTAATCCTTAGATGCACTTCAATGTTGGCCAAATTCCAGGAAGTAGGTCAAATAATCAAATTGATATCAGGGCAGAGGGAGAATGAAATGATTTGATAATTCCCATATTAAGGAACACAGTGTGATGTCTTTGATATTTTATTACTGCAAAGGATTCTTGATCAGAACAGTTCTTTGAAGCATCCTTGCTTGAATGACAATCATTTTCACATGATCAATTCAATGTGGGGTATTGATCCTGCTTTTTAGACGACAGTACCGAATTATATTAATGCTTAACCCGGGTTATCCTGAAGTGGTTAAGTCATTTTACGGATGTTGTGTAAATGTTGGATGACTAGTTTTAATTAACTGAACTCATAATACAACAGAAGACAAGCTGTAGGTGTCAACCACTTTAGGAAAACCTGTGTTAATGGTTCATACAATGCGGTACAGACTGTTAGGTATTAGGACTGTAAAGTACATGCCTAAGGCTAACTTAATGCATCCTCTTCCCTTCGCCCCCCGGACAAAATATTACATGATGATAATGGAACACATCTTGAGCTTCAGCTTCTTAAGTCTTCTGCTATCTTAAGAAACCCTACAGACTACTTAAGTCACATGACCCTGAGGACCTGTGTGCATGACCAGATAATGCACATGGTCACATGACCAAGGAAAATGGTGGTTGAGATAATAATTATATCAATACAAGAAGCCCTATGCTGATGTATAATGTAAATGAAAAATCTCTGGCACAAGCAAAAAGCCGAGGAAAACAGGCAGAGTAAATATCGGACCCGTAAAGACATCATGGATACCTCAAAGAGTCTACAATGTAATATTTCTTGAGAATTTCTGATACGTGAAGAGGAAAAATAAATAAAAAGGAGGAGAGAGAGGGGGAAACTGCTCTTATGTTTATTTAGAATATCTACACTAGTCTGGCAGCCAAAGCTGATTTTCTGGCGGAACCCTGCACCGATCGATAAAGTTTTTTTCTCAGTGGAATCCATGTCCTAAGACCCCCTAGAAAACATTTTTGGCGGGTACCCACGTGGTACCCTTGGGGAAATTGAGAAATCCAAGATGGCCGCCGAGGCATCCGAAATTGTTCGGAATGGGACAACTTCAAAACTATTTGACCTAGAATCAAATGTGATACCTCTTTTTCAGTCAAACTTGGTGTAGGGAATCCATTTCTGGGGTTAGTTTGGCAATTGGGGGGGATCCAAAGGTCAAAGAGTGCAATTTGTGTCATAAATCGAAAAAAAGTTAAATTCACTGAAGAGTTATGGGAAATGTTGACGAAGTCTTTGTGAGAGTTTTTTCCACTTCCTTAAACAATTCCAAAGACATATACGTTGGATGAGAGTGTTATATCCTCAAGTATTCTGGGAAATTCAAGATGGCCAACAAGATGGCAGAGTTATAGATCAGGCATCACAACATTCTTAGTATTGCATATACAAGCAAAAGTGACACATCTATTTCAGCTAATTCCTGCATGAGGAATCCATTTTGAAGAGTTTTCGTCAATTGGGGGTGACTAGAAGCTCAAAGAATCCATTCAAATGTATTATATATTAATAAAAACATTTTCATGCAGTTGCTTGTACCAATAGATATGCGATTTATTCCTATTTGTCTTTAGTAATAACGGATAAAGTAACAAAAGCATAAACAAGGTGGGATGAGGCAACTGACATATATTCAAGGTCTCACATGTTTGGCAAAATATTGCTCACACATTTGTTGTCTCACAGTCTTAGCCTTTTAAGCACCGTAAAGGTTGTTTTTGAAACAGAGTGTAACACTAAATAGATTAATCCAAATGTAAATTTTCTCATATGCACTGTAAAATTTCTATGAAAACTGCAGATTTCCCAGATGATCCAATGTATATCGAAATAAATGTTATGTGATTTTCACTCATCAAATGACCCTCAAATCACTCATCAAATTACCTTCTTCAGTTCTTCGTATTTAGTTAGTTCTCAAAGTGTGATTTTCAAAGAAAGAAACCGATAAGCCGAGTTACAGAGAGATTTGGATGAAATCTCGACATTCAGCAACAGTTGAGTGACTTCATAGGCATCAGGATAACATTATAAACTCACAGGCAGCACTGCCCAAAACTCAAAACTAGTTTGATTATCAGTTGATTCAGTGCTAGTCATATCTAGCAGCATATCTAGCAGCATAGGTGACAATAACAAACTAATTAAATGACTTAAAGTACTTCTACAATAAGAAAACTAGGAGACCAATAGAAAGCCAGTTTGCAACTTGAAAATAGGTATAGGTTATTCACCATGGGAGAGGGAATATGTGATTTATCACCCGAGGGCTTTAGCCCGAGGTGTGATAAACACATATTCCCGATCCCATGGTGAATAACTGGCTTATACCATGAGCCAAACACTCAACAGTCAAACATGAGAGGATAACTGGACAACGAAGAATATGGGAATTATTTCCCTGCAATACTGGCATGTAATTGGCTGACAGAGGTGTCGAATGGTATAAGAAAATTAATTTTTCCAGTGTACCGCCAATCTGCAAAGAGCTCTAAGTACCTTGGTGTCGATTCATCTCACCATTGCGTCAAATCACAGACCTTCATAAGAGTGGTCCAGGACTGTAGCCACCCAGCCACCTTGATTCCATGTAGATAGACAAAATAGATAAAGATAAGTTTTTTTAGTGCATTAATATATATAAATAGATAGAGTCGTGGATGGATAGAGATATTGATAAAATAATTGGTTGATGTAAATTTGCATTCAAATTTTAAAGAGAAGTCCAGAATGATATAGACTTTTGATATCATTAGAGCAAAAACAGGATAGATTTGTTCTCACTTGTTAAGTTGATTGATTAATTGATTGCCACTTGAATAAAATTGATTCAATGTTTGTTTGATTGATTGATTTGTGTAATATGGTTTAGGAATTTGCATTCAGTTCTCTTTTATCTAATAAGTTGAAATCCTGGCCCAGGTGCAAAGTATCTATTTCCAAAGCTTCTATGTTTTTGCTAGGATGCTCCAGCCACTGCGACTCCTACTATTTGACCAGCACTATCATATGACAGTCAGACAGTTATTTTGGTACCAATCAGACAATAACAGTTGCAGCCAGAGTAGAACTAGTGGTTATATACAGCAGTTCGAGGATATTCAAGCCGACGAATGACAAGGGCGTACAGAATTGCTCCGACATATTCTTTTTGAGGTCATATAGATATCCATGCAATGCTATTCTCTATGACTCATAAGCTATTTGTGAGGTCATATCCTATACTTTAAATGCATTGATGCAATTAAAACAAGTCATCTACTGAGTTTATGAGGTCACAAGTTACCCAATCACAAAACGACAGAACACATTCCAATGCAATGGATATAGGACCTGTTGTGAGGTCATTGATGGATACTAACAACTGAATGAAAATATGTGTACTCGTCATTCTCCGACTGCAATAGATTACGAGGAGCATTTGTGATGATTTTGGTGATGACTGATTTCAATACATGGTGATAGCTTACAAATGAGGGTTTTTAGCTAAATAACATTGTAAATGTTTCATCTGATTGTGGTGGTTTATTCTAAACTATAGAAGTGCAATGGAAAATCTGCTCTGACCTAATTGGCACTGAGCATGCTCAGACATGACCTCGTTTTCACTGGGCATGCTCGGACCTATTGAGCATGTGCAGTGAGCAATAAGAAATGGTGGCCATTTTGAAATTTCCCTGATTCAAACTTTCAAGACCAGTTTTCACCTTGAGTTACTTCGGGTTCACCCATCAGACAAGGCTCATATTAATCTAAATTTTGTGAGGAAATTTTTGGTATAGGTCTGATCAGTGAACCCCATGTAGCTCACTTTCGGATCAAATTTTACAATGAATGATAGTAGCAGTTTTCATAGTGTTAATTCTATGACTGTTTTGGATTGGACTACGTTCAAGCATTAGTACTCGCAGCCAAATCCTCATATTTGGCCTCAGGTGCAGTGGAGTAAGATATTCCTGTTTCTGTGACATATCAATATTTGTGTAAAAACAGTCATCACACCTGCTGCTGGAAGTGATGTCTCCCAGCTACTCATAGATTTTCTCATCTCTGGCTAAATTAATGCAGACAATAGCTCAAGTATGCCATTGTTGAGCTGGGAAGTTCTTGGTCCACAATCTCACTTATATATTCCCTAGAAACCTTTCCCAAGGAAAGTCTCATGTAGTCCTACATGTGTCTATATTTCTGAAATTTCATTTTTCAAAAGAATAACAGGTACATGACTAAGCTAAATTAATCATCTATGATCTATCCCTCTATCTCTCTATCTCGCTATCTATCTATCTAGCTATCTATCGATCTGTCTATCTATCTATCCTTCCATATCTTTATCCATCTATTTATCTGCATTTACATGGTGTATCATAATAATCATGTTTCATATTAATTGTATTTTGGAAGTTTGATGTCAAGAGATACTTATCTTGCCTCCAAATTCTTTCAAGCACAGTCAGTGGCGTCCCTATGGGGGGGCATGGGGGGCTCGTGCCCCCCATATTGGACCTAGGCCCCCCCAGGTGCCCCCCCCCATATGAACTTTTCCAACTCTGGCTAAAATAAACAGTTAGTATAGTTGGTGCCCCCCAGAGAATCGCATGCCCCCCCGGTACCCCCCCCCCGCTCGAGACCCGCCAGTTACGCCACTGAGCACAGTTGGTAGCACATTTGGCTGCCAGTCCTTTGGTCCAGGTTCAATTCCTGCTGTCCAGGTCACCTGTACTTACATTGGACAGCAGTTTCAATCATCTATCACTTCATTGCTGTGTGCTCCTCCTCTCCTAATTAGCCTGCCAAGTGCTTAAATACTGAACATAAAGCCAAAATCATCCATCCATCCACAAATGGCTATTTTTTGCCTGCCGTGTTCCATCTTGACGCAGTCCATTCGGAAACCTCTCAGTTTTTACTGAATACGATATTTGGCCTACATGACACTTTGTCTTGTACTACATATGCAGAAAACTCTGTACATGTATACATGTACATGTGGGTGGTGCGGACAGAAACTATATGCACAATTTAACTCTGTGGAAGTTGTACATACATTTTTAGATCAAAACCATCGGAGCTGATGGGAATGGAAAACTTTGCACTCATTTTTTTGCTGCCCTGAGGACATTTCTGTTATCCTACAACGTATATTTCCACATGATTGCCATATTTGGGCATGACGTTCATGACGCTATCAATGTAGTATCATCCGAACGTGCCTGACAACGTCATGTAAATGAAGCAGAGAAATCCTGCTCAATGGTGAAAGTAGAGCATAGGACTTGTGGGCTTTAAAAGGGGTTTATTATACTTCAGAAATGATCATGTATCTTTTATATGAAATAATCTATCAGTGAAAAATATATAGAGAAATTGTGGATTATGATAGGCCTATTGTATCTTCATAGAGAAACTGAGCACTGGCAAGAGATGTTTGAAAGTTTAAAATGATATCATAGTCAATGTTATTTCGCCAATTGAGCTAACAAGGTTTGATATTTTGGTAATTTTGCCATTCTTCATCATGAATGAATCAGATTTACCTTAATGTCTGCATGGAAAAACTATGGGAAAAGTCATTTAATTATTTCAGTATTAAAGTAGCCAATAATTGAAATGGAACTACACTCTAAAGTCATGTGTTCTGAAACGGAACACAAATTAGAACACTGTATCGTAACACTTTGAGAACGCAGTCATAGCGTTCCATTTAAGAACTGAACACTGCAGTTCCATAGTTAAACACTAGCGCTTTATTGAACAGAACATGTGTGTTCCATAGTTAAACACTAGTGCTGTATTCAACAGAACATGTGTGTTCTATTACAGAACATACTGAATGCCGTCCAGCAGGGAAAACGCTAGCATCCAAAGTGTGCATTTCAGAACACTGCTAACACTATGGACGCTGAAACAGATTGAGAACACTCATCTAGTGTTCCAGTGTGTTCTAATTCAGCCATTAGAACACATGTGTTCCATGATATCTAACACTTCAAAAATAAGAAATGACAGTTGATCATTTTTAACATCTATATTAACAAAAAATTACATTATGTAAACAATTTGTGAAATTTGCATGGATTAATCTTCAAATATTTTAAATTTCTGATATATTTCACGATAAACATTTTATAATGAGTAGGCCTAGTCATTAAATCTGACTTGGTCCTCAATACAATGACAAAATATTGAAAAGAGTCTCAAAAAGTTGAGTAAGGCCTTGGATATAGCTTGTCGAAGATGCAGTAAGAAAAGTCATCCATATCGACTATGAGTCGATAGATTTCACAAGTATCCAATATATTTTTGTCATATTTACTGGAGAAAATCAAGGAATTCACATTGGTTACATCAAATCCACGCCGTTCCACTCTGTTCTCACCTGAAAACTCGCATTGAGAGCTTGGGCAAGACGGTGTCTTCGAGTTGGTGAATGCGACGATAATTCAAAATTACTGTGATTTTTTATGAAAAAATCATCAAAAAAGATGACACTTGGCCGCTTTTCTCAGTTCTTGAATGGGCATCAATATGTTGATGAGCGGCAAAAGCGTTTGGCGATTATCATATCGAATATGGTTGTTTTCGATGACAACCCCATTAAACACTGCCATCATGAGGCCTCCTGATGCTTCCATTGCCATCTATTTGTAGTGTCTGTTCATCATGATCCACATGACCTTGCTGAACAGACAAGAGGATGTTTTTTGTTGTTGAGTCTTCAGTGCTTTCTCAAAGTTTTCATCAGCGACATCCTAAAAAGTACAATAATAAATAGTGACATTATCATAGCATAAAAGTCACTGGCAAAACAGATTTTATTGCTGGGTCAAGCACTGGTGTCAATGTACTATCCCTTGAAATCAATTAACCAAATTTTAAGCAACTAATACATCAATCATAGGCTATTTAAATGTATCATAAATGATCATTCCAGCTTGATGAGCAGTGTTCCTGCCGAAGTGCTGCAAGTAGATGATTAGGCAGATTCCATGAACTGTATTTATGAAATCCATTTTATATAAAAACACCTTTGACAAATGATAACCAGAAAAAATGTTTACCTTCTTGATTTGAATTATGAATTTGGCATTTTCTGTGGACTTCCCTCTTTGGAAATTGCCCTTATTATCCACATGCTTGATGCATGGGGTCCTGCAAGCAATAGATTGATTATTTCTTTTATTTTAATTGTGAAACGAACCAATGGTGAGGAAAGGCTAGTGCAGGTTTGCATTCGGTGAAGCGAGACATATTCATGACTTAGTTTGAACAGTAGTTAAATGAACCTTACATTCATTGATTGGCTATGCAAGTTACCAACGAGTTTTATCAGATATTGCAACATTCATGGGCAATCTAAGGTAGATAGGGTAACTGTTAATAGCAAATATCTGACAGTTAAAGCAGACTGAAAATTCCACAATGATATGATCAATATACCTTTTCATTTGTTTCTCTTTTTGGAAACTCATCCTCTGTCGATTCTTCCATTGCAATAATAACACATTTCAGATGTTCTGCAGCCTTTGTCAATCTGTCATTTCCCCCATGTTAAAATTGAATTTCCACAAAAACCTGCAAGACAGAAACAGTTACCATCACATTAAGTTGTTATTCGTAAGATGAATATCAGAATTTCAAGATGATACCGATCAGTTTGTTAGTTTAATTGTTTATACTAGTGTTCTGTCTTTGAACACATATGTTCTACACCCGGTAAATAAAATTCAAGATCGGAATTTTGGGTTTTTTTTCTATGCAATCAGTGTCAGCAGATCACCCTAACCTACTCCATCCACAATATATTGTCAAAATAGATTGATTGCCCTTAGACAGTTATTTTTGAAAACAAAATATAACATCTCTTGACATTGTTATGTCTTTTTTGAAAATTTGATGAAAGAAACAAGCAACAGTTTCGGAATTTGGTACATTTTGTGCACAAACAGTTAAACAATGTGAAATGGACTGATATCAGAATATATTCCCGGCCACACATTACCTGTATTTCAAATCCAGGACAGATGATGCAGCTCCTGTCTGTTCAGCAAAATGGCGTCTGCAGAAGTATTCCATTTGATGATAAAAGCACCAGAAGGTGGCACCAGTGTCTTGTACACTGATGTTCTGATTTAGCACACATGTGTTTGATAAGGATCACCCAGTGTTCTGATTTAGCACACATGCATTTAATAAAGATCACCCAGTGTTCTATCTGGCATACATAGTGTAACATGTGTTCTAGATATGTCACTATAGAACATCGCAGAACACACGGTGTTCCAGCCAGAACACATAGTGCTCCAGTCAGACCACATAATGTTCCAGCCAGACCACATAGTGTTCCAATTTGTGTTCATTACAGAACACACTTGACGCGTCACAGTGTCCACTACTTTAGAGTGTATTCAGTCCTCCATTTCTACACCCATGCAGGAAAGTGTCCAGGGGTGTACGTGTATGGAAAGGATACAGCATTATTACAATTTCACCCATTTCACAACTAATTTCAATGTTCCTCTGAAGGAACATAGCCTACCCGGGTACATTCTATAAATTTCAAGTTTAATTCCTGCTCCCCATTATGGGACTACCCAATTAAAGGACAATTAGACTTTGACTAGTTGTCCACTCTGCTCCAAGTACCTGGAAACTGATTTTGACAACTTGACAAGAAGCCATCAAGTCAAAGGGGTTATTTGGGTGATCTTTGAACTTTGAGCTGCCTCATTAAGAGGCTCTGATTATTCTGTCAGCCTAATTGAATAGCCTCTAAACCCTCTTCAAGGCCAGCCTCATTCCAATTAAGGTTATCTCTTTAAAATTCTCCTCAAGCGTGCATGTTCAAGTGAGATATGAAGCCTGTAATATTGTCTTGCCATGGAACAGAATCATAAAGTGTCTAACAAGTTATTATTGGCATGTTTCTGCAAATTTAACGGTGATTTTTACTATCTGGTGATAAACATCCTCATCAAAACTACTTGTGGGTGCTTGGATTTTCACATAAATGATATGAAATGTATTCCTGCATGAAAGAAGTATGTTCAGTTTGTCGGAGACACACAGTACAACCCAAAATAAAGTACAATTACCCCAGCTGCAGGAAGAATCAGCCACTACTTTATCCTTTCACACCATTTGGCTCCCTCCAAATCACTTCCTACCTTACCTACTGAAAACTACCTTTTAAATTAACATTTAATTTACATAAAGCCAACACCAATTCAATCTCCATTACCCCCACCGTGTTTCATTTCTTTGATATTGTGCCTTTTTCTAATTGAAATAACATTTGTCAGATGTCTTAACAGAGTTCTTAATATGGGATAAAGTTTTGATGAGGAGTCAAAGGTATAGTTGCTTTGAGATTTGGGGTGGAGAAGAGAAAGGAGGACAAAACATGTAAATGTACTTTCTTACTTTATTTTGGGTTGTACTGCATAGCTGCAACTTTTTTGTAGTAAAGAGAATTGGAAGCCATTTTCCAAATGCTTCAAATATCCTCCTTTATGATACAATGTGTTTACATCTCATCAGATGAGAATCCATGCTCCCACAAGCAATTTGGTTGAGGATGTTTACATTGTTTAGCACTGACCCTATGGCAAAACAATATTTATGCTGTTTTAGCCATTTGAACAGGGTAGTTCAATGAGGCAGACTGGAGTCGGAGTCGGAGTAAAAAATAAAATCGGTTACTTCTGACTCCTAATAATAACAAATATAATTTAATATCATATGGCTAGCGAAAATACTCGCTTCTCATTGGCTGAGAGCCGTGCAATATTCTACGATATTGCACGCATTATATTGCACGATCATTTTAACATGTGAGAGATGGGACGGACCTGAGAGGAAGCACAACGTTTCAGTGCTGCTGCAGCCACAGGCTGGCAAACAATTTGTGTTTTCCGATTTTAGTAAAAAGTGCACTGTACGGCAACGGAGGCAGTTAGAAAGCTCGTTTTTGCGGCAAAAGATGCGTCTTTTTAAGGGCTATCAGGATATCTATTTTTTGTACTGATTACATTATTTTTATTTCCAGAATAAAGCAATAAGTGACCGAAAAACAGCATTTTTTCCGATTTTTTTGTGTTCAGAGGTCTAAAGTCTGCTATAAAGTTTCAGAAAAAAATCTAAAATAAAATCCATCATCAAGTAAATCATTTTTCCATTCCGAAAGTGTGAACATTTTTTTTGTGAGTGAAATATTTATTGCCTTTTGACGAGATACATTATAAAAAGGCGGATCAAAAGAAACACAAAAACAGTTCGGATAAGGAATTCCAGCCCTTTTCTTTGCATTTGACACAAAAAAACCATATGATATAACAGTTATTGCACATCACCTCGTGCAATATCAGTTTTTATGGCACCTCGGTGACTAATATTGCACTCGGGCTATGCCCTCGTGCAATATTAGTCACCTCGGTGCCATAAAAACTGATATTGCACTCGGTGCTGTGCGATAACTGTATAATAAAAACACAGTTACAAAATGTGAAATGCATACCAATTTTTTACACAAAACTTCCAAAACCAAGTATTCATGTACAAAATCCCATGAAAATTATGCAGAATCACTTTTCCCCCTGTAAACTATGTAATATTTAAGTGCAATAATGCCGATAAGTGGAGTCGGGAGTCAGAGTCGGAGTTGTAATTATGGAGACTCAAGGAGTCGGAGTCGCTTTTCACAAAGGCAAAGGAGTCGGGAGTCGGAGTCGGTTCACTTCCTGCCTGACTCCGAAAAACCCTGGTTCTCGGCACTGACTGGGCTTGACTGATGAGATGTGAGAGGGGGCAGGAGTCCTCAACATATTACAGATTTACCCAATGCGAGCGATATGTTGATCGCCCAGCACAGACATTGATACAAAGGCCATCAATTTAACACCTCATCCAAATGATAAGAGCTGCCATGCAGTAAAGCTGCTATGTTAGCACAGTAGAACATTAGATTAAACAAAAACACTATGATTGAAAATTATCAGCGGAACTTATATCTCAGTAATTACTTTTCTTTATTAAATCATTTTCCATATGAATTCTACAAATTTACAAAATCAGTTTCGGACCATAAATTATGTCGCAGTAATTTGAAAGTCATTAGGTTTTAATTGCTCACTTCATTTTAATAATTCTCCTTTGAGTAAATTGTCATTAGAGAATTCTGATCTAGTTTTAATGTTACAATTAAAAAGGCTTACATTGAAATATGGTCATTAAACAGCAAGGTTTTAAAGTCATTTGGAACATTTGGTTTTTATTTGTTTCTGAAAAGAAGCTAACAATAAAAGTTAGTGGAAATAAATCAGATCCACATTATTAGAAATCCTGTTTCTACATCATCTATATGTGGATTTATATTTGAGATTGATCCATGAAGTAACTGTCTCCTAACAGTCAACCAGGGCCTTGGCCCAGCTCAGTTTTCCCCACTCAAACTCCAACCTGAAAATCAAAGTTCGACTCTGACTTTGACTCCGACTCCACCCAAAAACCCCAGACTCCACGACTCCGACTCCTGACTCTGACCCCAAAGCCCTGCTCAGAACAAAGCTTAGAGGGCTGCTCTATCAACAAAAGTGCAGCTAGAGTAGCAAGTAACAATCATTTTGAGGATGTCTCATAACAGTGTCTTCTTTACACAAGCTGTGGGTGGCCTGTTCGAGAATGTGCTTCGTCATTGTTCATTATAAAAGTCCATTGGATTCTGGGATATCACGGAATATCACAACTATCACGGAGAATCACGAGATGTCTCAGATAAACAAGAGATTTAGTGACATTTGGTAGCAATTGGGGACTGTGTCAATTTGTTGTAAATCTCATATTACGAAGAAAGCTTGAGGGAATGGTTGCCATGGTAAACACAATACATCCCTTAACAACCATACGACCCCTTACAGCAAATCTCCAGCGTTTAATTAAAAGAGGTTGTCATGACTATGCATATCATATCATGGACTGATGAAGTTGGCCAATATTTACAGTCACTAGACTATAATGTTATGTTTTAATGTTTTTTTCAAACAGGACATCATTGATTGTCTATTACAATGTACCAACAGTGTATCATGTGTATGTCTAAGATATTATGATAAAAGTTCCTGTTGCACAGTATAAATCAGAGTCTTGCAAGGCAGGAATCAGTTATGTTTAAACTTCACATACTGTTGTAATAGTGTTCTAGTTTATGCATTTTTTTCTATCATGCAAAATGATTTTCAAGTTTTCAATTTTCAGATATTAAGTTACAAATACCGTTACAGGTGATTTCATTACCATGCGATTCTTGTCATTCACACTTGCCTATGAGGAATCAATGCTAAACCAGCACATACTACGTTTGATAAATCAAATGTGTGACGTTCTGTTGCTTCTAAACCAATCAGATTAACTAAAAATGTCATGTATTTGGTGGGTCTAGAACCTAAGAATCGCGTACTAATGAAATCACCTGTAACCACATTCATGACACGACAACAATGTTCAGTCCACCATTTATAATGCAATGTTTGTATTCAATTCTTTTTTTTCAGTGCAACCATTAGGGCATAACCTTTGAGGCCTGTCCTTGACATAAATAAAGTTAGGAAAAATCATTTAGGATAACTCCGATGCCACTTAGGCCTTTAGGGAGGTCACAGGCCCAATAGGCTATTGTAGGCAGCTGATAGGTTTGCCAAGTGCCCTTTAGTCAAGTTGGTGAATTGGCTGTCTCTTGCCAATATTGGTAACCATAAAAACCAATTTTCATTGGGCAAAACAGCCACATTTTGTTGCTTTCTTTGCTCTGGACGCAGCCATCAATACTAGCCTACAGATATTACCATAAATTATTGTTCCTTATTGCCGTTTGTGATTTCACACAATAACTAATGGCTTTGACAAAAGAAGGAAATAAGATGACATTGGAACAGATCCGTTGTTCTTTTGAAGACAATACATTGTGTTCATATGGAAATTAAGACCATGATTTTAAGAATAAAAAAATCAGGGTTAAAATATTTGTAAGTTTTTTTTTAGAATCTACTGATATTATGTAATTTAAGCCTCCACCAACCTCAAAACCGAAGGGTGAAACTCAGAGAATGATTATTACTTATTGTGAAGTGCCAACTGCATATTCCTTGCACTTCGTCAAAACAGCGCAATCACTTGTTTTGCCTTAGGGTAGACAATATGAGTATTCTGTAACTTCAGTTTTGTTGTTTTTTGTTGTAGATAGATAGATTGATAGTTATGGAAGTGTAGCTCTCTAAGCCCAGTTTTAGGTGCTCACAAGGGTTGATTAATGATATTGGAGAGACAATTAGAGTTGTCAAAATGTTACACATTTTCTCCATATGAGGGGTCTTTTACTAGCCCAGCACAGGCACTGAAACAAGGAGCCACCATTTTACACATCTCAACATCTCATCTGAACAAAAGCAAGCTGGAATTGGCTTATGAATGTCCCCTGAAAATATAGGCTTCCCCACTTGGGGTTTGAACCCATGCAGGTAAAGACCTTTAGTGGAGGTGGGAACCATAATATCTCAATGACCTAGCTTTTGGTTTTACCATTTTTACATAACCACATTGCTCTTCACACTGCACCAGATTTGAATCACATCCATTTATATCTTCACTCTTCAGCCAAATAATAACAGGTATAGATTGTAGAAGAGTTACTATTCCAGATCCAGTGACATGTCAATATTTCCCTGAAGCATTCCAACACCTGTTGCGGAAGGCGATGTCTGCCAGCCACATATAGATTTTGTTATCTCTAAATTCATGCAGGCAATAATAGCTAAAGTGTGTTATTGTTCAGGTATATAGTTCTTCACCCAAAGGAATGTCTTCCTTCCCTTGCATAGTTGATGTTCAGAATAATAGCAGTGCATAAAATAGTGAGTAATATTCTAAACACCTCACAAAATGAATTTTTCTCGAAACGCAATTACTTTAGGCACATTGCTCATTCTATAAAAAATCGAAAGATGATAAAAAAATATATATCCTGTTTACAAAGTGTCAAATAAAGGAATCCTTTAATAAGTTTTTTTTTATTTCTCATCTTCTGCAGCATGTGCATTTTATGTATTCCTTTTATGTGACATTTATTAGGAAAGATGTAGAATATTAGTACAACAGATATGAGCACAAGAAGTTACATATTTAGAGGTTATATCATGCCTCAGTCAATATATTTTCCTTTGTCTTCAGCCAAGATCTGAGGATACAGGTCAAGGGTGAAGATGAAGGGAAGGACACCATATGAAATTAAGTCAAATGAGACGAGAGGTCATAGTTCAACCAGAGTTCAAGATTAGTAGAGAATGAAATGATTTCTTCAATTCTTTTGATGAATTTGCCATATCGCCTTTGAAGTGAGATTACTCTATATGCGCTTGATCAAACTTAAGAGTGTTCCAACGAGGAGCTCATGATTAAAAGAATTTCAGACTTCGAAGGAGTACACTCAAAAGGAATTACTTTTATATTGTTAATCCCAATACATGAAGTGATTTGGTTATTTCACTTGACTAATTTGCATGTGCCCCATATCTGCTGTATCAGATTAATTTTGAGCGTTTTTTTTTTTAAACTTATCGTAACAAACATGTAGTTCATAATTGGAATATATTGATTGTTGACATCTCAGCTAAACCACATGTTATGACCTCTATCACTGACACTTCATCACACAGCACCTAATCAAGTTCTGAATTATTATTTCGTTAAAGAAGGGGAACATCCAAATATTTAAGGAACTTGCTTAGTACACCTTGTCAAGTAGTTATTGTTCTTCTTCATTCATGCCAAAACAAAATGATAATACTGATGTCTGACCATCTGTGTGCCAATCATTAGTGCTGAGTCTGCTGACAGTGCAAGCTACGTAGCTAATAGGCCAACATTATTTTTAAAAGCATGAACATGGGCAACACCACAACAAAATACAAGACAGATTGGTCTGCTTTTAAGACACTAACATTTTTAGCAACACCGTATGATCCATTTCATTTTGAAAAAAGTTCTTAATAAAACGGTATGCAGCCTTTCACTTTTTTTTTCAGGTTTGCTTAGTTCCTGATTAAATGTTTTTTTGCCTGCTAGCTTGTCTTGTCTGTAATACCTAGGCTCTACCTGTCTCCAAACCATTTCATCAGTTAAAAAAAGTAATCAAGACATGATTAAAGTAGCCCAAATCGAGTAGAATTGAGACCTGGGAATTTTCAAGCTGCAAAATTTGCAAACACCAATTTGAGAAACATGTTCATCTCAAATATAACAATGAATTCGATGTTCATGTTAAGCTGGTGTTTTGGAGTCTTGCTTGCATGTGGATTGTGTGTCTTCGATGGAACCAAAACTTGTATTATATATTGCTTATAAAGAGATAACAGATGTGAGATAGGCTGACTCACTTTTCAATCACAACATTTATTTCTGTTACTTTGGTAAACATTAATTTTTAGCTATGTAGTTTCTTTATAAATATAATTTCTTTACAGCCTTTGAAAAACAAACTTGTTATTACCCAACGCTCCTTGAGAGATTCTTGTTGTAGTTTTGAAAAAACTGTCAGTTATTCTGACATAAACCTCTCTCTAATGCATTCTATACAATCGTATTCTCAACAATCTCTCCTATTTCAACACTCTCATACCTGAAAGAGAAATTGTTTTGACCTTGTAATTGGCATTTGTCTTGACACAAGACAACGATCCATACTACACCATATGCCACCACATGATTGATGATGTCATTCAGGTGAGTGATGACATCACCTGATTCTGCGTACTTCATCAAGTTCACCTTTTTCCTCTGTTTTAATCCCTAACAGTTTCATATCTGTCTCGGGTGTGATGTATTGCTTTTTAAAGACCATTTTTCACCTTTGACCTTACTGTGGTCTTCTCTAAAATACACCCTGGGATTTGACCTGTCACTGTTGGATTTTTGCTCATTTCCTTAGTACATGCTCTTGTTAGATCGAAGAAGTTGGCTGATATTCTACACTTAACTGTTCTTACACTGATTATTGTAAATTTGAATGAGGGATGGACGAATTATTACGCTTTAGGTGATGTATTTATGCAATGTGATATATAAATGTTTTTGACAGGAGGAGGATACAGGAATGAGGGGAAGGATGATTGAAACTGTTGAACCAACATATGTCCAAATGTTGGCAAAAGATGGAATCAAACCAACATACCAAACTTTGGAAGTCCACAGCATTATGGACGGAGCGGATTACCCTCTCAAAATTGAATAGAGATCTGACTCTGTGTTTACTGTTGTGGGCCATAAAATGACACTTAGAATAGAACAAGATTTTCAGATGGGATAATTGTAAATCTTCGCATAATGATGCGAACTTATTATTAAAATTCAGCAGACACCTTTCCTTTTCATAAAAGAAAAAATATTGTCCAAGAATGATTCAATGCTAATGTTATTTTAAGAGAAGGTCATCAGTCATTGTGAAACATAACAAATGGCCATGTGGAATGTCAACTTTTGGTGATATCTTTTTATGGCAGTGTTCAGAGAAAGGAATGTCTCTAAAATGGGGCAGTTTGGACAAATATGAATTGGTTTTATTGCAACCGTTATTGGCAAGAGATAGCCATTCACCCAGTATGACTAAAGGGCACTCAGCAAACCTACCAGCTGCCTACAATAGCCTATTGGGCCCGTGACCTTCCTAAAGGCCTAAGTGGCCCCAGAATTATCTAAATGATTTTCCTGACTGCATCTATACCAAGGACAACCCTTAGGGGTTATGGCTCTCACAGTTACAGTAACAAAAGCATTGAACCTGAATATTATATTATGATTGTTTGTCTGTTGTGGTTATATTGGGGTTAATAGTGATAGCTTGTAATTTCATGGACACTGTTAAATTGTTCAGGGGTCCAATATCTGTTTCATTGTTGGCTTACTATCTCCCTTTTATATTGGCCTATACAGACTTATATTTCTTGAAGGGACCACAATAAAACCAGATGTTCCAAATTGCTTCAAGACCTTGCAATTAATGACCATGTTTTAATATGAACCTTTTGATTGAGAAATTAAAATCAAATTATAATTTCCCTTTGACAATTTGCTTAAAGGAGGATGATGTCAGTAATTAAAAGTTAATGACTTTTTTATGACTTTTTACATATAATAATTCAGGGTCTAAAATGATTTTTACAACATTTAAAAAAATTGGGACACAATTTAATAAAGAATATGCAATTGCTCTGAATGTACGCCCAAATGACAATTTTGAATATGTACAATCTGCTTTGCCAATTTGATTATTTTTAACTTCACCTACATGCAAAACAAATGTCATTCCAATGGAGACTATTAATACATATATATTGCATGGAAGAGGGGCAAGTAAGCAACATTTTTTGATCGGAATATCTGCCAAATGGTAAAATGCTGATGATTCGAGCATAATAATTCGAAGATTTATCATTTTCACGACCTTTCAGCAATTTATGTTGATATTGCATAATTTTGTCATACACCAAAATATTTGAATAAGGCACAACTCAACTATGCCTCAACAAAATTGGATCTCTCAGACTAATCCAATGATTATGTGAAAGGGATTTATGTTAGGTATGTTTTCATATCACTGTGAAATATTACACTCAACTTTGTCAGCTTCTTTTTGAACAAATAAAAACCAAATGTTCCAAATGACTACGAAACCTTGCTGTTTAATGACCATATTTCATTGTAAGCCTTTTTAATGTAACATTAAAACCAATTCAGAATTCTCTAATGACAGTTTACTCAAGGGAGAATTATTAAGATGAAGTGAGCAATTAAAACCTGATGACTTCCAAATTAATACAACATTATTTATTGTCCGAAAATAATTTAGTGAATTTGTAGAATATGGAAAACAATTTAAAGAAAAGTAATTACTGGTTTTATGTCCATCTGATCATTTTCAATAACATTTTTTTAGGTTCTTATGTTCTAGCTGCTTGCTATCATACCATGCATTGCTCTTCTCTACAAAGTAGCTGGATCACTCTCTGTGGGCTGGATGTCATTCAGATGAGATGTTAATTTGATGGCCCCTTGGATCAGTTTCTGTGATGGGTATGCAAATGATCCCGTAGACTTGGGGTTACATGTGTAATATGTGAGACACATGTTGAGGACTCTCGCTCTCTGTGAGTGCCAAGAACTGAGCTTAGAGGGCTGCACTACCCTTCAAAAGTGGTTGCTGAGCTAGATTTGTACATAATAATTTTGTGGATATCTTTAGAGAGTGTCTTCATTAGGAAAGCTGTGGGTGGCCTGTTTGAGAATGTACTTTGTTTTTGTTCATTATAAATGTCCATTGGATTCTGGGATATCACAGAATATCATGACTATCACGGAGAATCACGAGATGTCTCAGATACACAAGAGATTTAGTGACATTTGGTAGCAATTGGGGACTTTGTCAATTTGTTGTAAATCTAATATTACAAAGAAAGCTTAAGGGAATGGTTGCCATGGTAAACACAATACATCCCCTAACAACCATGCGACCCCTTTCAGCTAATCTCCAGCGTTTAATTAAAAGAGGTTGTCATGACAATTAATACCATATGATGGACTGATGAAGTTGGCCAATATTTAAAGGGAAAAGTCTGTAATTAGGAACTTTTCATTAAAGTTTTTTCAAACATAACATCATTGATCGTCAATTACATATATATCTGAAATATGATGATGATAGTTCTGTTGCACAGTTAAATGTATTAATCGGATTCTTAGTTACAAGGCAGGAATTAGTCATGTCTAAACTTCACATCCTGTTCTACTGGTGTTTTAGTTAGCAGTTTTTTATCATGCAAAATTATTTTCAGGTTTTCAATTTTCAGGTAGTAAGTTACAAATACCATTAACCACATTTATGACATGACAACAATGTTCAGTCAATCATTTATAATGCAATATTCAAGTTCAACTCTTTTTTCAGCATAACCGTAAGGGCCATAACCTTTGAGGGATGTCCTTGATATAAATAAAGTAAGGAAAAATCATTTAGGATAACTCCGATGCCACTTAGGCCTTTAGGGAGGTCATGGGCCCAATAGGCTATTGTAGGCAGCTGATAGGTTTGCCAAGTGCCCTTTAGTCAAGCTGGTGAATTGGCTATCTCTCGTCAATATTGGTAACCATAAAAACCAATTTTCATTGGGCAAAACTGCCACATATTGTGGGTTTCTTTGCTCTGGACGCAGCCAGAAATACTAGAGATATTGCCATTAATTGTCATTCCTTATTGCCGTTTGTGATTTCACACAATAACTAATGGCTCGGTCAAAAGAAGGAAATATGATGACATTGGAACAGATCCATTGTTCTTTGGAAGACAACAGATAGTGTTCATATGGAAAATAAGACCATGATTTTAAGAATACAAAATCATGGTCTGGATATTTATAAGGTTTATTTTTTGGAATCTACTGTCATATTATCTGATTTAAGCCTCCGGCCCTCTGCTCAACCTCAGAGGGGAAAAATTTGTAAGATCACCAAGTTGCTTTGTTCAGAAGTTCCTAAGATTGTCACCCAGAGAATGATTCTCACTGATTTTTTTGTGCAAACAACATCTAAACTGGAAAAATGTCACCGATAGCACAATCAATGATTTTGCCTTAGTGTAGACAATATCAATATTTTGTGACTTCAGTCATGTTGTTATTTGTTATAGGTGGATAGATATATAGATAGGCATGGAAGTGCAGCCCTCCAAGCCCAGTTATAAGTGCTCACAAGGATTGATTAATGACATGGGAGAATGAGAGTCGTCAAAATGATACGCTATACCCCATGTGAGAGATCATTTACTTGCCAAGCACAAAAACTCTACAAGGCGCCACCGATTTAGACATCTCAAAATCTCAAATGAATGTCAGTCAGCTAGAGTTTTGCTTATGAAGGTCCATTGAAAGTTTCGTGTACCCTATTCAGGGTTCAGATCTATCCAGGTAAAGACTTTCAGTGGAACAGCCGGGAACCTTAAAAGTAGCATCTCAATCACCCAGCTTGTTGTTTTATCATTTTGACATAACCATATTGCTGTTTCACACTGCACCAGATTTGAATCATATCCAAGAGCATTAGTATCTTCTGCCAAATAATAACAGGTGTAGATTGTAGAAGAGGAAATTATTCCAGATCCAGTGAAATGTCAATATTTTCCTGAACATTTTCAACACCTGTCACAGAAAGCGTTGTCTGCCAGCCACATGCAGATTTTGTTATCTAAATTTATACAGACAATAGCTAAACCTTGTTATTGTTCAGGGATCTTCATCAAGAGTCTTCCTTCCTTTACATAGTTGATGTTCAGAATAAAAGTGAGTAATATTCTAAACACCTCAAATGTATGTTACTTGAAACACAAATAATTTTGAAACATTGCTTGTTTTCTAAAAGATCATAACATAATATAATAAAAAAATGTATCCTGTTTACGAAATACTAAATAAAGGAATCCTTTAATAAGTTGTTCCATCTCTCTCCAATCCTGCAGCATGTGTATTTTATGTATTCCTTTTACGTGACATTTATTCGGACTGATGTAGAATATTAGCACAACAGATAACATGAGGTCAAGAAGTCACACTATTACAGGTTATATCATGGCTGAATCAATATCTTTTCCTTTGTCTTCTGCCAAGATCTGAAGATACAGGTTGAGGTTGAAGATAAAGGGAAGGACACCAATTCAACCATGTTATAACCTTTTTATCCCACACCAGTTTTCCTTTCCTTAGCGTCTCACAGTCTTGTTGCTTGCAAAGATGAGGGAGTTAAGGTTTATAAAATGGCTGCATACATTCCTACATCTTCCTCCGTAAAAGGTCAAGGGTGAATACGTTGAGAAGGATGCTAATTCAGCCTCGATACAATCTATAAATATCGAAATGTTATCTGATGGTTCTGTCTATATCAAATTCAACATGCCACTTAAGTCTTCATTCCACTAACAAGTCTTCTTGTCTTTCTCGAAAGCAAATGTACTTCCTTCCAAATTGGTAAGTTAATACAGCCATTGAATTATTCAGTTATCTTGACAACACCAGCTCCAAATGGTTTGAAACTGAAATATGGAGCTATATTAGGATGTCAGACATTTTGGCCTGACATTTCGGTATCAGTTACAGATTTTAAAATATTTGCTCTGCATCTTTGCTTTACGTTGGACATGCGTGATAAGTATGATAATGATGGCAGAAAAGTACATACTGTGTTGCAAAGGAAGCAATCTATCATGCCGTACATTAAAGAACTTATCAACCATTTGACAAACCAGTTCGATCACAAATGGTTGTGTTTAAAGTAGGTAGTTTAAAGTCTTCTTATGCAGCACCAAAATTACTCAAACTGCTTTTATATTAAGTTCCTGAAGAATTGACAACTACAGGCAGTATTTCTAAACATTTGTACACTCTTTAATATACACAAGCACGTATTCAATAATATAAAACAGAGAAGAAAATTCATACATTTTCAAAACGTTCATTGTCTACAAACAGATTGAGGTTGGTTTAAATAGTCATATCAATATACATGCTTTCTCTCAAATTGGATATTGCTCTATTATATCTATTTTACTTTTATGGTAATTCAACTTAGTCACTAATGACAACTTCATGACTGACTACTTCCAACTAACCTCTGTATTACACATTCAGGACAAATTGGCTGAGGTGTAAATCCCTTGGCACCTGTAGGAGTTCAAACAGGCCGATTATGGAAACTCAATCAGATGAGAGGTCATAGTTCAACCAGAGTTCAAGATTAGTAGAGAATGAAATGATTTCTTCAATTCTTTTGATGAATTTGCCATATCACCTTTGAAGTGAGATTACTATATATGCGCTTGATCAAACTTAAGAGTGTTCCAACGAGGAGCTCATGATTAAAAGAATTTCAGACTTCGAAGGAGTACACTCAAAAGGAATTACTTTCATAATGTTAACCCCAATACATGAAGTAATTTGGTTATTTCACTTGTCTAATTTGCATGTGCCCCAATTCTGCTTCACAGTATGATTTGAAAGCTGTTACGATGCAATTCTTTGAGCTATCTTACAAAGTACACAACTTTTGAGCTATGTTGATTCAATATATTGTGTGTTTTTTAAAAGGTTCATATGCAGTTAATGGTTGTAATAGATTAATTGTTTACATCTCAGCTAAACCACATATTATGACCTCTATCACTGACACTTCATCACACAGCACCTAATCAAGTTCTGAATTATTATTTCGTTAAAGAAGGGGAACATCCAAATATTTAAGGAACTTGCTTAGTACACCTTGTCAAGTAGTTATTGTTCTTCTTCATTCTTGCCAAAACAAAATGATAATACTGACGTCTGACCATCTGTGTGCCAATCATTAGTGCTGAGTCTGCTGACAGTGCAAGCTACGTAGCTAATAGGCCTACATTATTTTTAAAAGCATGAAGATTGGCAACACCACAACAACATACAAGACAGATTGGTCTGCTTTTAAGACACTGACATTTTTAGCAACACCGTATGATCCATTTTATTTTTGAAAAGAATGTCTCAATAAAACGCTTTAAAAAAGGCGACAATTCATGCAGTTTTAAACACACTTTTTTCAGGCTTGCCTAGTTTTCGGTTATGTATCTCTCTTTTCCTGCCAGCTTGTCCTGGCCACTGCCTGTCTCCGAAATATTTTCACCAGTTAAAAAATGGAATCCAAACATGATGATTAAAGCAGCCGAAATCCAGGAGAATGGACATCTGGGCATTTTGAAGCTGCAAAATTTGCAAATGCCAATTTGAGAAATGTGTTTATCTAAAACAAGCCAATGAATTTGTTATTCATGTTAAATTTGTGTTTTTTAGTCTTGCTTGCTGGTGGATTGTGTGCTTTTTGTTATATATTACTTATACAGAGATAAACAGACGTGTACGGGATCGCCTGACCCACTTGTCAGTCACAACATTTATTTCTGTAACATTTGGTAGACTTTCATTTTTTGCTATATAGTTTCTTTAAAAATATAATATCTTTACTGTCTTTTAAAAAAAACTTGTAACATTGTATTGCCAAAACGCTCCTTGAGAGACCATAGATTGTTGTAGTTTTGAAAAAATGTCAGTTATTCAGGCACAGATTTCTCTTGAATGTATTCAAGACAATCATATCCTGAACAGTCCTTTCTATTTCAACACTGTCATACCTCCTCTTGAAACAGACATTGCTTTGTCCTTGTAATTGGCATTTGTCTTGACACAAGACAACCATCCATACTACACCATATGCCACCAAATGATTGATGATGTCATTCAGGTGAGTGATGACATCACCTGATTCTGCGTACTTCATCAAGTTTACCTTTTCCTCTGTTTTAATCCCTAACAGTTTCATATCTGTCTGGGGTGTGATGTATTGCTTTTTAAAGACCATTTTTCACCTTTGACCTTACAGCCGTCTTCTCCAAAATACACCCTCGGATTGGACCTGTCTCTGTTGGATTTTTGCTCATTTCCTTCGTACATGCTCAGTGTTAGATCGAAGAAGTTGGCCGAGTGTTCTTACATTGTATATTGTAAATGTAAAATGTAAATGTAGACTTTTTTATAGTCCATTACACTGATGCAGTCGGTCTCAACAGACTTTACAATTACGCCCTGTTCAAGCATGAGCCTTTCTTAACTCCCTGGGGAGTATACAGCCAGGCAGCCGTTTCCAGTGCACACAATGCTAAGTCACTCTACAATCGCCATCACTGCCTATAACCAAGTACCCATTTACACCTGGGTGAAGTGAAGCAAAGAGTTATGGAGGATCTTCTCAGTTCCTACGTGCCATGGGTGGGAGTCGAACCTGCAACATCTCAGTTGCCAGGCGAACACCTTATGCACTTATTGCACTAGGCCATGGCACCTCTGTAAAGTTGAATGAAGTATAGATGGATGATTGGGGCTTTAGGTACTGTTTTTATGCACTGTGGTATGTTAAATATGATATGAAGAGGACACAGCAATGAAATGAAGGATGATAAAAGCTCTCATCCAACATAGCTGCAGGTGATCTCTCAATATTTGGAAGCCCACAGTGTTATGGACTGACCTAATTACCCTCCAAATATTGAATTTAAAAACTCATTGTAGTAAAGGACTAAAGGTATCTTGGGAAACATATTGAAAGGGGAACCTTGGAAATGAAGGCAGCATGAAGCAGAACTGAGCAACCTACAATGAGTTTTTAAATTCAATTCTATAAAAGAAATTTATTAAAATTTATTAACATAAATGTAAACAACAATATACATCGTGGTTAAAGGAGGAGGGGAGAGGAGAGCTGCAATCAGCTGCAATGGATCGCACACAGCTGGCAGTTTGTATGGGGGACCCTCTAGTTAAAATTCTGCAGACACCTTTCTTTTTCATAAAAGAAAAAAAATGACCTAGAATGATTCAATACTGATGTCATTTTAAGAGAAGGCCATCAGTCATTGTGAAACATAACAAATGGCAATGTGGAATGTCAACGTTTGGTGATATCCATTGGTTTTTATGGCAGTGTCCAGAGAAAAGAATGTCTCTAAAATGGGCAGTTTGGACAAATATGAATTGGCTTTATTGCAACCAATATTGGCAAGAGATAGCCAATTCACCCAGCCTGACAAAAGGGCACTCTGCAAACGTATCAGCTGCCTACAATAGCCTAGTGGGCCTGTGACCTCCCCAAAGGCCTAAGTGGACCCGGAATTATCTTAAATGATTTTCCTAACTGTATCTATACCAAGGACACCCTTAGGGGTCATGGCTCTCACAGTTACAGTGGCAAAGGCATTGAGCCTGAATATTATATTATGATGGTTTGTCTGTTGTGGATATATTGAGGTTAACTGTGATAGCTTTTCAATAATGGACACTGTTAAACTGTTCCGAAGTCCAATATTTCCTTCATTGTTGACACACTGTCTCCCTTTTATATTTATCTTAATATTTCTTGAAGGGACTACAGTAAAACTAGAGGTTCCAAATGAAATAAAAACCTTGATGTTGAATGGCTCTATTTAAATCTAAACCTTTTAATTTTGAAATTAAAACCAAATTATAATTTCCTTTTGACAACTTGCTTAAAGGAGGATGAAGCCAGCATTTAAAACCTAATGACTTCTTGATTACTCTGACATAATTTCAGAGTCTAGAAATGATTTATTACTTTTACAAAAATGCAGAAAATATTTGATAAGGAATAAGCAGTTTCTTTAAATGCAAGCCCAAATGACGATTTTGAATAGCACAATCTGTTTCGCAAAGAAGATTTTTCTTCACCTTACTTATAATATGACATATAAGATCAACATCACAGCACATTTAAATGGTCTTCCGCTTGAATGTGATTCAATCTACAATAATATAGGCATACACATGTGCACATATACCCTTTACACTCTTCAATGTGTATTTTGTTATTATTTATTGTGCATTTACTTATTGTTTCCCAAAACAGAGTACGGTACTCATTTGCAGATGTAATAAAACAATGTCTCAAAGAAAAAATAAGATCTATATCAGATTGTATCAAGGCTTACAGGTGATTTCATTAGTACGCGATTCTCAGCTTCTTTGCCACAAAATACATAGCATTTTTGGTTAATCTGATTGGTTTAAAAGTAATAGAACGTCACAAATCTCATATATCCAACGTAGTAAGTCCCTGTTTAGCATTGATTTCTCACTGTCAAGTGAGAATGACCAGAATCGCGTGCCAATTAAATCACCTGTAACACAGGTTATCCTAAAGTGGTTCAGTCATTTTACAGACATTGTGACAATCATGAACATGAGTTATATAACTAATTTTAATTAACTCATGTTACAACATGGCAAAATTGTTTGCCTCTAACCGTGTTGGAAAATAATTTATAGGAGTTAAGCACTTTAGGATAACCCGTGTTAAGCGTTCATACAATCTGGTACTGAAGTGCTGAAACTGTGTCAAACTTTCCAAGGTACAATACAATTTTTCCATGTATTCTTTTACAGGTTTTCTTTACCCAACTGATACAAAAAACATTTCCGAAGTATCATAAAAAACACTTAAAGCCCACAAGACCTTCTCCATTCTCCCTATACTCCAATGAGCAGATTTTCTCTGCTTCATTTACATGACATTGTCAGGCACGTTCCGACATCACTGCATTGATAGCATCACGAACGTCATGCCCAAATATGGCAGTGGGGTGGAATATATCCATTGGATGAACTACAAAAAGTTTTTCAGGGGCAGCAAAAATGAGTGCAAAAACGTTACATTTTTACTAGGTCTGACAAGGACAAAATTAAATAAATAAATGTTGCTGCCTTCTGAAGAAAGGGGATGACTTGCTGTTAAATTTTGGCATTAAGTGCATTTGTTATCAGTAGGCTAGAATAAAACAGAATGTAATAAAACATAAATGAACATACCAGAATAGAATACAAAACAATGCAATGCAATTATTCTTGCCTCTAAATAGCCCACATTGGTGCTGATGGGGCGTAAAACACAAACTCACTCACGCAATGCAATTATTCAATCTAGTAGGTAGTTATGTGATTTGACGATCCAGTTTCTATGTCCTTTATTTTTCACTTTTAAGGCTTAATAAGACAAGCAAGGTTCACAGTGATGACATCTGGATGATTTATGAATAGATTTCAATGAGAGGTGGAACTTGTCTGCACTCTAAAAAATTTCAGACAAAATTTGGTTTTTTAGATTCAAAATGGTTTTTTGAAAAACCAAATTTCAATGCAAAAAACCGACACGGATTTTTTTAAAAATCCATGTTGGTTTTGCATTGAAATTTGGTTTTTCAAAAAACCATTTTGAATCTAAAAAACCAATTTTGTCTGAAATTTTTTAGAGTGTGCTTGCGATGTGCAGTACGTGTCTGCTTTATCAATAAATGTACATTGTTGGAAATTTGCATGCATAAGCCAAATTCCTCAGCCCAGGTGCAAAATATCTATTTTCAAACCTCTTATGTTTATTGTAGATAGTCATAGCCAATATAGAATACTCCTCTGGTCGCTCTAGCCAAAGCTATCACATAACAGTTGTTTCAGTATTGATGGATTCTGAATTTCTGATGGAAATGTGGCACTTTTAATAATATAGAGCTTCATCTTACCACATGTCAAAGTAATGTGAAAATGCAAAAAGTGGCCAAATATAAGCTTTATGAGTTTTATAAAACACAAATGTAACATTTTCTTCATAAAGAATTTTGATAAACTAATAATTTGAAAAGCTCTAGTTTTATGGTTTTAGCAAGGGAGGTATTATGTTATTTAGTTGCAGACAGAAAGAATATAATGTTTTAGCAGAAAGAGGCAGTCACATGGTGCTAAAGTGCATATTAAGAGTGTGGTTAAGCAATAGGCAGACGCTCCACATACTGTATCTGTCTAGTTATTTGTATGTTACAATTTGCAATGTACACAGCCAAAGGACAATACATGTGCAATTGTTGGGATCACTGATGGCTGCTCTTTAAGAGGTATAATTTTCATCATTTACAATGAATCATGATTACATTTGAACAGTCTGCCCTTATTTATAAATCAATAATTCGAGGTCACACTGATTACATCTTTTCTATTGAAATGTAGGTAAATCAAGTCAGTTATTGACAATAAACAGAGGAGATATGCAAACCAGCAAAATGTTCAATAGCTTCATCACGATTATGGTTAACTCAAAAGAACCAATCTGTGTCCATTATTTATTGACAACAGACAGCGGAAATTGAATGAATGCAGTTTCCACATGCTCGTTAAGGTTGTTGGTTGCGGTTGCAAATTAAAAAAATTGCACTTCCGGGTTTGTCCAGATAGACGTACTGCGTGCAACACTCGCCAGAATTTTTTGATGCAGATTTTTTATCCTTTCAAAACCAGCGATTTTAATTATGCTTTTAATAATCATCCTGAATTTTTTAGCGATTTTGCGCAAGTCTTAGTGTTTCACACATTTAAGGGGTAGGGGGCAGCTACCCCTCCCCTGCTCCCCCATTGTATGCCTATAAACAGCTGATTTGGGGAGAAAGGAAGAGGCTAGCATTTCATCATGGAAATATAGCAGGGCAGCTGGCGAAATTAGCCTAAACAGGAGATAGAAGCAAGAAATTATGACATTTGTGTCAGATAAATCAATGGCTTAAGGTCAACCAGAAGTAACTCAAATAAATTAAGGTTATTTTATTCAATCATGTGTCGTGAGCAATAAAGATATGCAGATCAGAGAAAAAGTTCAATAACTTCATCATGATTATGGTAATTTCAACAGATAGCTGCCTGACACATTATCAATAATTATTGACAAATTGTTTGCATTTGGATAAATGGTTAGCCCATGCAGTTGGTTAAGGCTTCCTGGTATGATGGTCAAGGTCACAAGGAGTGTCATCATTCACTCTAAAAAATTTCAGACAAAATTGTTTTTTTAGATTCAAAATGGTTTTTTGAAAAACCAAATTTCAATGCAAAACCAACATGGATTTTTAAAAAAATACATGTTGGTTTTTTGCATTGAAAAAAAAAAAAAAAAAAAACCATTTTGAATCTAAAAAACCAATTTTGTCCCGACATTTTTAGAGTGTTCCTGGTCTTGCACGTTCTATCCGGTACCTGTTGCACTTTCACACTTTCGCCCACAACAGTTATTGCACTTCCACACTTTTTCCCTTGATAGTTAGCGATAGCTGGCTAGGGCGTCAGTTAGTGTGGTCTTCTCAGGGCTGATCAGAATTGCTGAGTACAAGAAATGCAAAACTCTCTTTATATTATGGTAATACTTCATAAAGTAGTTTTTGATTGTTTATTCTTTAGAATTTAAGAAATAATTTATTCCCGATGCATGGAAAACGAAAACAATTAAAAGTTTCTCATTAAATTATTAATTTGCCCCTTTTTTGCAGAAAATTAATTGACCCATGAAAATTGAGAACATTTTTTTCAAAACTTTTTCTTAATTTCAGAAACAAATGTGCATCTTTGAAAATTTGCCCAAATCCGAAAATGCCTTTGATAAAAACTTTAAGAAGCCATTTTAATCAAATTGTCCATTGATTATGTAATCAATTATGTAATTGTGCAATTTGATTTCCCTTTGAGATATGTGGACCTTGGCAGCACATGGAAACAATGCATTTTGGTACTGGGAGAAATTTGAAAACATCATGAGAGGCACTCTAAGAACAAAATGGAACTACCCTATAAGCGTGCCTCGGCGGTCCAACGTCGGCCCGAAGCTGGTCCGATGCTACTGACATCGGACTGACGCTGGGTCAACGTTGGACCGCCGAGGCATGCTGACAGGGTATAGACATTTGGTTATAGAACTGGAACTGGGGTGAGATTTGAATGAAGGTGTTTCAATTGTCAAATCCCAGCAATTAAAATCAGAAGCTGCTCCCAAATGTAGATTTTTAATCACTGGATTCATAACGGTGATGGATTTACCGTCAGGAGATTTGACAGCTTGTTGTCAGTTTGTTGTCAACTTGTTGTCAGATTGTTGTCAACTTGTTGTCAACTTGTTGTCAGATTGTTGTCAACTTGTTGTCAGATTGTTGTCAACTTGTTGTCAAATTGTTGTCAGATTGTTGTGCAGCTTGGTGTCCACATCAGTGATTGTTCTGTAAGGTTGAGTAGCAACTGATTCTGAATGGCTAAGATTTAATAATCGAAGCATATTCATTCCATTTACTTCATTTGCACTTGCGAAGAATCAATTACACAGCAAAAAAAGGCCCTGTATATAAATATGAGATTTTACATGATTCAATATGTCTAATCAGAATGAAAGGAACGGAAATTAACAACCTTGAAATCAAATTGGCTACACAGAAAGGACTTCCACCGCAGAATGTATTTCAAAAAGATGATGTTATAAGACATTGTTCATTGCAAATTGGCATATCACTTCAGGAAGAGTCCTGGGTATTTGTTTCTTTGAATATTGACAGGAAGTGACTGAAGATTTCTACTTAAAAAGGCATCTTGCAAGCAGGTCACATCAGAATTAATGCGAGATTATTGTGCATCTGCTTTTTGTTGACTTTTTTTTTGTGTATGTTAGATATAGAGACTTGACATAAAACAGAATATATCTGATAAAATATCATTCTATTCCATTTTCTTGTGTTCGATTGTTTCTCTGTGCTTAGTGGTCATGCAAAACACCATAAAACACAACGGCAAGCACCCTACTGGTGTGAACATTGTATTTAGCAGTGACACAAGTTAGTTACGTTGAATAATTCTCCAATCTTTTCTGAGTGGGAAAATGCTAGAGGGGATTAGCAATCGTCTTATCACACGAGCACAATGCGACATTTTCTCTTGTCTGCCAGTGATGTCACTTGATGACGTCATCAGCGTGCTCTCCTGTCAGGGAGATCCGCTTGGTTAGCACAATGGGTCATCTCTTCCGCCGTCTTCTGGTGATCGGCATGCATCCAAAATGACTGAGTTTGGTAAGAAGTAAGAAGACAATTTGGTTTAAGGACACTGCCGTGCTGAAAAGCAAGCCCAATAGAAAAGTTTCTCTACCTTCACAGTTAGGACCAATCATACAGACTTCATTGGTAAATTAATAACCTTTTCCGCTCTTCTTAGTCCTGCCACCAGTTCACCACTCACAAGTGTTGAGCAAGTCAATGAGACAGAGGCCATTTTAAAAATCTTTGGTAAGGGAGTTCAGCACGAAGAGAGGGCTGTTGGCTCTACATAAGTGCTCAGGATTTCCAATCACCAAGTCTCAAGTTTAGTTCCTGCTCTGCATGGCTGGGTCACCTTGAGTTGCAATGGACTGCAGTTTCAATTGTCCTTTAGCCTCATTGGCTTTTTTATTAAAACCTCGCAAACAGACATGGAGACGTACCCGTCTGTATCTGTCTCCAGAAAACAGTGACCTGCAGTATGCGACTAAGCAATAATATATATTTATATATAATTTTGTTGACACATAAAACATCAAACAGATACATGTATCAGTACAGGGGCAAAAACAGAATTAAGGCATACATCGTCACAAACTGTTTGTTTTTACCTAAATTAGCAAGTGTCATTTATCCAGGACTAACCTTGGACTACTTTTCACTGACTTACATATATAGTAAATATCTGGCATATGTACATCAAGATAAAGGCAATTAGGCATGACCAGAAAAATATGTTATTGAAAGAAGATCTATGCCAAGCACACTAGTACAAGGTCCAGAGAGTCAACAAGAAAAATAAAAGTTTCTTTCTAACCCCAAAGAAAAATTATTCTCATTAAAACAATATATTGCGTAGTTTTCTTGTGAAAGTAGCATGGCTTTTTGTCAACCTTTGTCTCTGCTCATGGTGGAGTGTTGCAGACTTGATCAAAATACAAACGCAGTCCTCAGTTGGTGAAAAATAATTACACATTCAGCAATTATGGTACCACTGAATGACTCAAGCTGATATTGCATGGATCTAAATAATTAAATTATCTGCAGTTCAGTACGAGCTTCCAATGTTACATGCACAAATTTTACACTAAGAGAAAATCATTTTCAAAAATGTGTCAAAATACACAAGAGAAAAAAGAATGAAAAATATAGCTACATTTTGAGGCCATTGAAGGGTGTTGATTTGGGGGATAAAAGGACTGGAGCTTTGTATTTAAGCTGCCATTCCACAAGTCCACTTTCTATGAGTGAGGTTCAGACATGGGGTTCATTTTGATCATTCGGTCACAAGCATTCCCTGTACTCCATCTAGTGGGTGAAAAAGAAGTTCAACAAAAAGAGGTCAAAATGGGTTCACACATTTTAGAGGAAGACATTTTTCAATTAATTTGTGCAGTGCCATCAACAATAAGGAAATGCTTTTCATATTTCATTCTCTGCAATAGTTGGAGATCCTGGATGAATTTGGAGAGCAGATTAATTCTTCTCTTTAAAGGCATCGCAGCCTCTTTAATTTACACCCTTTTAATTGTGTTCCCTCATGCCAACTATAATGTGGCACATTTGTGTTGGAAAATAATTTATAGGAGTTAAGCACTTTAGGATAACTCGTGTTAAGCGTTCATACAATCTGGTACTGAAGTGCTGAAACTGTGTCAAACTTTCCAAGGTACAATACAATTTTCCATGTATTCTTTTACAGGTTTTCTTTACCCGACTGATACAAAAAACATTTCCGAAGTATCATAAAAAACACTTAAAGCCCACAAGACCTTCTCCATTCTCCATATACTCCAATGAGCAGATTTTCTCTGCTTCATTTGCATGACATTGTCAGGCACGTTGCGACATCACTGCAATGATAGTGTCACGGACGTCATGCCCAAATATGGCAATGGGGTGGAATATATCCATAGGATGAACTACAAAAAGTTTCTCAGGGGCAGCAAAAATTAGTGCAAAAACTTTACATTTATACTTGGCCTGACAAGGAAAAAATTAAATCAAAATAAATAATTGTTGCTGCCTTCTGAAAAATGAAAGGATGACTGGCTGTTAAATATTGGCATTTAGGGCAGTTGTTATCAGCAGGATAGAATAAAACAGAATGGAATAAAACATAGAACATACAAGAATAGAATGCAAAACAATGCAATGCAATTATTCAATCTGGTAGGTAGTTATGTGATTTGACGATTCAGTTTCTATGTCCTTTATTTTTCACTGTTAAGGCTTAATAAGACAAGCAGGGCCCACAGTGATGACATCTGGATGATTTATGAATAGATTTCAATGAGAGGTGGAACTTGTCTGCTTGCAATGTACAGTATGTGTCTGCTTCATCAATAAAATTAATGTACATTGTTGGAAATTTTTACTCATACAGTGTAAGCCAAATTCCTCAGCCCAGGTGCAAAATATCTATTTTCCAACTTAGTAGACAGTCGTAGCCAATACCACTCATGCCGCTTTAGCTGAAGCTATCACATAACAGTTGTTTCAGTATGGATGGATTCCGATGGAAAGATGGCACTTAAAAATAAAGAGCTTCATCTTACCAGATGTCAAAGTAATGTGAAACTGCAAAATGTGGCCAAATATAAGCTTTATTTGTTTTATAAAAATACAAATGTAACATTTTCTTCATCATGGATTTTGAGAGACTATTGATTTGAAACGCTCTTAAAGGACAACAGTCGCCAAAATGACACTTTCGTTCACTTTTTTCCTTATGAAAGAATTGGTTACTTCGAGTGCATTCCACCAACCTCAAAAAAAAAAGGTTTTAACTGTAGATCAGGAAAAATATATGAAATTGGGATTTTGCCAATATTTTGTGTCCCTACAGCATGTTCAGTCAGCTGAAGAGTGACATAGGATAGCGTGGGCCTCCCCCTCTCCTCCAATTAATAGAACAAATTTGAGAAATATTCTCCTGCTATTTTGTTCACCTAACATTCCTGTGATAAACAACAAGGAATTATAAGATACACTGTTTGACACAATACTAGCTGTGATTTGGCAACGACGGAATGAAGCTTTTATTTGTGAAAATGACAATATCTGCTAAAAAGACAATAGAAAACATAGTGCTAAAGTGCATATTAAGAGTGTGGTTAACCAATTGGTAGATGCTCCACGTACTATATCTGTCTAGTTAACTGTATGTTACAGTTTGCAATGTTCACAGCCAAAGGACAATAAATGTGCTATTTTCATCGTGTACAATGAATCATGATTACATTTGAACAGTCTGCCCTTACTTATAAATCAATAATTCAAGGTCAAACTGATTACATCTAATCTATCGAAATTTAGGTTAATGAAGTCAGTTATGAACAATAAACAATGGAGATACGCAAACCACCAAAATGTTCAATAGTTTCATCACGATTACGGTTAACTCAAATGAACTAATCTGTGTCCAGTATTTATTGACAACCAACACATGAAATGGAATGAATGCAGTTTGCCCATTCTCGTTAAGGTTGCTGGTTAAGATAGCAAATTGTAAAAACTCCACTTTCTGGTATGTCAGATGCATAGACAATAAGACGTACTACGTGCAACATTTGCCAGAATTTTTAGATAAATCATTTAAATAGAGTGATTTTAATTATGTTTTTTAATCATCATTCTAAGTTTTTCAGTGATTATGCACAAGTCTTAGCGTTTTGCACATTTAAGGGGTAGGGGGCGGCTGCCCCCTCCCCTTCCCCGACTGGTACGCCTATAAACAGCAGATTTGGGGGGAAATGGAGAGGCTAGCATTTCATCAAGGGAATATAGCAGGGCAGCTGGCGAAATTAGCTTAAACAGGAGATAGGAGCAAGAAATTATGACATTTGTGTCAGATAAATCAATAGCTTAAGGTCAACCAGAAGTGACTCAAATAAAATCAAGGTTATTTTATTCAATCATGTGTCGTGAGCAATAAAGATATGCAGATCAGAGAAAAAGTTCAATAACTTCATCATGATTATGGTAATTTCAACAGATAGCTGCCTGACATATTATCAATAATTATTGAAAAATTGTTTGCATTTGGATAAAAGGTTAGCCAATGGATGCAGTTGGTTAAGGCTTCCTGGTATGATGGTCAAGGTAACAAGGAGTGTCATCATTCACTCTAAAAAATTTCAGACAAAATTGGTTTTTTAGATTCAAAATGGTTTTTTGAAAAACCAAATTTCAATGCAAAAAACCAACATGGATTTTTTTAAAAATCTATGTTGGTTTTGCATTGAAATTTGGTTTTTCAAAAAACCATTTTGAATCTAAAAAACCAATTTTGTCCCGACATTTTTTAGAGTGTTCCTGGTCTTGCACGTTCTATCCGGTACCTGTTGCACTTTCACACTTCGCCCCGACAGTTATTGCACTTCCACGCTTTTTCCCTTGATAGTTAGCGATAGCTGGCTAGGGCGTCAGTTAGTGTGGTCTTCTCCGGGCTGATCAGCATTGCAGAGTACAAGAAATGCAAAACTCTCTTTATATTATGGTAATACTTCATAAAGCAGTTTTTGATTGTTTATTCTTTAGAATTTAAGAAAATAATGTATTCCCGATGCATGGAAAACGAAAACAATTAAAAGTTTCTCATTAAATTATTAATTTGCCCCTTTCTTGCAGGAAACTAATTGACCCATGAAAATTGAGAAAATTTTTTTCAAAACTTTTTCTTAATTTCAGAAACAAATATGCATCTTTGAAAATTTGCCCAAATCCGAAAATGCCTTTGATAAAAACTTTCAGAAGCCATTTTAATCAAATTGTCCATTGATTATGTAATCAATTATGTAATTGTGCAATTTGATTTCCCTTTGAGATATGTGGACCTTGGCAGCACATGGAAACAATGCATTTTGGTACTGGGAGAAATTTGAATACATCATGAGAGGCACTCTAAGAACAAAGTGGAACTAGACATCAAGTATTACCATGTAAAACACATTTTTGATTTGATGTCCATTTGGTTATAGAACTGGAACTTGGGTGAAATTTGAATGAAGATGTTTCAATTGTCAAATCCCAGCAATCAAGAGTCAGAAGCTGCTCCCAAATGTAGATTTCTAATCACTGGATTTACGGTCAGGAGATTTGCCAGCTTATACCTTCGACACCTCTGTCAGCCAATCACATGAAAGTATTACAGGGAAATAATTCCTATATTCTTTGTTATTCAGTTATCCATTCATGTTTGAGTGTTTGAGTGTTTGTCTCACAGTATAAGCCAGTTATTCACCATGGGATCAGGAATATGTGTTTATCACACCTCGGGCTAAAGCCCTCGGGTGATAAATCACATATTCCCTCTCCCGTGGTGAATAACCTATACTTGTTGTCAGTTTATTGTCAGTTTGTTGTCAACTTGTTGTCAACTTGTTTTCAACTTTTTGTCAGATTGTTGTCAGATTTTTATCAGGTTGTTGCTTAGATTGGTCCCCATCATTGATTGTCATAGGGCTCAGTAGCTACTGATTCTAAATGGCTGAGATTTGATAATCAGCACACCTTCATTCCAATTATATTAAACTACATCTGTACTTTTGAAGAATCAATTTCATAGTAATAACAATAGGCCCTACATGCATGTATGAGATTATACACGAGTGCGTACATATGTCTAAACAGAACGAATGGAATGGAAACAGCCTTGAAATCAAATTGGCTTCACAAATATGACTTCCATCTGAGAATGGATTTCAAAAAGATGATGTTAAAAGGCATTGTTCATGGAAAATTGGCAAATCACTTCAAGAAGAGTCTTGGGCAAAAGTTTCTTTGAACATCAACAGGAAATGATTGAGTTTTGCAAAGTGAAAAGGCACCGTAGACAGCCTACATGCAAGTCACATTAGAATTTATGTAAGAATATTGTGTATAAACTGATGTAACTACAATGTAACTACAAACAATTTCTTTTACATAAAACAAGCTAGTAGCAGATGATTTCATAATTGCAGCCACTGAAACTTATTATGATTTTTTCTAGGACACGTAGCATTCTATGAAGAAAAATTACATTAAGAAACGGATGCTATCACTTTTCCAAATAGAATAACATGTCCAAGAAAATAATCACATCCAGTGTCAGTGTCTACAAACACGAAATCATCTGTAAGAGCTTTTTGTATGTTAATAAATGGAAACTTGAAATAAAACAGAACAGATCTGATTAAATGTGTTTCTATTCTATTGTTTCTCTGTGCCTAGAGTGGTTAGGCAAAACACCATAAAACACAATTCCAACAGCAAGCACCCTACTGCTGGTGTGAACATATTGTGTTTAGAAGTGACAATGCATGGCTTATTCTTGCTTCTTCTCTCAGTAGGAAAAAATGCTACAGGGGATTAGCAATTGTCTCATCACATGAGCACCACGTGGCATTTAATCTTGTCTGCCAGTGATGTCACATAATGACGTCATCAGCGTGCTCTCCTGTCAGGGAGATCCACTTGGTTAGCACGTGGGGTCACCACTTCCGGTGATCGGCATGCATCCAAAATGGCTGACTTTGGAAAGAAGACAATTTGGTTTAAGGACATTAGCAGGAATTCCAACTACCTTAGACTTTCAGTCACTTTCTCAATGTCAGGTATATATTGCAACAAGATAAAGGCAATTAGGAATGACCAGTAAAATATGTTGCTCAGGATTATATATGCCAACTCCACCAAGTGCTACAAAAGTTTCATCATATCATTCATAAAAACAGAAAATATTGTGTAATTCTCTTGTGAAAGAAGTATGGCTTTTTGGCAACTTTTGTTCTACTCATGGTGGAGTCCCGGTCAGCGTGCCTCGGCGGTCCAGCGTTGGCCCTGCGTCGGTCCGATGTCAGCAGCATCGGACCGGCTTTGGGCTGACGTTGGGCCGCCGAGGCATGCTGATAGGGACGTGTTGCCATCTTAACCAAAATATAAGAACAGCCCCTTCCTGAACACCTCCACTTAGGTGAACCATGAATAGTTCAAGCTAAAATTGGATTCAAATCTGAAAACTATCTACCTGTAAGTGCCAGCCTCTAATGTTCCAAGCACAAAACTTACGCTTTGCAGCTGCAATGGGAAAATCATTATCCAAAAATTTGTCAATACACACGAGTGAAAAAAAGAAATTGAAAAATATAGCTACATTTTGAAGCCATTTTAAGGATGTTGATTTGGGGATAAAAGGATTGAGCTTTGTATTTAAGCTGCCATTCCACAAGTCTACTTTCTATGAGTTGGCTTCAAACGAGGGGTTCATTTTGATCATGTGATAACAAGCATTCCCTGAATAGCATCTAGTGGGCCAAAAAGAGGTTGAACAAAAAGAGGTCGAAATGGGTTCACACATTTTTGAGAAGGACATTTTTCAATTAATTTGTGCAATGCCATCAACAAGAAGGGAATGCTTTTCATATTTCATTTTCTGCAATAGTTGGAGATCCTGGATGAATTTGGAGAGCTGATTAATTCTTATCTTTGAAGGCATCACAGTCTCTTTAATTCACTCACTTCAATTTGCATTCCCTCAAAATAAAAAGAATTGCACTGCCTGGTTGAAGTATGATTGAAGAAGTGATCGCCTCTTAAAATTGTACTGAACCGACAATAGCTTGTTCACAAAAATACCCTGGTAGATAAACTGACTTCCAGGCATTAAGAAACAGATTAACTGTAGTTGATTCTTTCATCCACGAGTTATTTGTTGGTTTTTTAAATCAATATTAAATAAATCTATACCTTCTGACGAATCAACCTGATATTTTTTGATATCATGTTCTCTTGTCCTCCGTCCGTTGAATGTTTACTTGAAACGGTCCAGCTGAGTAGTAACCAGGTTAATTGAGTAAACGTTTTAGAAAATAATTTTGTGGAGAAACGATGTGCGTCAACTGTTCGCATGGCACTCATACTTACCACTATGCAATGTAACTACAGAATTCTTTTAGACAAATACCAAAGGATATATAATGCATTGGTATTCATACACTGGCCATCATCCCAAGTGTCGATGATGGACACAGTCATACATACGACTAAAAATGTCCTTGAAAAGTCGGATCGATATCACAATAATTGAATTGAGACATTTTCAATACATTGTCTCATTTAATGATTTATACCAACTCATTTACAACTGCTCAACTAACTGATATTACAACCACAGCATTGCAGATGGCATTAAGGCTTGCCATCGTTCTGCGGCATAGCAGAGAATGTCACGGGGATAAGCCTAACACCCTAAGCAGCTCATTACTGGCTTTTCTGTCTTCCTGTTCCAAGAAACATACCCAGCTTGTCATTCTGCAGAAATTGACATTGCACTGGTTTTATTATATTGTTATGAATAGGTTTTGATACTTATGGATATTGGATAAACAGACAGCTAGACAGATAGATAGATAGATAGATAGATAGATAGATAGAGTGCTCTAAAACCAGTTCTGCGCATTTATGAGGGTAAATTGGTGAGATGTGATAGGGACTTTTAAGTCTATTAAGGTTGCAAATTAACCCACTGTAATGTGCCCACTGTAAGAGGTCTTTAATTGCCAAGCACAGACAATGTTACAAATGCCACAAATTTAATCTCAGATCCAAACAACATCCAGTTGGCATTTTGCTCTTGAAGATCCCCTGAAAATCTTTTTGGTTCGCTTCCCAAGGTTTAAACCCATGCAGGCAAAGACTTTCGTGGGAGCATGCCAGAACTGTTGACCACTCATCACAGCTGCCTTGCCAACCAAGCTAGGGACCGTTCAGAATTAGTGACTTGGGAGGGGGGGGGGGGAGTTGGGAGTTTTTCCTGAGGGGTACTAACTTTTCAAACGTGTGTCAGGGGGGGGTACAAATTTTTAAAAACATGTCCAAAAATGTTACAAAACGTGCTTACGCTCTGTTTAATCACAAATTTTTTCGTGCAAAAGTCCACAAATCTGTACGCGTGACTGTCCAAGAGGCAAATTATAATAGTATATATGTATGTATAGCTTTGGTCGGGGGTGGGGGGAACTAAAAATAGGCATGATACCTGAGGGAGGGGTAGTAAAAATCCGTATGAAATCTGAGGGCGGGATAGTAAAAATCCGCATCAACTCAATAGGGGGGTATCAATTTTTTCCAACCCTAACTCCCACCCCCCCCCAGTCATAAATTCTGAACGGTCCCTTACTTGTGTGGTTAGCCTAGAATGACGGACACTCTTTCAACAGAGATACTTATTATCAGGCAATTAATTCCAGGCATATCAATGGGTATATGACACCAGATACATGAGGACATGACATGAGGATATGACACCTGATACCTGTAACTTCAGATTGTTATTGATCGTTTCAATTTCCTGCAGTTGATAAGTCACGTTATGCATTCTGCTCTATTTGTTCTACATAATTATTATGGGATGTTAGCCCTTCTACTCTCGTTTCTCATCGTATCGCTATGGCATAAACATCCTTTTGTAACATTTATTATCCCCATTGGCAAAGAATTTCTATCCTCCTCACATTTTTCACCAGTTTTTGTTTACTTGAATGGATTTGAAAATTTGTATCGGCCTATATTCGTAAAGTGATATGAATGATATGAAAAATGAAATACAAATTGCTTGATTTTGTATAGTGAGAGAAATTGACAATTAGTTCCTTCCTTATTGCAGTGTCATGGTGAAGTAACTCTTCACAACTACATTGAATGGTAATTTTGCAAATGAATTTTGCAATTAAATTGTACAGTAATTTTGCAAACAATGAGAATCGAAATTTAACAAGAAAAGTGCAAGTAACAAATTACTATTAAAACCACCTGATAGGCTGCTGCAGTGTATGACAGTAGCCTTAAGCAAAGACATTGTTCTGCAGAACAGGAGAAAATGTCAAGAAATCTCCTGCAGATTAGCCTAACACCATGAGCAGCTCATTACTGGGTTTTCTGGCTGTCTGTCTCGAGGATCATGGGCAGATAATAATTCTGTAGTATTTCTAACAGTGCTATTTTGCATCATATCATTCATTTATAAAGGGATAAGTAAGTAAGTAAGTAATAAAGTAAGCAAGCAAGTAAGTAAGGAAGGAAGGCAAGAAGGAAGGAATGAATGAAGGAAGGAAGTATTAATTGACCGTATTTAAATATCATTTACTAAATTACTATATCCATTTGTACAATTATAATCAATATTAGGCAGGCTACGCCAATTGATTGATAAATACAGGCATATTTGTTTTTACCAACGAGATACTTTGTGAAGCTTCATCGAAGATCACGTTGCTTTAACATCATACAGAAATTAAGATATTATAAAAATATTTATATAGTTACCACAAAATGTATACGCATTACAAACTAGAAATAACACACAAGATACGGTGATGTCCATTGACAAGCAATTAGCTTCAGGCGACTGTACTTGTATATAGTTACATATATTTGATATTGTGATACTATGATAGTATCCAGGGGCACTGTGCCATTATGGACTGGATATGATGAACTTCCATTAGCTTCTCTTTGTCTTTGTATTCATGATGACTTACACAATGGTATATCAGGAATTTACTTCACTTTCCATTTCGTATAAGATATATTTATCTGGTACACTGTAAAATCTGAAATTTTGAGTCGGCTTGAATGATTGGTTGAGATGATTGCATAGTTCATTTGAGCTAACATAGCTTGTTAATTGCAGCTAAGACAATCTGTTTGTTATCATAACTTAAAACAACAAGCTATGTGTGTTAGGTTAAAGGAGTCATGCAACCATCTCACTCAATCATTAAAGCTGACTCAGTTCCTTCAATTTTACAGTGTAGGTATGGATCTTGAATACGCAAGGCGGGGGGGAGGGATACATCAATGCGTTATGTCTAGGGCTTTTCATTCCTCGACGTGATAACACAATAGACGCCCCAACCAGAATATTCTGGAACCCCCCCACCCCCTGTCAGGCAGAATAAACTCATAGCGTAAATCATTAACTGAAACTGGATCTGATTTACCAAGCCAATATGTGGCATTTATACAATACAGCTCATCATGAGCATAATTAGGCTATATTCTCCACTCGGATTGTGTCAGCCAATCACAAGCGAGTATTCTTGGATAATATCCTTGCTATATTATGCAGAGAAAAGTTATATTGGATCCTGAAAAGTTATATTGGATCCTAAAAAAGTTATATTGGATCCGAGACAGTTTTTAAATGAAGAACAATCACCTCACTACTTGTTGTTCAATTGTGACGTCACCACTGGTGATGTCATAATGGTCAACTTGTCATTGTGACATCACAACTGATGACGTCATGAGAGCTTTACTGACAATGGACTTGGTGACGTCACCATTGACTGCTCTTTCATGGTTAGAACACTGAAATTACAGCTGCCTGTAATGTTAGCCTGGGGTGGTATTGAATTGCCTTCCAAATTTCGGCAATTTTTTTTTCTTTTCAATTAAGAGGGGAAAAATACTCTCTTAGCAGCATATCCTGAAAATTTAAAATATTTTTTTGACCGTTTGGCAGCAAGTCAACTTAAAAGGAAAATATAACTTATATTGGATGGAGAATATATTAGATATCGGATGGTAAGTCGTCCAATATAGAGTATAATTGGATTCAGAAAAGTTATATTGGATTCGGCTGCGCCTCATCCAATATAACTTTTCTTCATCCAATTATACTCTATATTGGACTCCTTCCCATCCAATATTTATATAATGTCTGCAGCAGAGTGTCAAATTTTGTGCAGTTCAGTTTATTTTCCATGATTATACAAATTTTTCTTTTGTTGGCAAATTATGAAATTTCATATTTAATATCTGTGAAATCAGCACAATATGACCTGTTGTTGCTAGCATTCGTTTCTGAATGCAACAGGACCGCTAACAAGTATTATTGTCTGAAAATGAGCGAAACTCCTCAAAACCTTCTTGCAACGAAATCAAAATATGTATAGCCGTTTTGTATTTCAAGCTATAGTTGAGGAAATAAACATGACGCAGAATGAAAAATACAAAATGTGCTTGCTGTGTCATATTAATGGTATTAGGTTTCGAAATTAAGGAGGCCCTAGGAGTCAGAGTCGGAGTCGCTTTTCAGAAAGCCAAAGGAGTCGGGAGTCGGAGTCGGTTCACTTATCACCCGACTCCAAAGCCCTGGTAAACGTTCTAGATTCTAGAAACTGTTAGGCCTACATCAACCTTATATGGACAGGAGAGACATGATATGGACAGTAGGGACATGACCTTTTTATGATGCCCTGAAGATGTCAAGTAGAATTTGCTGGGAAGACTTCTGAAGTTCAGATACCCTCCCTACAGGAAATCTTGCTGCAGTAAAAGTAAAATGTATTTTACTGATATAAAAAATATTTTCAAGGATAGATGGATAGACAGATAGATAGATAGATAGATAGATAGATAGATAGATAGATAGATAGATAGATAGATAGATAGATAGACAGATAGATCGATCGATAGATAGATAGATAGATAGATAGATAGATAGATAGATAGATAGATAGATAGATAGATAGATAGATAGATAGATAGATACTTTCCTTTTAAGCAGGTTATAGATAGAAAGGTGGACGCTTTACTTTTCAAGTAGATTACAACTGACAATTTGATTTATTAATCCAGTGTTGAACAGGTTGATAGATACAAAGAAAAACTATATCCAAAATTATTGAATATTTGTGTCAATGGGCAACAAACTTCTTAAATCTCCCTTTCATGATGACAAGAAGTGTTTCCTTGCCTCTCGAATCACACTGCTCTACCATTCTATATCTTAGCTAAACCAGCAATCTATTGATATGACATGAAGAAACCCAGCTGCAGGCTAAAACGTCATTCCTAAATGCATTTGTATATAGGCCTGGAGGAATGCATATAGCTTGAGCCCCCTCACATGTCAATGCATATTCTATATGCATCTTGGAGAGTAGTGGAATTCTTGTACAAGCACAGTCAATGATTTAGTCATTCTATTACATATGTTGGACATGCATGTTATATAGTGAGTTACCGTTTGATGTCCTGTGTGAAATATTTATAAGAAACTCTACACTGTTCCCAGGAGAAGTAGCAGAAGAACGATTTGACCAAAGCAAAAACCAAAAAAAGACACTATCAATTATAGATGACAGCAACATCAAAGGGGAAGAGATGATCAAGCCTATAGGTAACCGATGTACTCATTGTTAGCTTAATAACCATCATAACATGATAATGCCACATACCGACACAAACAAGTGGTGACTCAAGTTAGATAACATATAGATAGATAGAAAGATAAATAGATAGATAGATAGATAGATAGATAGATAGATAGATAGATAGATAGATAGATAGATAGACAGATAGATAGATAGATAGATAGATAGAAAGATAGATAGATAGATATATAGATAGATAGATAGATAGATAGATAGATAGATAGATAGATAGATAGATAGATAGATAGATAGATAGACGGATGGATGGATAGATTGATAGATAGATAGATAGACAGATAGATAGATAGATAGATAGATAGATAGATAGATAGATAGATAGATAGATAGATAGATAGATAGATAGACGGATAGATAGATAGATAGATAGATAGATAGATAGATAGATAGATAGATAGATAGATAGATAGATATTCAGTATATTTGTTCTCTATACATATATATATATATATTATATATGCAGATTTCAGTTCTACCTTTCTTGTAGTATTTTGCGATTCCTCCAACCATCAACTACCAACCACAATTTTAAGTGAACTGCTGACAGACAGGACCTCTACTTGTGGATACAACCATTGCATGTCGAAACCATTTCACCTGGAATCGAGTGTCCTTGCACGCGCCTATCAGCGGTCACACCACCATAATTCCATTTCCGTCTCAGGGAGATACGATTTGGAATGGGTAGAAATAAATCAAATCTCATGAAACAGATCAGTTCGCTTTGCACATTCGGAAAGGTCTCTCTTCAGAGTCGAGGGAACTGTGAATCTGGCAGCAGTAGGATACTCTGTGACAGTGCGACATGGTGCGACAAAATAATTATATTGGAAATATGTGCTCTAAAAACATACTGCACTGAACATTAGAATTCCATTTGAAATTTGAACAGTTTTATAGGTTAAATTATTGGGTCAAATCTCCTTAAGAATAAACTGTAGTATTACAGCCTCACTACTGTTGTAATCATGTATTTTACAATTTTACTGTTTCAAAACCATAACGGAGGTGTTGTTTGTAAATAAACTTATGTGCCAACATACTAAAAAAAACCGAAACAAACATTGAGGCGTATAATTGACTGTTCTTTTCACAGTTTTTGTTCAGCATTCAAATTGCCAGTCTGACAGTCCGTTGAATGAATCTACCGGAATTTCTCAGAGTGTCTGAAACTGGCAGCGGTACATGTACTGCAAAATTATTTGACAAATACTGTGCTATTCAAAGTGTGTACAATTCTAAAAACAGATTGGTCCTGATAACCAGTGTCAAACCAATTCAAATGGTTATTCCTTAACCCAAATTATTGATATGGCACCAAATTCTGGATACTTCTAACCATTAATTAACTTGGTCTCTTACATCTAATCTTCTTATACCAGTCCTCATTTTGAAAAGAACAATAAAGAAAGGCTGGCCCTTTGCCTTCTGGCTAGCATTTGACGTTAACAAGGAAAGATGCAACAGTGGCTTATGCAGTTCTGCAAGTCGTGTGTAAATTCCCAACTTATGGAAAATATGACAGCAAACCTTTACGGTGCCATCGAAGGTTTAATGACCTCTACGAGATAAAGTCAACGCAAAGGCTTCTTTTCGCTCCTGCAAGAGTTTGATTAGGGCAACTACCCGCTACTTGCAACCATTACCCCCAAAAGTCTTTATATGGTGGCTAGTCCATCCCACTCCAAGGAGTATTTAAGGGTACCCCTTTTTCTCCCATTCTTTTTATACTTACACAATCGATACACTGTGAAATCAGCTGCAATTAGAGGCAGCAGCACAGTGGAGTATATAGAAAATTTGTCGTGAACCCGTGCAGTAAATGTTATTTCTCTGATTATACCATTACCATCATTTTACATGATTATTATTAGCAGCTGGGAGGCAGAGTGGTTGAGGTTCCCAGCTGCTCCACTGAGAGTCTTTGCCTCCATGCATTTGAACCCTGGTTGGAGCATCCAAAATTTTCAGTGGACCTTCATGAGCGGCAAAATCATGCTGGATGTCATTCAACTGGGATGTTAAATTGGTGGCCCCTTGTATGAGTGTCTGCACTGGGCAAGTTTGTATGTTTGTTAGTGTTTTACGCCTCTACAGCACATTAGTGGGCTATATCGAGGCAGACGACCGCCGTATGGCCCCTTGTATGAGTGTCTGCACTGGGCAAGTTTGTTTGTCTGTTAGTGTTTTACGCCTCTAAAGCACATTAGTGGGCTATATCGAGGCAGACGACCGCCGTATGATGATGAGATGAGAAGACTGAGAGTCTGGCACATACCCTATTAATTCAGGGATGCCCAGGGTCTTTCAGTTGCCCCAACATAGAATACTGGATACAACCCGCCTCCATTTAAAGTCCCATGGGATCGGACTAAAGTGAGTTCCCGGGGTGAGATTTGAACCCATGCCCTCAAAGCCAGTTGACAAGCGCACTTACCAATTAGGCCACGGGGGAACACTGCACTGGGCAAGTAAAAGATACTGCAGTAAATGTTTAACATGTATCACCCATTTAATCAATCAACCCTCTTGAGCACCAAGAACTGGGATTAAAGGGCTGCACTTACCATATCTATCTATTTTAGCAACAATGTAAAACCCGCTGCATCACTTCTATTGCAGTAAATATACAGATGCTGTTCATCTTGAAATGTGTGACTTGCTGTTTATACCAGGACAGCACCAATGAGAAAATATTACTCCATATGATGAAATTTGACATTGCCTTATACGATTCACTTTCACAGTGCAACTGCGTTGGCACAAAGTCAGCCATCATTGTGTTTTTCCGCTCAATTTGAATGTAGAGATTATTTGCTTTTTGTTGCAGATACCCTCCACTACGTATCTGTTCAGCGAACCATACTAACAATTACTCGACAGAGTAAAGACATTGGTAGCCAATTATTGCGCCTCATCTTTTTGTTGTACGATTGTTCCTTGGTAAATTGTGCAGAAAAAAACCTTTTCATAGAATGCAGGATTCTTTTCTATTTCATGGTGATTACACAATTGCTACCCAATTTCTACATATCTGTCATGTATTTTTGGATAGATCTGGGATCTTTCGTGTTTACATATATTGGAACCTAGTTTTTTGCCTATCTTTTCGCTCCATGTCATGTCGTGTGGCTTCAGACAGATATTTTCCACTTCATAGCTTCATGCACTGTTTTTTAAGCAGGAAAATATTCTCAAGTTGTGGCAGGGTTGTACATAAATGGACTTTTGACTTTCGACAGATAGATCTATGTATTTCATGCAATTGTTTTCGTAGCAAGTTACCAAGAGAGGTTTTGAAAGATATAAACTACACCGTAAAAAATTGAAATTTTGAGTAAGCTTAAATGATTGTGTGAGATGGTTGCACAATATGTTTGTGTTAACATAACTTGTTGTTTTTAAGTGTGATAATCTGTCCGTTATCATAACTTGAAACAACAAGCTGTGTTAGCTCAAATATATATTTAGATAATCTGTCCATTGTCATAACAAAACAGGAAGCAACCATGTCACTCAATAACTAAAGTTGACTCCAAAATTCCAATTTTACAGTGTGTCTCCTAAGTCATGACATAGGAACTTCGCCCAATGTTCTGGTAGTCTGCATTTTTAAGTAGAATGGCTGGAACGCCCACTACATATTCTATGGCCCAGTGCATGACAATGCATAAAATGACTGCATGTACATAGGCCTATACTCAATATATACACATTCTCATTGTGCTTGCAGCATGCTATTTAGGGGAAATAAATGATAATATTAAGCTTATAAATTGAAGGGCATAAGATTCATTAGCAAAAATTGTCTGTCAAAGTTATGATTGATTAATCTGTCACTAGTAAAGATGACTTATCATCGCTATATTTTTTTGTTGTTGTTTTTTTTTTTTATTCGAAACAGACAATCATCGACTCTGAAGCAAGAGGTTTTCTAGGAAAAGTTTGGAGTTTTATATCATGACCTCCAATAAGATCATTGTGCATGATATGTATATATTTCCTTTGTTTTTGTATATTAACACCGGTACGGTTCATGGTCAAAACATTTAGCAGTAGATAGTTAGCCAAAATTGTCATCTATCATCATTGAAAGTGCCTGTGGGTGAACAGGGCATTAGGTTGTTTGAGCTTGTTTCTGCAGCAAAAGTTTGTAAATAGTTGAATATGCATAGAATGACCCTTTTATCTTGATTTTGTTTCATCAAATTGCAATTTGCAAATAAGAAGTCATTATGAAATCAGGATATGAAATAATCATCAAGAGTCACTTAAGCAGTAATCGGTTATTGGAATTGCTCTTCGTGGGAACTTTTGTGTTGCCAATCTTTTCGCAAAGAGCAAGAAAAATGGATGCGGTAATTAGTCATTTAATATTGATGAGCCAATCTGTTTCTTTCTTTTCAGCTGTCATTGTCACGACGTCAGATAAGACAATGAACTCATCAACTTCTGAGGGAGATGAAAAAGTCGTGCGCTACAATTCGTCAGACATTCGCTCCTCCCTGGGAATTCTGGGCAATGAAGCGGATGTGGAAAAAACTCCCGACGAGAATTTGGACGAGATTTCGGAGGGGAATTCCAAAATTTCAAAGGACGTCCACAAAAATGTCAAGAAGAAAAAAGATAAGGTCGGTGTCGATGGCGAAAGTGAAATGAATAGTGAAAATGTAAAATATAACGTCAAAGAACGAGAAAACAATTTACTTGATGATGATGATAATGAACTAGAAAAAGACTCCGCAGAGTCGGAGGATGATGATGTTTACATAAATGAAGATGAGCAACTGTATTCTAATTTTGACCCAAACTTTGATGCCACATCAGACTCGGAACCTTACACAGACGACCCAATCCTGAGTCGTACGAAAAGGATGAAAGTTAACAAAAAGAAAAGAAAACCTCTAGGTGGACAAAATTATGCTGGAAACGATTTTAACCGGCTCGGAAAACGAGCTGGTCTCTACTCAAGTGAATACAGCATAAAACGTAAACTCATGAGAGGATACGATAAAACTACACGTCCTGTGCGGAATGATACGTCAACATCCAAGGTCATGCTCGGGATGTCCCTTTACCATATACTTGATACGGTGAGTCAATTTGATATTATTGCGTACCTCAAAATATAAATATAGATGCCTTTGGATGGCTCTGTGACACAATATTTCTATGATAATAGTATTATCTTTATGTGCATGCGGATTTTTTTGATGAACAGCAATGAAGTGTTGAAGTGTGAAATTGTGACATTTTCATCCATCATTGATGAGGATTCTGTATTTCATGAAATTTGAAGGTTAAATGTGTCAGTGCATTATTCTGACAGTTACTCTTCTTTCAAGTTCTTTGTATATCCCTATCAGCGTGCCTTGGCGGCCCAACGCCGGCCCAAAGCTTGTCCGATGCTGCTGACATCGGACCGACGCCGGGCCGACACCGGACCGCCGAGGCACGCTGACAGAGATGTTATCAGACTTACATTGTATTTTGAAAAATATAATGTTATATCAAATATCAAGGCGCTAGTTATGTATCTTACTTGACGCAGCACTATTTATAATAGATATAATTTATAATCTATAGTCCTAAAGATTTTGTCAGGAGATCTCTAAAGATTATATGAATAAGAAAGTTATTCTGATAAATAGCAGCTCTGGTCAAAGAAAGTTTCCAATTTCCAGTGAGACACATTCTCCTTGTTATGGAAATTATATAGTGGAATCATATGTTGCAGACATCATGCTTTCGTATTTATAAATTTCAAATATGTTGTAGGATATTGGAGAGATTGGTAACTTGTTGAGATATAGATTGTATTAGAGTTATCTGAGATTCTTAATTCGGAAGATTGATTTAAGGAATCTCTTCCTTAATTTAATTACTGAGACATGATTTTATCAGACGTTCAATTTAATTAGATGCAAATTATAGTCACTGAAAGTTGCTAATTTGAAAGTTTTTACTGGAGTAATCTTTCAAAAAAGATGAGGTTGAAATCTTGGGATTTGCTCAGAATTGAAACTTAGAAACTCTTCAAATCAACAGGAACATTTTAAAAATTAGTCATTCGACAAGGGTATGATGCATGAGTTCCGATACCCTAATGGTTAGAGTGCTTGACTGTGAATCTACAGGCACCTGAGGACACCTGTTCGACCCCCAGTCCTGGAACTCAGTTGGATGAGTTAGTTGCGGCTGTGGCTGGGGAGGGTGGCCACTTGTGTAGGCAGGGGGTTACCCTCCTGTCAGGTGTGAGCAGCAACACCTCCAGCCAGACTCCACAAGAAGGCATGGCCAGCGCATTAGCTCCAAGCAAGAATGGATGACGACTGGCCCTGATTCCTGAGGCACTGAAGATTGAATGCTGAGCTGTTCACTATGAATTGTACATAATATACATTGTAAAGTGCCATAGAGCTCAGAGTCTCTGTGAATATGGCGCTATATAAATGCTGTAATTATAATTAATAAATAATGGACTCTGCAATTAGTATCCTCGACATACGAAAAATCCGTACAGGGGGGGCCCCTGAATGGTTGGGCCCGTGTCAGCTGCCACTCTGCCACATAGGCTAGTCCGCCCCTGCATCCGTATTCTTCACTCTAAAAACAGTTTGTTTAAAACAGACAAAATGATTGCATGGATTGCCCTTACTGGCATGATACCTGTGAAACGGGGGTGTGGGTCTGTGGGAGGGGCAAAATATTAAGACAAATTGAAATTTTGCAGAAAAATTTAGACACAAAAACTCTCAATGAATTGCACTTTTTTCATGTTTTTTATTATTTTTTTTGTAAAGCACCTGTGCAATAGAGTCTGGACCGACCAATAGACATGAGTATGCTCAGTTATGATAAAAGCAGAAATTGATTGCTAAATAGTATACTCATGTATAGTGAAAGCCGTTGCGGATGTCCATTAACTTTTGTGGGAGCGTCTGGACCGACCGCTGCCCAAGTCAATCAACCATCCGACATCAATTACTCAAATACATGGAATTATTTAGCGCAGGGCATCAGTTTTGGTAATACAATACTTATATGCAGAAAAATAGTGCAAAGATAAATTGTGATAAAAACCAAACAACGATAGGAGTTATTTACAAATTGGCAAGCTTCCTTCATCACAGGAAAATTAAGTTTTATGCAATGCTACCGTAATATGGGGTGAATAGGGACACTGGGGTGAATCGGGACAGAACAGGGACACATTATATTTGCCAAATAAACACCAACTTCTACTTCCCTTAGAAATTTGATTTTCGGTACATTTATAGTACACATACAAGCGCATAATTTGATAAAATTTTGTATTTCTAACTGCATTCAGTGAGGAGCTGCGGCACCTTAAACCTGGAGCTGTAGAAATGATTTTTTTCAAGCTGGTCAAAACTTTGCTTGTATCATATAAAGTATAAATTCTGGAGTTACCAAACTTGCAGCAAACTTTAAAATCAGTCTAATGTAGTTTTAGTGGACCATAATCAAAGATTTGATATGGGATAGTGAAGGTTTGGTGCCGGGTTCAGATCCAGGCCAGGGCAAAGTTTAAGGATACTAACCAAAATAACCATGCTCATTTTCATTTGAGTGTACTCCCGTGGCTTTTTGATGAATATTATTGAACTTGGCATCATTTACAATGGATTTAGTCCAGAATTATCAATTACTAGGAAAATTTATATAAAACTACATTTTTCATTAGTTTTCTGTCATTTATCACATTTTTTAAAATATGCATATTATCAATGAAATTAATTTCAGATTTTCCTCAAAATAAATTTATTGCATGTAGAATATGTTTTCTAATGTTTATTCACAAGTAGCAATCACTCAAAGAAGGTAAGGAGTATTGATTGTGGAGATAATGGAGTGTCCCGATTCACCCCAAAGTAAGGGGTGAATTGGGACAGTGGTTTTCTGGGCCTGGAGCATTGGGATTTTAAGATATCATATCAAGCTACACGAGATAGTTAGACCCTGTGGCCAGACACAATTTGACACTAAATTTTGGTTTCTAGATCGATTTTTGACCATACTATAACAGAAAAACCGCCAATTCTGTCCCAATTCACCCCATATTACGGTACTGAGCATGGCTGCAGTTTTTAGTATGATGCAGTTTTTGGTATGATGCAGTTTTTAGTATGATGCCGTTTTTAGTATGATGTGTCTATAACTTTGCTTGGAAATGCGAGAATATCACACAAGGGGAACCTGTAGCAGTGTAGCACATGTTGAACAAGGCTCTCTCTCATTTCATCGGCTTCAAAACTCCAGCATCTGATTTGATTCATTGATTGTTGGGTTTGGCAAAATCATGTTAAACATGCATGTGTCACTGGTGGCCTTCACCTTGATTTCATTAATTCCCTTTAGACAACACCAAGATACTTATACCATTGGAAAAGCTGGTGTCTAACTGATAATTTTGCATGTTAGCGTCCGGCTAGGGATTAGCTCTGTTTACAACACCAAACAAACAATCAGATTATTGTTTATTTTGCAAAAATTGTAAGCTAAAATGTATAATAGAAGAAGCATATGATATCTATGTCAGTTAGACACCTCTTTGTCGGGTTCTAACATGCATTTGTGTCAGTTAGATCCCGACCGAACCTTCGTATGTGCAGGAAAATATCTTATTACACTTGCAGTATCTTTCAAATATCTTTCTACCTGCCCAGCTGATGAACAATTTTGTACAGAATAAAATGAAACTGTACATAAGGAAATAAATTCAATAACAAACTCAGCATGACATTATTAGATTGACATTATTCAACACAATAATTACCATTGCTGATTGAAATTTAATGGTTGTTAATGTATTTTGATGTGTAGCTTTTCCAGATTTTAAATAAGTTTGTATTTGATTTTGATATTAATCTGTTTTTAATAGCAACCAGCTGCACATCATACTTTCAGAGATGGAAAGATTTGCCGCAGTTATTGAGCGTTTTTTTTTTTAGGTATTATTATCACGATTTACTATTTTATGTTGAAGTTTTATTTTTAACCTTAATGTTACCTAAAAATACAAGGTACTTTTACGCATCATAACTTGTATAGGCCTACATTTTGGTTAGATAGGTTGTGCCTCCGTGGCCTCATTGGTATAGCGCTCGCGCTTGAAACCAGAGTGGCTCTGAGGGACCGGGTTCAAATCTCGCTCCTGGCACTACACAACAGGGTGAATCTCTGCGCCTGAAATGGCTGCGAATCCCCTGTGTCACGAACCTCATCATTCCTCATGTCCGCAGAGTTCGGTTAAGTCTGAATACGGGACGTAAAACACTCAAATCATTTCATTCTAAATGCATGATTATTAAAAGATATTAATACATCAGGGCTCGTAGAAGCACATTTATACACTAATTTAATGTACTTTTGGTGTATAACTTAGTTTCAGTATATTCTGGTAGCAAGTTAACATATGAACTTGTGCTATCAGTCCAAAACACAGCACAGACCTTTAACCAACAGAAACAGGAAACCGATAACATTGTTAAAACTACAAGGATTATCTGCGTTAAACAAGCCCCTTGTGAAGACCTGTTTGCATGTCTTTGTCAACTTGGATTATTAAACCCAAGAAACATGCAAAGTAGCAAGAAACATGGAATTGTTTTCTTAATCTCTGGGTAACACCCTGCGAATCCAAGACAGGTTGGCAGCAAATTAACGCCAGTGACAAGTGAGATTGATGCATTGAGAAATTATTAAGGAGAGGATGGATGGATGATTGGGGCTTTATGTCCTGTATTTATGTGCATAGTAAGCTAATTAGGACAAGAGCAGGACACGACAATGAGGCGAAGGATTATTAAAGAGAGGAAAAGAGTGCAGAAGAGAGAATTAGACAGGGATAGACAGGAGACACCTAACTTCTTTTTTTCTGTTTGATTTAGGGGGGTGATGGTGTTTTCCTCGCAGGGAAATTATCTATTTCATGGTAACAGTGGCAGTTATTTAATTCAAGTGCGCGAAGTCTCAGAGTATTGATCCCTAAATCGAGCAACACCTTGTTAAGAAATATCCCACCAAAAATTATTTATTTCAAGACTGCCGATAATGAAATAATTTATTTCTCCAAAACTGAGCAAGGAGTATTTTATTTATACCCCCCCTCCTTCTTGATATTAGATGGTCTCTCCCTTAAAATCGTTTTTTTTTTTTTTTTGCATAATGAAGTTATATAATACGTCGACAAGTAATATCTCTCACTCTCTGTGTCCAAAAAATAGTCTAATATTGTTGTGAAGAGTATTTCACATTTCAGGTGATACCTTAGTAATGAGCAAATGCTGCAGATCACTTAAGACCAATGTAATCTTCTTGGGAAGCCAACAAAGTATAAGGTCGTCTCTACATGGCATGAGAATGGGAGTGGAATTGTATGTGACTTTGTTCAAACTGCTCCAGATAAATACTCTGTTGCAGTGTTGATGAGGAGGAAGTGAAAGCGCACTATAAGATACAGATTGTTTGAATTAATAAATGTATTGGCTGATATTCATTTATATGGCTGATCGATATGTTTATTCGTCAACCAAAACATTGTTCTATCCAAATGTAGATTTAATACTTTCAAATGCTTGCTGTGGTAGTTACAAAATCTCTTCCCTTAACCAAGCTGTAACAAAGGTCTCTCAACTAATTTGTTAAAAGTGAAGCTGAGATCAGATACCATTGCATGCCTTCAAAAAGAGGCTTCTTGAGCACTCAGAATTAATTATGAGACAGTATGACAAGTTATGTTGTTTAATCACAACTTAACCAAGTTAGACACAGATACAAGGTGCCACCTCAACAGCTCTCAACTATGTGATGTCCTTACTGAAGAGTAATGAAGGTTCTAATATATTTTATGACTGATCGGCTCAAGTTAAGAATCCAACTATTAGTGACCTCCCTGGACTGAATGCGCAGGATTGGCTTATTCACAGTTGTTCACACCTTTTCAACCAATTCAATTATTCAGTTGGGGGGGGGGGGTCACTACTGGTTTGATTCTTTACTTGAGCCCATTTTAGTTATTGTATGCTCCCTAGAATTGAAAGACAGTATGCTCCCTGGAACCATCATGATGCTAACGTCCCCTTGAAGGTTCTGAAAAGGAGGGACATGGACAGTCTGACCATGGAACCTTGACCTAGAATGTCTGCAAGCAATTGTTTGGATGAGAGTCATTTGATTAACTTGAATATGACATTTCTTGGTGATTCTGCCTCATTCTGAGCACAACAATATTATCATAACTCAAATATCAAGTCTGGCAGACTGCATTAAAGGCAGCATATTACAATGTCAGGTAAAACACATAAGATTAAACTCTTTAGCTTGCCCTATTAAATATCAATTTTGAAGGGAAAAAGTAATTAACGTTTCAGCATAAAATGAGCAATTTCATAAAAGACATGTCTACCAATTAGTGGTTCCAGTAATCTGATATGGAATTTAAAGTTGAAAGAAAGCAAAGAGAGAACAAAAGAGAAAAATTGCTTTTCTGTGATACAATTAGCAATTTCCACTGAACTAGAAATTCTGTTAAGCAGTCAGCTTCTATGTACTATGACATAGTTAAAAGAAATCTGTGCTGATTATATTGATTAGATGGATGGCATGATAACCTGAAATTGTATCTAATGTTATATACATATTTTTCCACATATTGCTATCCAGGTATAAAATGTATATTTATTTGCAATTGTGTATTCAGTTTTTTTTCTCTAGTGAAATTCTGAATTTGAGTTTAAGAGCAGCTTTGTTTTGTTTATTCATTTTACAACTGAGGCCCCATTTAAAGCTGTAGTAATCAAAATGGAAAATTTAAAGGCCCCGAATACTTGATTTTTCCTGAAAGTCATAACACTATTTAATTCTGGCTATAGGGATACCCATTTGGTCTGAATAGACAAATTTTGATGGTACAGGCCTCTGATGCCAGTACTTGGTGATGAGCTGAGGGTTTATTGATGAGACAAAGAAAGAGGAATCAATGGCAAATAATTGTTTTATCTTTCATTTGAACAAACCATAAATTAATCGGCAAATTTAACATTTTCAAATTACATCCTTTTAAAATGCGTTTTGCTCTCAAATGCCGAGAAAGATGTTTTGTATCAAAAGCCTTAAATAGCTTTTTTTTCTAATATCATCTATCATCTCATATTTACATCTTATTTAGATATCTTAACAATGTTGTAACAATTTGAAGCCTTTAACAATGTAAATGAGATGCAGATTGTATCTATTTGGAAGATTGGTTTACGGAATCTCTCACTTAATTTAATTGATTTGATTTTGTTAGACATTTGATTTAATAAGATGCAAATAGAGCTCTTGAAATTTTTGCTGCATCCAAGGTTTCAATTCTGTAACCTTTAAGAGAGGATGCGGAAAAACATTTTTGATTTTGCATATAAATCTATAAACATTCAGATATATCTTAAAGAAGAAAGCAAGTTACTATCTATTCACTGAATATTATCTCTTTTCCTGCTCAATTTTAATTGGACTCACTCTCCTCCTGCCAATATTTTTTTCTTTTTCGGTGACATATTTTCATGGACTACTTTAAAGACACATTACAAACTTTAGCTACATGTTGATGTGTCAGAAAATTTTCTAGTAAAAAGCAAGTCAAATTTGGTGACAAGCTACACTTTACGTAAACACATCATGGCCTGACTTGACCATGTTTTTTGCTTTAGCACCTTCACACATGTTTTGCCACATGCACTAAAAGGGTCACAGAGAGGGGAGAGGAAGTGGTCAGTTGTTAATGGACAGACTACCCTGCAGTTCATTAGAGGGCCAATCTTGGGCTTCTTGTCCTGTCGCATTGCTTTGGGTGACAGTCGGATGCAGCTGGTCAGCCAGAATAACTCAAGACACATCCAAAAGTGCTCCTGTCAGATTCTTACGTTTTATAAACTATAGATATATAGATATTCTTTTTTCAGAGGGACAGTCAGAATTTTGTATGAAACAATTAATGTTAGAAGGAGGTAGAGGAATTAAGAAAGAGAATGGAGGGAGGGTGGTGAATGATTGGATTGAAATGCAGGATTGAAGTAATTATTGACCTTTGCCCACTGATGTTTCTGCAATGTCAATTTAATTACCTCAAACTGATATTTGCAAAGCAATATTTGTATCCTGACATATTTTATTTTACCAGCGTACAATGTACATAATTATATAGATCCGGAGATTAGGGTGCATCAGTTGCCCCCCAAAAATTGAAAAATAATTTTATTCCCTTCTCCTTCTCCAAGTATGTTCCTTTTGCTAAAATATCATGTCCTGTGAAGATTCATAACAAATGGACTATGTCTAGGTGTGGCACACATGCCCCAAAATTTAACTGATTTTGACCAAAAATATCTCATTACAGAATCTGCGGTTTGTAATAACTTCTTTATTAATTATTCAATAAAATGGGCACCATGATGTAGAGCAGAAAGAGAGCTTTAATTTGAGTACCAGGAAGCTATATCTAGTACTAAAAGCAACCATCCAAGTTATCTGGCAATAATACATAAATTACGAATTTTGATATTAGCAACTGTTGAGTCCCTTAGAATAAATGAAAGTTGATTTATTTCTAATATTGTTATAATTATCAATATGTCAAGTGGGATATTCAGATATACATCCGTTAAAGGGGACCTTAAGCTCAGATACCTTGTTTTATATAAACATTATATTTGAATAATATGTTGCATTTTGGTGAGCCTTACTAATTTCCGAGGGCTTGGTGAGCCAAAGTTGCATTTCAACTACTCAGCACAAAGAGTGACCTACTGCCATTATATGGGAATTGTAAGATTTTGAGCTGTCAAAAAATGTACAATATATTGTGCTACAGTACCAAGGTCAAAACTTCATCTTAAGGCATACGGCCAATTTCCTTCGAAGTTATCTGATCGAAGAAACTCATCCAAAGTGACAGGGCATGACAATGCCTAAATTCTCTTAGGGAATTAAATTTTCCGTACTGTATAGATTTATACTAATCCGAAGATCCTAAATGCTCACCATGACAAATTTTCCTTTACAATATCATAATTACTCTGTACCTGGAATTCATACTGTAATATCATAGCATTGTTTTCGTAACTTCCAAATTTAAGTTGTTTATTTTTCACTCATAATAAGCTATTTGTTCCAAATAAACAGACAGAAATTTTTTGTGATAGGACTTGTCTTTTCATCTTTCAGTTGGATTCTAACCTGCAGCAGTTCAATTTTTAAAATCACAAACCTCTCCCATATGTACAGGCCTACAGCTGGTATAGGCCAATCAAGGTTAAACCATTTTAGCGATGTCTTTTTTTCTTTCAGCTGCCCTAAATTAATGCAAGTCCAGTCTCACATGACAGTTAACCACTTCATTGTCAACAATAAGATTGCTAGACAAAGTGATTTATTATATTCTACAGAAATCAATTCCATTCATTCCTTTCACAATTTTTTTAAGTGCATAACATCATTAAACACGCTGAAAGTAGCAAAAAACTAATACAAGTAAGAAAATATGAAAGAGTCTTGGCACTTTGGTAGGGAAACATATTACCAGCTGAAATTGCTTTTCTTATTATGTATTTTAGTGCTTTAAGAACCAATTTGACAAGTAGGAGATTTGATTGAGGCATTAATGTAGATCTTAATTAGCAATGCTGCTCTGTGACAGAAACTGGAGGTTGACGAGGTGTCTTACTTCTAGAGAATATGTCTGACATAGCATGCATATACAATCAAACCACAGATAATGGGTAATTGAATTCCAAACAATAAACTGTTTCATATAATTATGGTATCTTGCTTAATTACATGTGTCTTTTAGTTGGTAAAAAATCTACAAAGAAATAGCATAACTTGTTCATTATTTCAACATTATCACATGTGGTTGCGAAATTTCATGTGACCATGAAATAGTTCCCTAAGTCATATACCCATCATGTTGGTATTCAAATTGAAGCTCATGATGAGAGCTACCACATGGTGTCATTTTTAATGTTCTTGGATTAATAACCAATGAAATATAACAAACCGCGTAACCGATAAAATGACATAAAATGCAAAAATCCCAGAAACTTCAATGCAAGTGTGCCACCCCTACACATTCTTCAAATTTATTGAAACTTCACACAATGTGTTTCTGGTATAAAAGGAACATTCCTGCAAAAGGAGAGGTTTCCTCTAAAAAGTTGGGGCAACTGATGCACCCTACCGGAGATGTCAGAAACCGGACTCTTGTTTCTTGCCCTTGAAGGTATGCAGACAGGAACCTTGTCTTGTCAGGAATCAAATAACGAAATTCTAAAAAGTCATGCAAAGAATATGCAAGAGGACATTTTGAAAGCTGATCAGGAGACAATAGAATGTTAATTTTTTACAACATATTTTTCATTGTAAGCAAAAAAGACACAATTCTGGATCACCAAATTCAATGAAATGGACTCCTGAAAGAATGTACAGTACAACAAAAATAAAGTATGAACATTTTCCGTCAAAAGTCCTCTGTTTACATACTGTTGCCTTCTTTCTCCTCTCCATCCTAAATCTCCAGACAACTACCTTTCACTCCTTACAATAACTTTGTCCCATCTCGAGAACACTATTATGACAGCTGTCAATTTAAGTGCAATTATCGAAGGGCACAACATCACAGGATTTGGGGATGTTGCAGTTTAAATTGGTGTTAGTTTAAAGCACTTTTAATGCAATTTTAAAAGTTAGTTCGAAGTAGGTAAAAGTAGGAAGTGATACTGGGGTAGCCCAAAGGTGTGAAAGGGTGAAGTAGTATCTGATTCTTCCTTCCTGTTGAAGTAGTGGTACTTTATTTTGGTTTGTACTGTACACCCCATGAGTTAGCTCTTGGGTAAACTGCAACTTTTCGTTCTGATTCTAGTTTTTTTGTATAACAAAATTCTAAATGGGAATCTATATAATAACTATGTCGTATAGTGCAATATTTTCTTGTCGAAAATAATTGGATGACATTGCCAAGAGTAGGCTATTTCACATTTGGGGTGATGCCTCAGGAATGCACAGATCACTTACAGTAGACAAACTTCGAGTGCTTACAAGTGACTGGTTTCAGAGTATCAATGAGGTCACTAAAGCTGTTGCTTCAATCTTTACCATTGAAACTGGTAACTCTTTCACTGACTCATAGGACTTCTAATGACATGTATAGATGCAGCAGTGACCAACATCTGGCTCAGTGACGTGTATCAGAGCAATGCTAAGTGAATGGGCAGTAGAACAGTTGTCATATGAAGTGCAGTCACTGAGTCATAAATCTGACCCATTTGACAATAATCATTGCTCTCTTCATCATGACTTCATGAAAGATGTGGTGTTGACACAGTCAGTCAACATGAAAGCTTATCCATCTGAATTGCGATAGTGAGTTATAAATCATGGCAGAAGTGCGACGGAATTATATGCATGCTTGTGTCTAAGCAGGGTTTTTGTGTATATAAAATTTAGCAACCTGCTTGATGAACAAGGGAGCTACACAAGAAAGCCAGGGGCATCCCTCCATTGCATAGCTCATTTACACTTGCCCTGCCAACAAGTTCAATAAAATTCTGAAGTATTCTAATCCTTCACAGCTTTTTCCTCATGCATGGCCTGAAATATCTATAATTTAGATAATTGTTTGTGTTTTTCCTCAAACAAATATTTGGAACAACAAACAGACAACAATTAAACATTCAAACATAGATACAATTGCTTTGAATATCTCAAACTGTGAATTCTGTTTGTCACACCAGAGGAAGATTAATCTGTTTGTTATAACTTCGCTAAAATGAAGCACTTGTGGTCAGGATGGCCAGGAGAAGCAGACACCAAGATCAGCTGGGGATCAGTAGCATTGACAGTGGTCAAGCTCTATTGATTGCAGGCCTATTACTCAGAGAGACAGGAGTGAGGTCACTGGTAAATGCTATGACACCTATCACACAACATGGTATGTATGGGCTATGAGTCAGTCACACATTTATGAGGTATCAAAGTTATGGTCACTTAACATGGCAGGGATAGGGCTGTGATGTCAGTAACAGCCTAGAAGTGTATTGCATGTAAACACTCGAAGTTCGTCTACTGTAAGACCAATTAAATCTTCTTGGGAAGCCTACAAAGCATAAGGTCGTCACTACACGACATGACACAGAAATTGGAAGAGAACGGAATGTGACTTTATTTGAAACACTCCAGATAGATAGTAGATTGAATTTATGAGGAGGAACATACAGCACACTCTTCAAAATAAATCAATTGAATTAACACAACTATTGGCAGGTATTTGCGTTTGTAGCCAATCTATAGGTTTATTTGTCTACCAAGATATCGTTTTAGCTAAATATGGATTTAATCCTTTTCTATTTTTACTGTGGTAGTTACAAAAACTCGTCCGTTAACTGCTCTATAACAATGATCCCTCAACCAATTTCTTTATATATGAAATAATAAGTTTTAGCTACAATGTACCGTTGCAACCTTCAAGAAAGCAACATTTGGGCTCATATAATAAATGATGAGACAGAAAGACTTGCAGTTCACACCATGTTGCACAAGGTACACGCAGTGCCACAACAGATGTCAAATAAATTTATGAGATGTTTTCACTGCAGAATATGAAGACTTGAGGAGCTCATAAATTTTGTCACTGATCAGAATTGAACCATGGACCTTCCACCAGGCAGGACTATATGCCTTTGAGCTTCGGTTTTTAGGCCAGTGGAGTGAGTGGACCACGCCACCAGAGAGAAACTTGATAAAGATTGAAATTTTAGTGTAAAGATGTAGACAATGCTGGACATTCCTCACATTGTATCAATGATGAACTTTATAAACACACATTTTAAAGCCACTATATTTACAAACTTGCGACCGCTTTAAAATATCAGTAGAATGCATCTGAAACAAAATTTTAATTTTTAAAGTTTAGAAAGTAATAGTTCTTGTACAAATTGTTGACTTCTCCTAGTTCTTTATACCATTTCAGAATGTTTAAAAATTTTGATTTGATTGCCATGCAGGATTATTTTTAAATATCTAAAGAAAAATGTAATTCATAGAAATAAATGGACATCTCAATAACTATCATAATGATCTTTATTTAATTAAAAATATTCCATCTGATATAAAGCTTGTGACTTTTCTGTCCAGAGACCAGTCATTTGATTGTCTACAATAGACTTGAATATGACATTCCTGTATGATTTTGATCTATTCCGAACACAACAACATTATTTGAACTCAAATATCATGTCTGGCAGGCTGCACGATATTAGAATGACAGGTAAAACACATACGATTAAAGAATTCTTTGGCTACTCCTATCAAATGTCAATTTTGAAAGAGAAGGTAATTAACATATCAGCATAAAATGAGCAATTTCATAAAGGCATGTCTACCAATTAGTGGTTTAGTAATCAGATATGAAATTTGAATTTGAATGAAAGCATAAAGAGAATAAAAGAGAAAAATGGCTTTTCTTTGCTACAATAACTAATTTCTAGAGCAAAAGAAATATTTTTTGGCTGTGGAATTCAATGCAGCTGCGGATTGTATGGGGTGGAAGATATGATAACCTGAAATTGTATCAATCATCAATTTATTATCATATCTTCAATATCCATGTAATACTACCATACATGTGTATTAATGATCGAGCAATATGATTTTTAAATATATAATTATAAGTTTTTGAATAATTTGGGGTTGTCAAATACTAGAATTCAAAATGGAAAATTTGATTTTATATCAAAATTCATTATTCTCAGCCTTTGAATCAGTATTTTCAAAAATGTTCAGTCTCAGTATTATCAATCAAGGTAAATCCTTTTGGTCTAAATATGCTAAAGCTGCAAATCAATGGGTGATCATGAGGGTTTATTGTTCAAATGAGATAGAGAAAACAAAGAGTTCAGAACATGTTACAAATTCAACAACATATCAAATAACTTTTGCTTGCCAAGGCCCAAAATTAATAATCTTTGGGTACATTTTATGGGTTGAAAGCAAATATTTCAGATGGCGATTTATGAATCTTTACTAATTTTATCTATTTATATTATATATATTATTATTAATCTTAAACATTTAATCAGATATTGAAGCTCTTGGCAATTTTAATGAGATTGATTTTATCTATTGGGAAGATTGGTTTAAGGAATCTCTCTCTTAATTTGATTACTGGGATGTGATTTTGTGAGACATTTGATTTAATTAGGTGCAAATAGAGCTGCTGAAGGCTTGGTTGCTATTTAAAACTTTTTATTTGTGTAACTTTTGAGAGAAGATTCCGAAAAATATTTTGATTTTTGTCAATGACTCTTAAAGTAACATTTTTTAACTACAGATCTATGTAAAGAATTAACAATGATTTTGTTTGACTTTCAAAAAATCTGTTCCAAATTTTAGAGTAGGTTGCAAAATTATCTACAGTGTATGTTGCAGTCACATGGACAATGTCGCAGTCATGGATGGATGATTGGGGCTTTACGTCCTGTATTTATGCACTTGGGAGGCTAATTAGGACAGGTGGAGGACACGGCAATGAGGCGAAGGATGATTGAAACAGCCATCCCACATAGGCCCAGGTGACCCGGCAAGAGCTGGATTCGAACCCTGGACCCAGCGATTGGCAGCCCAGCACGCTACCACTAGACCAACCCTCCCCCCCCCCCTTGCAGTCATAGATTGCCTTCCCTCTCATCAACATGAAAAATTATCTGGAGTGGTAATTTCTATAGAGACTTTAAGAATGTTTGTATACTTATGCCTTGGAAGCCTGCATTAGTGCATTACCCTGGCCTTCTTAAGTACCACAAAAAACAACTACTGTAACATTGAATGGTCAATTTAAATCTACAAAAAGCAGTATAATTGCAAACACAGCATGATGTTTTATTGCTGAGTAATCAATATCATCATTATAATTACTTTTGGTATTTAATGGCTATAAATACTTTTGATAACAGCAGCTTTTTAGGATTTTGAATAAATTGCGATTTGGTTTTTGCGTAATCTGCTTTTATGACATCCAAGCTATATATATATCATAGATTCTGATAAAAATGATAAATATATATTATATACATTTGTTCGGTATTTTTGTCAAATGATCCTGAAGTGCAACTTCTTGCTCAAACTTGACGCTATATATTTTTCAAGAGTTGACAACAAAACAGTCTTGAACAAATTGTATTGAAAGAGCCATTCTCCTTAGAAAAGTAGAAGTTTTTAAAATTGATTGTCATAATAAAAACGCGGATAGGGTTAGCTCAGTGGCAGCATGCTGGGGCACTGCTAATCGCTGGGTCCAGAGTTTGAATCCAGCTCTTGCCGGATTGCATGGACCCATGTTGAATGGCTGTTTCAATCATTCTTCGCCATATTGCCGTGTACTCCTCCTGTCATAATTAGCCTTCCAAATGCATAAATACAGGATGTAAAGGCTGTAAAGCCCCAATCATCCATCCATCCATCAAAAGAGAAACATACAATACAGTTGTCACTGGGTTTAAGACCCCTTGTTGTAAGACTGCCTTGTGACTACTTTCTTCCTGAATTTTATTTATATACAACTGTAAAGTACATCTGAACATTTTTACTATGTAAGACTGCGCTATATAGATAGACTGATTTTGATTTTTATCCCTTCGTAAGTTTATTCTACGCCAATCAACAGAACTCGCTCTCGTAAGTGACCGCTTCATGGTCACACAAGAGTGTTCTCTGAATGTCTCTAAATGCATTGATCATTGTATAAATAAATTATTTTCAGTAAACTAAATAAAATAGAATTTTTATCGTACTTGGCTATCCGTCAATGCATAGTATGACTGACTATGAAATTATATTCTGTACATATCTTGATTCCCAAGGTAATTTCAAAAAAATTCAGGGGTTATGAGAATTAAACATTGTCTAGCCAAAATACTGAGGTATATATTTTTCAATATTTTACATGTGGACGAATTTGTAAACCTGCAAAAACGAACATATACACGAATTTTGCATTCGTTTAAGTGCCAAATACTGCATTTCACGAATTTGTACAGGTGTAATTACGAACATATTAACCCTAAAATTGCCCAAAACTAACTCTAACCCTAATTCTAACCCTAAACCCTAATTATCTAGCACTTTCACGAATGTTAGTTTTGGCAGGTCCACGAATGGATAATAAAGCACATCCATGAGTGTTAGTAATTACATATACACGAGCACTTATGCTCGTTTGTACACATCCACGAACTCGTACATGCTCGTTTTTACACCTCCACGAATTCATGAACATGCTAAAATAATGAAAAATATATACATGAAATACTGGCAAGGTAACTATTCAAAAGATTGATCAAAAGATACCTGCTTATTTGGTCTTACATCTTGCTGCTTTATTTCATATTGTGTTCACTTTTCTTCTGCTAAGTTGTCTTTCTCATCCTGAAGTATCTGATTAAACTGGTTTAAAGACACTGCTTGAAAGACCTGCAAGTAGGACAGCTTTTTTCGTAGAAAGTAGACACTTACAAGCAACACTTCGGGTCAGGTTAACACATGTTGTGTCCTGTAACACCTTCACACATGTTTTGCCACATGCACTAAAAGGGTCACACAGAGAGGAGAGGAAGTGGTCAGTTGTTAATGGACAGACTACCCTGCAGTTCATTAGAGGGCTAATCTTGGGCTTCTTGTCCTGTCGCATTGCTTTGGGTGACAGTCGGATGCAGCTGGTCAGCCAGAATAACTCGAGACACTTCCAGATGGGCTCCTGTCTGATTCTTAGGTTATAGGATCTAGATTCCAGTCAGTAACATTTTACTGCACAGTATGTTGCACCTTCATACATGTGGTTCATACATGTAACTACACACAACATGCTGCACCTCCATACTGTAAATTTGTAAAATAACTACTTTTTTCAGCAAAGAACTTACACATTGTGTAGCTCCAGGCTCTCCTCCCTTCCCTACTATCTAGTGGTTGTTAAAAAAAGGTAAGTTAGAAAATATGGGAGAACAGGGTGAAAAGGGGAATGAAGCAGAGGGAGGTGGTAGAAGAGGGAGAAGGAAGGAGAGAAGGAAGGAGAGAAGGAAGAATAGAAGGAAGAATAGAAGGAAGAATAGAAGGAAGAATAGAAGGGAGAATAGAAGGAAGCACAGAAGGAAGAACAGAAGGAAGAAATGGGGAACAAATAGAGGGAGGAAAAGAGGAAAGTTTAAACTCCTCTCTAGTTTTGTGACAGCGTGGAAATTTGCTGTTATATCAGGCCTGAAAAAAAAACTCTTTAAAGAGCAGGATAACTTTATAGGGATACTTTTAATAGACACCCTTCCACAAGCAATTTCCTTTTTAAATATATATATATATGCAATTGTCATTGACCTGCGAAGAGACAACATATCACAAGTGTATCTGTCAACTGTCTAGACAGCCAGAGCAGACATACAATTGTCAGAAGCTAATGCATATTGATGTGAGGTTAATTACCTGTCTAGAACATTTATTGAAATACAGAATGAATAGATATGAATATATAGAATGAATATATGGAAACGTGACTAAGACGCAATATGATGAATCCATTTATGATTCGTGATTTAGGCCTATGTCAAATGTCAATACTACATATAGATTAAAATGGAAATAAATCATATCTGAATCTGAATCTATAGGCCTGTATTTAATCCTTTTCTTCTCGCATCGTCCAATAAAGAGTCAATTTTAGCTTAATGGAACATAGAATTGTATATGGTGCATATACGGCCAAGTTCAGCAATCTATAAGAAATTCTAGTGGGATTAACAGTTTTACTACGTAAATTACAGCTCTCGCAATTGCTCTGAAGAAATACATTTTTTTCCTAGTGTGGACCTATGATGTCAAAGCTGGAGACTCCATTGGAACCTATACAACTTTGTTACAAGGTATGGTTTCATAGGTCAAACTGGCCAATAGCATTTCATGTAGACAACTTCATCATAGCCTTGCAATTATGTCATGGCCAGATCAGCCAATGATACCACTGTTAAGTGGGAGGGGGGATTGTTTATTATTTGGTGATACCAAAAGTGCCTGAAATTCAACCAAGCATGGTTAATAGGATAACTTTAAATTAATCACAGTTGTTCACCAACATGCTACTGATCTTAATTGGATTTGATATGGAGCTGTCAAGTCAAGCATTTTGTTTACTGTTTGCAGTTTTTTTGGCGGCTCCTGTCAGTGTAAAACTACCACCAATTAGTTTAATCCTATATTGTTTTATTGGTTACCACAGTTCACAGCAGTTAATATGGAGACATAAGGATCAATTGACAGCTTTTGAGCAGAGTGCCCCCTCCCCAGGAGCAGTCCAACCTTGCACCTGAGTTGTTGTTGTTGTGATATCATTGGCCGCTACGGCAAAGATGTAACTTTGAGGCTATGATTAAACTTTCCACAACGGATGCTATTGGCCAGTTTGACCTATGGCATCATTGATTGCACCAATTTTGTATATCCTCTTGTGCTTGGCAATGGAGTCTCCACCTATGACATCAAAGGTCCACTCTGTCACTGACTAAAAACTGATTTCTTCTGATCAATTGCGAGCTGTAAACGATCAAATCCCCTGACAGTGAAACAGTATAGATATTGCCGCTAAATTTCTGTTATAAATACAATGAGCTTTGTTAGCAGCAAACCTTGACAAACTGTAACCTACCTTAAAAACTTACCATTAACTTTCATTTTCACGGTTTTGCTTGGCAACCAAAGCTGCGGTTCAACTGTCCTTTATTACAGATTTCATATAGGTGTGCCATGTTCTTTTCAACTGCCACAGTGCTCTTGTGATGTCAGTATCAGCATAATGATTTCACAGTTGGTATATTTCGCAGTTTCAGGTGTGTCACTTGGAACCCATACTGATCACACCATTTCAAATCCACAATAAGCTGTTAGATTGTTGCTCAACATTGATTATTCAGTTTGACGTTTTGAATAAATCCAAAAGTTACAATATCCAGCTAAATATAATGCATGGATTTTGTGTATAACTGCTATCAGTTTTAGCACTTTTACAACAAAACAAATTCATTCACTCTCACATTCATTTGTTGGTCCGACAGGTTGTCTTTGCAAAAAGTAATATTCTCAGGAACCATTCAGAATATAAGACCTAAGGGGGGGGGGTTTTGCTTAGGTGCATCCTTATCACTAATTTTCAATAATGTTTATTTGATGATCGAATGCTTAGCCTCCTTGTCTGGCCTTTTCCCAAATTTTTGCGGAGGAACTACCCCCCCCCCCCATCTCTCGTCCTCTATAGTATGCCCATGCAACACCGCCACATTCACTTCCAAAAAATCTCCCTATCATCCCCATTTCAGTCATCAATTCTGAACAGTTTCTTTGGCGCAGAATCTCACTTAAAAGGCTGAAAAGCCACAAGGTGTGCCCTCAAGGAGCAATTTCACAACAGGACCACCATGAATGTCCATGATGGATCAAGCAAGTGGCTCAAACATATCAGTTTCACCTGCTCCAACTGAATCAAACAACCATACCAATGAATGCAGATTAATCAATTGTTATTCACACTTAGACAGCCCATAAGCTTGACTTGTTGGTAGCAGTTGGAATCAACACTCAAGCTTGGAGTACCAATAGTGATGTCAGTATTGCCATACTGACATCATCTGAGCATATATTCACATGGAACATGGCACACTTATAAGAGATCTGTAATAACCACAAGATCTACTGGAATTTCACAGAATGAATCTTGAAAATGTATGGAGATTTTTTCAATTGCCAACTTTGTGAATTTGATAACATTTTAAAAGTATTAAGTTTATAATATTTCAAAGCAGCTTAGACCTCAGTCTCTGAAGACTTGTAATCTTCTATTGAATAATAGATCGGAAATGTCTGGGATTTAAGTTTTCTCATAAATGTAATTCCAAGAGTGTCTTGCTGCCACCATTAGGTACAGCTTATTTATAAATTCAAACTTGGCTTCCAGAAAGTATACCATGATTTCTCTTAGCATTTTGTCACACTTCATTTGTACGGGCCTATTAGAGGATTGTCTGCCCGGAATGAATTATGCATACATACATTAAAAAATGCAAAACTTAGATGTTATTCAATGCACTGTAAAATTTTAATTTTGAGTCAGCCTTGAATGATTGAGCGAGATGGTCGCACTTGCACAATTCCTTTGAGCTACCATAGCTTGTTGTTTTAAGTTATTACAATTGATGGATTATCATAATTTAAAACGACAAGCTATGTCAGCTCAAACAAATTGTGCAACCATCTCACTCAATCATTTGAGCTGACCCAAAATTTCAAATTTTACTCTGTCGGGAAAGTCAGGCATGCAGTCACAGCAACCCCCATGCATCCCTGGCATTTTCAAGTCATGTGGAGACGACCTTACACTTTATAGGTTTCCAGAGAAGATTAAATTGGTCTTGAGTGATCTGAACATTCCTAAGGTATCACCTCAAATGCGAAATGTTCTGTGTAACGACATTTGACAGTTACCGCAAATAGTGCAAAAGGTCTATGCAGTTCCACCAGTTATGAATAACCTTGCTTCTGCACTCTAAAAAGTGTCGGGACAAAATTGGTTTTTTAGATTCAAAATGGTTTTTTGAAAAAACAAATTTCAATGCAAAACCAACATGGAATTTTTATTTTGCATTGAAATTTGTTTTTTCAAAAAACCATTTTGAATCTAAAAAACCAATTTCGTCTGAATTTTTGTTAGAGTGTGTGGACACTGGATATAGCTTTTTAAAGTTGTTGTTGGTAAGGATGTCCATTGTCCAGCAACAAAATTTCCTTATACTCAATGACAGTGATACTCCCTAGGAATTACACGAATCTATATTTTCTTAATATCTCTATTACTTGAGAAGCTAATGAAACTATTTGAAGTCCATGTATTTGGATTTTGTGAATTTTTAATAAAATATGGCAATTTTGGCCCTGCCCTCTATGACCGTATATGGCATGGAATAAAAGTTTCATAAATATCTATGAAATAGTGCTCCCCACCAAGGATTGTTGTGCAGAACTTTCACTATTTCCTACTTATATGTATATATATATGACCTCAATTGCTTCTCTGTATTTTTATACCCATGTTAAGCCAGGTATGTACCATCTACATGGGTTCGAACCCCGGGAGGGGAACTCAAAATTTTCAGTGTACCTTCATGAGCAAAATCCCAGCTGGATGTCGTTCGGATGAGACGTTAAATTTGCGGCCCCTTGTATCAGTGTCTATGCTGGGCAAGACTTAGTAAAAGATCCATCACATGGGGTAAATGTGTAACATGTTGAGGACTCCCGCTCTCTCTCCCATCTGATCAATCAACCCTCGTGAGCGCCCAGAACTGGGCTTAGAGGGCTGCACTCACCATATCTATCTATCTATCTACAGTCGACGAATTACAAGTGCCTAAGAAACGCTCTGGAGTATTCCTTATGAGGGGGGTTACACATCAGAGGGTGGTCTGAGCAGGGACCTCTGTAATTTGTCTCACCTTATGGTTTAGAATTGTTTGTCTCTGTCACTGTATAGCCTAAGGCAAACTCAAACAAAATGTACAATCTTCCATCCCTTCAACTAAACTGCTTTGAAAGTTTTTTGATATTCTTTGCATGACTTCTCAGAATTTGGATATTTGATTTGTGACAAGACAATGTTCCTGTCTGCATACTTCCAAGGGCACAATACCAGGGTCTAGTTTCTGTGCATCTGTTGATGTCTAATGCAAGTACAAAGAACACTCACATTTTCTCTGACAATATATATATGTAATTGTGTGAGATATACATTGTAACAACAGATTTAGGACTTTCTGGTCATCTAAATCAGGTGACTGTGAATCTTCACCTGAGGTTCATGACCTCAAAATAAATTACACAAGTAGCCCAGGGCAATCCTTGTTATCCCCTCATGAATTTCATGCATTTTTAACCTGGATCTGAACTAAAAATAACCCTGATCAGAGAAGATTTCCACCAGATGTTCTGTTGCCATCTTTCCCTGGCCTTTTCTTCTGCCTGCGCTTCCTTATGCATTATACCCATTCTCAATACCCATGTTCTTTCTTGTCATCTTTCCAACTCATATCAACCTCTCCAAGATTCAACTTGCAATATCATTGCACAATACTTCTTTTTCACATTCCTCCTTCCTTCTTTCCTTCCTTCTTTCCTTCCTTCTGCTCTTCGTTCGTTGTCCTCTTCCTTACTTATACCTTTTCCTTGTTTTCTTCTTCTTCCTTGTCTCTTTCCTTCTTTCCCTCATTCCCTCCTTCCCTCTCTCCCTCTTTTCCTCTTTTCCTCTTTCCCCCTTTTCCTCCTTCCCTGTTTCCCTGTTTCCCTGTTTCCCTGTTTCCCTCTTCCTCTTTCCCTCTTTCCCTTATCCCCTCTTTTCCTCTTTCCTTCCCCTCTTGTTTCCTTTTCTACTTCCTTCCTTTTTGAAAGTTTTTTCCTTCCCTCCTTCCTTCCCTCCTTCCTTCCCTCCTTCCTTCCCTCCTTCCTTCCCTCCTTCCTTCCCTCCTTCCTTCCCTCCTTCCTTCCCTCCTTCCTTCCCTCCTTCCTTCCCTCCTTCCTTCCCTCCTTCCTTCCCTCCTTCCTTAACTTTCTACATGTACCTTTCTTTCATTTTTGCTTCCTTCCTTCCTCTTAACCCTCATTTTTTTGCTGTATTACCATCCAACTAGAATCTAAATTGTATCACCTTAGATCACAGATTCGGATGCACTGGATGCATCTTTAATTATTCTGGCTGACCAGGTGCATCGGACTGTCACCCAAAGCAATGCGACAGGACAAGAAGCCCAAGATTAGCCCTCTAATGAACTGCAGGGTAGTCTGTCCATTAACAACTGACCACTTCCTCTCTTCTTTGTCTGACCCTTTTAGTGCATGTGGCAAAACATGTGTGAAGGTGCCAAAGCAAAAAGCATGGTTAAATTAGGCCATCATGTGTTTCCGCAAAGTGTTTGCTTGTCCCAAAAATTGTCCCTTACTTTCTACTGAGAAGAAATCCCCTTCTCCCATAGTTTGTAGAGTAGTCTGTGTAACTACTATACAGAAAAAGACTAACAGCTTGGTAATAAGAGAGTTAGTGGCATTAAATTTGGTCAAGGTGAAAAATCAGTATGGAGAAAAAGGTACATATTGGATGGTTTGTAAAAAAATTGTCCCTTCTATATAATGCTATCGGTCAATCTATTCATCTATCTATTGACCTATCTGTTGATCTTCTCTATCTATCTTATCTACTAATCTTGTCCATTGATCTATTTATGGATCTATCTATCTATCTATCTATCTATCTATCTATCTATCTATCTATCTATCTATCTATCTATCTATCTATCTATCTATCTGTCTATTGTCTATCTATCTATCTATCTATCTATCTATCTATCTATCTATCCATCTATCTATCTATCTATCTATCTATGCATCTGACTATGTATCTATCTATGCATCTGACTATGTATCTATCTTTGTATCTATCCATCCTGTCTCTCCCTCCTGTCACAACCATGCTGGATTCTGGAGTCGGAAGTGTGAGCCGTAGCGACGTTTTCTCAGGCATTTTTTCTTTCTGGCTCTGTCCTCTCCTCTACGATCATGTCCTCTGCTCTGCTCTCCTCTCCTCTGCTTTCCTCTCCACCACTCTCCACTCCTCTCATCTCCTCAATAATTTCGTAATGCATCAGTCTAGCTTGTCCCTCATGTTAATTTGCTGCCAACCTGTCTTGGATTCGGTTGGTGTTACCAAGAGATTAAGAAAACAATTCCATGTTTCTTGCTACTTTGCATGTTTCTTGGGTTTAATAATCCAAGTTGACAAAGACATGCAAACAGGTCTTCACAAGGGGCTTGTTTAACGCAGATAATCCTTGTAGTTTTAACCACGCTGTAGTAACTCTTAATTTTCTGTTGGTTAAAGGGTTCTACAACTGTCTGTAAAGTTTGTACAAATTTATGACATTTTCTAATTAAGTTTTCATAATATTCATTTCTATTTCCAAATAAAAAAGGTATTGATAGACATATGCAGCATAAAACTTATTGATTATTTCATTATAAAGTCTCTAGATATCTGATGTATGTGCTGTTTAGCGTGTTTACTGTTTAGGACATTGCGATTAAGTTAAGATTGTATTGGTTAATCATAACAGTTTCAATGTATATCTTTGTGAAAGAACCCAAAAATTGCATTGCTCGCGTTTAACAATATTGGATGATAAAATCACATCTTAGTGATTGAACTGATGAAAAGACTGTTTGAAATTTAAAGTTACATTGAAAATCTGAGTTGTACATCTAAACTGTTCTTCATGTTAGATCCATGTAAGTTTACTCACTGACAGTTTCAGTCCACTTGGTAAATTTCCACGGATCTTGCACAAAGAACTGTTTATATATGATGGGAAGATTGCTCAAAACTATCAACATGTACACAAATAAAAGAGAGGCTGTTGACTATTTCATGGCAAGAATCAGGTTGATGCATGGGTTCACCCAAAAAGGAGCTCTTTATAGATGACCCCTCTTATAAGCCTAAGATAAACTGAAATCAGACTAGTAGCAAAGTTTAGATTGTTAGCAGAGCAGAATGTCTTTAAAAGTGCATAACCATTAAGTTGCATCCTTTATTTTTAAGACAAGGGAGTTGAAGGTTAAAAGCTGTAACATCATTTGGAAAAATAAAACTTCTAGAAGATATTTATCAGAGCAGCGGTTATAAATACAAACTAAATTGATACTTCTACTTTTATCCCAATTTGAAAATCTTTCATGATATTGTGCTGCGACTCCCATAATATGTAATTTTTGTGTTTGTGGAACTTAACTGCTACTAATGTAAATGAAAGTGCCATGTGTCAGGTTTTGTATCAACAAATAAGTAATTCTTCTATGGATATTTTGCATGTAAATGCGAATTTTGTAAACCTTTTTCTAACAATTTCTTATATTACATTAAATTGCGAATGCAAGTCATAGGTCTAGGCCTACGTGTAAGTCTTTAAAGGACTATAGGAAAACAGCTGATATAGATATCAGAAATTACTTATGAAAGTGTATAATTTTTTTCTTTTCTCTGGGTAAAACTGTGTCAACAAAGTGCAGGCCTATTTCCCCAGATGATCTATCTTGAAATACACCCTCAAGTCACATGACACACCAGGGTCACAAAATGGGGTCACGACCTTTGACCTTGGGTCACGTGCCTGCCTCTGATAGCCTGTTTCCCAATATAACGATTTGTTCATCAATAACCAGAATAGTCTTCAGAGAGCAGCTGAGATTTTTCCCATTTCCCATTTCTTCTTTTATGCACGCTGCACAGTCACTGTGTTACAGAGAAGAGGTTGCCAACTACTAGGCCCTGGGTTCAGATTCATCTCCAGCTGGAACTATGTTGGAATTGTTTGATGGCAATTTCAATCATCCTTTGCCTTCTTGCTGTTAGCTTACCAGAGGACATACAGAATGTAATGTCCAAATCATCCAGTTTTAGTATGCACAGATCTAAGATATAGTTATTTTTTATCTCTGAATTTTCTTTTCATTAATCACTACTTCTTGAAATAACTAATTTACAAAGTGGAAGTTCCATGAAACAATCTCATCTCCAGTTCTGAGAACGGAAGTTCTTAATCTTTCGTTCCTCTGCGATACTCGCGAGACAACTCTTCACCTAATTGGTAACTTTTAGATAAAAATATTTCTTTTTGCTCTTGATCAACTAAGTTTCTGAGAGATTCCGAAAGATTCTAATCCACTGTCGAAGTTTTGGCGAAAGTAGATTTTTGTGTCAGATGGATGGGTCGTGACAACAAGAATAGAACTTGCTCAACCAAATGCCAATACAGCAAAAACCAACTTTTTGGTCAGTGGTCACCCAACTCCACATATGTTGCTCCTCTTTTCTGCAATACATCTGACTGAAGAGAATCTGATGAAGAGTATGGCATTTGCCTTGGTACCCTGAAGGAACTAGGTTTCATATAGGAACATTTATGCTTCTTCTCTGTCTTCTTCTTCGCTTTCTGCTCCTTGGTATGAGTTCCTCTGTCATGGGAGCATGTCGACTGGAATGAAGTAACAAGTTGCCTCATCCACTTCATGAACATTACAGTCAAAGAGTATGTAAATGTATGTACCTGCTGTCATCATGGAATTAAAAACTCCTGAAAAACCGATTAACTTTACCAAATTTGGGTGTGATTATCTGTTGCGCTGTCAGCATGCCACAACTTAAAATTAATACAAGACATATCAAAGACATGCAAAGTCATAGACACATTTGAGTGCTATCCTCCAAGTTACAGACATGAATTTTTGGTCTGACACTGGTCCGGCTCTTCCAACTTTGAACTGACTGAGGAGTGACGACTGACATTAAACTGTAAAATGTGAATTTTCAGTCAACTTAACTAATTTAGTGAGGTGGTCGCACAATTCCTTTGAGCTGACATAACTTGTTGTTTTGAGTTATAAATGATAATGCATCCGTTGTCGTAACTTTGACTGTCCCAATTTATAAAGTCACAAGTCAAAATAAAGTGAATGACCATGATATATAAATAAAGACGAAAATTAAACTGTGAATACAACTGGGAGACCTCTTTGTGATTCCTCCAACTGTAGTGAAATTCAGTGCACTCCAGCCCACAGTTAGTTATATTACCCGGCCATTATATGAAAAAAGCAGAAACCTCCCATTGATATCACCCCGGATATTTGAGAAGATAGCCGATTTGTGAAGATAGCATTTTAGAAGATTGATGATAGGCTGCTTGGCCATATATAGGTCTGTACAGCGTTATGTCGGCTGTGTCTTTGCTTGTTAGGATGGTCTCCCAGTCTTGTTCAGCTCATTATAGCCCCACGAAACCCTTGGAGGTCATGTGTCCTCTTATAGCACCCCAAGTGGCCAATAAACGAATTATTGCCCTCCCAGCTGTCATGTCTTTTATTTGATTTAGATTTCCAGAAACCAGTAGTTTTAACTGGAGGGTTTGCTGCTGTATAGCTAGTGTTATAGATCTATGACCTATAACTGCAATTTTCATCCTTCGCTCAGTGCACAGGGTCATGATCACGAAAAAATCAAAAGTGACAAAAGAACAATTTATGATACAAGAGTGATTTACGCCTACTTGTAAGATAACCTAAGAATCAATAACCAAAAAATTAGAAAGAAGTATTATATAATGTTGTGCAAAATAGATAGATAGATAGATAGATAGATAGATAGATAGATAGATAGATAGATAGACAGATAGATAGATAGATAGATAGATAGACAAATGTAAATGTAATGCGTTGGGTTTAATTTCTACCATCCTTACAATTACATCCTTGACAGCCCTGATCAAGCTTGAATCTTTCTCAGCACCAAGTGTGCAGTGAATTTCATTGCCTCTTCAAGCATTCCAGAAATTGCCATCACTGCTAATAGCCAAGTACCCCTTTGCACCTGGGTCGAGTGAAGCAACGGTTTAAGGAGGATCTGCTTAGTTCCTCCACGCTGTGACTAGGGTTCGAACCCACGACCATGTGCGTAGCAGGAAAACATCTTATCCACTAGGCTGTGGCAACTACTATAGATAGACAGATAGATAGACGCTTCATAGAGATGTGTAGATGAACAGGTAGGAAGATAGACAGATACACTATTAATTTAATTCATGAATACAAAATTGATAGATATAAAGCGAATACATTTACAGACAAAATGAGCAGAAGAATTCATGAAGACAAAGAACAAAAATACTGAACTGAATCACAGTGTTCATTGTATATGGAGGGAATGACAGACAGAAACAGATCAAAAGGAAGATAGATAAGGAAATAAGATAGACTGTATGGCATGATTTAGGCATATAAGCATATTTTCATGTATCAAAGAGATCAGGAGATAGGGTCTGAATGATACAAGCAGGGAATTTTTTGCTGCAGAACATATATGAGAAAGTGTAAAGAGAATGTGAAAACATACAGCATTTGGAAGAAACATGGTTACAACTTCATGAGAAAGAGACTAATTGCATAATTATTATGTATTAGTTTAATTAAACTATATGTTTAGATTGCAATTATTGTAAAATATACCGAAGAATAGTTTATGTCTGTTTATTGAATATACTGTTAGCAACAGGGTGCTAACATGCAGAACTGTGTCTCTTATAGTGACAAGCTTTTCAAAACTTAGAAGTATCATATAGTGAGATCTGAATTACTGAGAAAATTTATAAGGTCCACAATGTCTTGGGTTATTGATTGTTTGACATATTGATCTTTCATTGATTATTTATGACTAACAGCAATAAATTAAAAAGTTGTTGTCATTTCTTTTATTGCTTAATTAACTGAGATGCGAGATTGATATGACATGAAAATGCATCCTTAGTTAATGTTTGGTTGTACAATTAAGCTATGTCAACAAGCTAAATTAATGACAAGTATTGATTGTAGGGCAAAAATAATAGCCCCCAATAGTAGCTTTGGGGGTAATAAAGAAAGAGGTTGCAAGATTTGATAGGGTTTCAGGCTATTAGGGTGTGTGATTCATGTTTTGGGTTTGTAGTAGGGGATAGTTAGAGGGCACAAACTACCCCCTTGCCGTACCCCAATTAAGCCCACCCAGCCAAAGTGATTGGACTGGGATAAGGCACCAAGGATTATTAGCATGTATGAAGTAATTCATTCATTAATATATTGGCAATGTATTGGTCATAAGAAAGGCAATATCTGATGTACATTGGCACTAAGGGATTTTTATCATTTGCTGGCAAATCTAGAGTATTCCTTAGTGTGCGTTTTGCATTAATTAACATGTGACATTTGTATTGTACGTCAAATCTACACTCTAAAAAATATCGGGACAAAATCGGTTTTTTAGATTCAAAATGGTTTTTTGAAAAACCAAATTTCAATGCAAAACCAACGTGGATTTTTAAAAAAATCCATGTTGGTTTTTTGCATTGAAATTTGGTTTTTCAAAAAACCATTTTGAATCTAAAAAACCAATTTTGTCTGATATTTTTTAGAGTGTACTTCTTGCTTATTACCAAGAGAATGCAAATAATTTATCCCTCTAATTTGCCAATGCTATACTAAAATAGGTTAGTTATTCCACATAGGACAAAAAAGTCAAAATGTTAATTATTGTAGTCCGTTTTATTGACCATGTCAATCTCAACAGACTTTGTTCGTCTTGTGATATATATTTTGTCGACCTCTTTGGCTATCCGATGTAAAAATACGGGAACTAGAGCAAATCACAGACCCCTTGTAACACTAGTAGCATCATGAGCATTATATATCTTGGGGCTATTATGAAATGAGACTATATATGATAGACAGTGAAACATGTACAAAGCTGGTACCTTGTATATTGAGCTCCAAATTCATTGTGCATTCATTACAGATATACATGCATTGTACGTCTTCATCACATTCATTGTCTGCCTATTCCATCTCACCAGCATGGCTACAATATTTATTATGCACTTGTTAGGCATCTACCAATTACACAATCAGAACATTTATATATCTCGATTCATAATACTCCTTATGAGTACATTATCATATGGATATTTCTGTAAATGAGATAAATGTCTTAGTGTTGCTATGGTTACTTGATAATTTCAGTAATTAGGAGGCTAATTTGGCAAGTAATACGACTTGTTTAGGCAGAACTGAGAAAATTATCTGTGACATAATCTTATAATGCAAATGTAAATGCGTAATGCACAAAGAAGAACATAGATGGACAAATATATTTATATCCCTTTTTGCCTTTTGGCAATGGCTTTTCCAATGGGTATTGTAGTTGTTCTGTCTTGCAGGCAGGCAACACACACTCTCGGATCTCCCCTATTGGCACATCTACATTGTAGCAACGTTGTGACGACGTCACCCTGTTCGTCATATGATGCAGAATTGTATGGTAAAAATTACCTTGTCATAATTTTGAGAAACAACATCAAAAATATGACGTTAGCTGCGCGCCGTTGTGGTAACGTTTTCCCAACATTGTGAGGCAATGTCAAGAGTTCGACATGAGCTTGCGACGTTGTGGAAAAATCTCAACATCGTGTTCACGTTGTGGCAACATAATTTCTACCATATATTTCTACGTGATCTACAGACTAGCCCTCCACCAATTAGCAACGTCATGTTTACGTTGTGCGCGCTTTGGGTCTGAACCATTTGACCTATACTATTGCTGCAGATTTGTCACTTCAGGGTGGTTATATCAAGTTCAAAAAAATGGTCGAACGTAGGCCTATGGGCAAACTTTTTTTTTAAATGTCGATTGCAAAATAAAATACGTTGATGTCCCTGTAAATTTGGAGACAGCCACATGATCATTATTGAGAATTAGCTGACCTTGGCCTGATTTAAGTTCAATAGGCATCAATAGAACATTTTAATCCATCAATTATAATCCATCAATTAATCCACAATATAGGAGTGATACACCTGTTAATCTTATTAATCCCAGCTTAGTGGACTTTCAAGTGATCTGTCCTTCATTTTGAAATGATCCCCATTCCATTGATTATTTCTTTTCAGGATCCTAAATTAATCCCTTGATTGATATGAAATTGAGTCATTTGAAGTCCTTTATTTTGTTCTAATGATCATTTTAATGCTACAAAACTGTTTAAATCAAGTTCACAAAGAGTGTCATGGCTTGGAAGGAGGAGCTGAGCATCTGAGCTGCTGAGCAGATCTTCCAGAATCCCTTGCTTAACTCCACCCAGGTGCAAATGGTTGCTTTGCAATAAGCAGTGATGGTGATCACAGAGTGATGTTGTAGCGCTGAATACAGCTGCTGGCTACATACTCGGAGAGTTGAGAAAGGCTCATGCTTGAACATACTTTTTAGGCGTAATTGTATACTCTGTTGAGATAGAAATTGTCTGTGTAATGGATGTTAAAATACAAACATTTACATTTGCACTTTTAAAAAGAATTAATCTTGTCACATTCCTTTGAGGCTTTTTTTAAAGGAAGGTCTTTTGGTTTTGAAATGATGTCTGAATGCTTTTTAAATGCAGTAGAATTTATGATTGTCACTTGTGATGTAGATAGATTCATAAAGAGCTTTGAATCGTTTTCATGTTCCTTTTTTTCTAAATGCAAGACAATGTAGATATTCTTATATATTAAAAACTTCCAAACTCCTAGTTTTGTGTTTGAAGATGAGGATCAACTTTCAAAAATTTACTTCTCTTGCACTCTAAAAAATTTCAGACAAAATTGGTTTTTTAGATTCAAAATGGTTTTTTGAAAAACCAAATTTCAATGCAAAAAACCAACATGGATTTTTTTAAAAATGAGGATCAACTTTCAAAAAAAATTAGAGCAGTTGTGAGAAGTTGAATATTTGAGTATTTTGACACTTACTCATAAACACTCCATTAGAACGTGTCCACAACTCAATAAGAACGCTGTCCACAACCTCAATAAGAACACGTACCCTCAAGTAGAACACCACTGCAGTACACATAAATTGATGACACATAGCACTTGGCTGATTATTTTTGTCCCAATAGTAAGGGACCTTCCATGTCAATTACTTCCTAATTTGGAGTATGCAACACAGATCTGAGATGGTCCCTACAAAAAGCTATAATCTCAATTTTTTATTTTGTCAATTCAATAAAAGGAAAATCTGTTGATTCGGTCGATCCGAGAAGCTAAAAGCAAGCTGTATGTCTGGCTAAAGGTGTACTTCAAGGGCTCTGTATGTCCCCTGCCTTTATCATTGTTTATTAAATATCGGCCACCCGAACTATTCAAATCTGATATAGCATCATACCTGTGACAAATTAGAAAGATAATTGTGCTTCAACGGCATTATTTCCATTACTCAATGCAATTGCAATTACAATGATCATAATTTCACATCTGTATTTGTCATATCTGCAGCAGATTTTGTCATTATTCTGGGTCATATCTACTCACATTTTATATGCATATTATAGAGCAGCTCATATTCTGTCAGAATTCTGGGCCACTTTGCTGGCAACAACTTTTCTTGAAAGCTTGTTAAGCGAAATAGAAAAATCGCTTCCATCATCACGTTTCCGCAAAACAAATTTTAATGGCAAACCTGAGAAAAATGTCATTATCAAATTTTATATCCAATATTATCATCTGGTATTACATGATTTAATGATACTCACGATGTCCTTGATTTTCTACTTGCAGAACGAGAAATTCCAGACGTTGTCAGCTTTAATAGCAGTTAGAGTGGTAAGTTTTTCTTCATATTTACGGACATTCCTGGTTTTGCAATAAATATATAATATAGTGTAGGCCTACAGTAGAAAGTGGAAAATTACGTAGGTGGTGGTGACTGTTGGAGCTTTGCATCCTATATTTATTCACTGAGTTACCCTTGCTCACATTAACTCCTATGACTGGTCAAACTGGCCTGCCATATTTCTGTCTATCTTTCTATAAAAATTTCATATTTTCCCAATGGCTAAAAAATATCTGGCTCCAATTTCATTTCTTCTCACAATTGTCTTCACTTTGTCGTGTTGTGGCTATAAATATTACCCATTTTACATTATCTGGATCTCTCCATGGCAATTTAAAGGAATCTCTGAACATGCTGAAGGAATTTCAATTTGACAACATTGAACAAATCTGTGTTGTAAATCAGGGTTATGGTGGTTTCTCTCACAGACATGTAATTACATGGCCACTTGTTTGAAGTACTTAAATTGCTGTTACAAAAACAGTTGGTTTATTACACCAATTTAATGTTTTTGCCAGATTTGAAAATAAAGAGTTTTGCAAATGAATATGCTGTGTTCAGATGGTTCCATTTGCTAAATATTGGTAAAATTTCTCCACAGCCAGTAAAATTTCTTCATATTTCCCCAGCTTCTACACTTTCTCTACCCAACTTCTCAAATTCTTCACATTTTCCCAACTTCTTCATATTTCCTCTACTTCTTCCTATCCTTCCAAACTTCTTCCTATCTTCCCAACTTCTTCATATTATCCCAACTGACTCATTTCTCCCCAATTTCTTAATTGTCCCTAACTTCTTCATGTTTTCCCAACTTCGTCATATCTCCCCAACTTCTTCATATCTTTCCAACAGCTGCAGGTTTTTCCAACTTCTTCCTAACTTCGCATCTTCCAAGCTTCTCCATATGTTTGCTATTTCTTCACATCTTCCCAACTTCATCATATCCACCTAACTTCTTCATACCTCCCCAGCTTCTTCATATTTTCCAATTTCTTCATATTTTTCATTTCAGAGATGGAGAGATGAATACCTCGTGTGGAATCCTGATGATTATGAATCAGTCAGTCAAATCTGGGTTCCTGCCAATGAAATATGGAGGCCTGATATATTCATCAACAATTTGTGAGTACGAAATAACTGGAAGATCACGTTTCAGATTTGCCTTTAAAATGATAGTTGTCACAAAATCTGTTAAGTCTTGTGTTTCATACAAGTTTGCAGAATTTAATTCGGAGTCTTAATAAATTTATGTTTTTCCATTGATATAGATCATCTGTTCAGCTCTTGGATGATAAGAAATTTTATATGCTGAGATGTATGGTGATTTGGCCATTGGCGTTAATATAATGATTAAAGAAACCTTAATTCTCAAGTCCATATTCAACAAACTTTAATACTTTACTGCATTGGAAAGTGCAATTCATGACAATACTGCCTTGGTGGCTAACTTTGAGTTTATCATAATGCTTACTAAAACCACAATAATTCTTCAAAAAACAAAACATCAATCGCAGCCTTCTACATCTTTGAACGATTAACTGATTCATAAAAATATACAACCATATTTTGTACCGGTGACCTTCGTGACAATACCGCCGGAAGTCTTGTATTGGGTTTATCATAAGCCTTATCCCAAATCCACCACTGTGTTTCCCAAAAATAAAAAACTGCCCAATTTCAACCTTCTATATCTATGAAATATTAAGCACTATTGAGCTGACTCATAAAAATATACTACTACATTGTACCGGCGACCTTCATGACAATATCGCTTGAAGTCATGTAGTGGGTTTATCATTAGCCTAATCCAAAATCCAATGTGTTTCCCCAAAAAAATTAAAATACCAAATCGCAACCCTCTATATCTATGAAAGATTAAGCACTATTTCGCTTACACATAAAAATATACTACTATATTGTACCGGCGACCTTAGTGACAATACCGCCTGAAGTCTTGTATTGGATTTATCATAAGCCTTGTCCAAAATACACTGTGTTTCCCAAAAAAATGAAACCGACCAATCACAATCCTCTATATGTATGAAAGATCTATAAGCAGATTCATAAAAATATACTATATATGGTACTGGCGACCTTCGTGACAATACCGCCGGAAGTCTTGTATTGGGTTTATCATAAGCCTAATCCAAAATCCACTGTGTTTCCCAAAAAAATAAAACTGACCAATCACAATCCTCTATATCTATGAAAGATATATAAGCAGATTCATAAAACTATACTATATATTGTACTGGCGACCTTCGTGACAATACCGCCGGAAGTCTTGTAGTGGGTTTATCATAAGCCTCATCCAAAATCCACCAATCGCGAACTGCTGTATTTGCAGAAGATAAGCTATATGTGTGAATCATACATAGAGACATATAGTAGTATTGCCCGGAGCATATCTCTTATGGTTGTGATGTCCCCATATCGGTTCCAGTATCGTTCTGAAAATATCCAATAGACAAGATACAATCACCAAGAACTGACAGAAAACAAATAGCAGAACTGTTTAGTATTGACCAGGCCAGGAAAGAGAGGAAAAGGGAGTGTATGATGTCCCATGCATCTATATGTGCACACTGTTAATATGTCTAGGTAAAGAGAATAAGACTTAAGAGATTCAAGACTCAACGAGTTTTATGAACTTTATTTTTTTCATGAAATACATGAAATATGTATTTATAATGAGATGTTTGATGGCTATACAAAAAATGAAAAGTACTTAATTAATAGTAGGACACCTCCAAGGCAACTACATCAATTGGCCTTCGACGAGATGCTCATCTAGAATTGTTAGAGAGAAGCTCAGGCAAAGAGAAGAAGAAGGACATAATGACTAAACATTTCAGCCAATGTCTTCAATTTTAATAAAAGACTATTGAGTCTCAGAAACATAGGTGTGGGAGGCAGGAGGGAAAAGCAATTTTTCATGGTGATTCGAGTAGAAAAAATGTGTAAATTAACATTTTTGTGGCAACATAGGCACTATTTTTGGGGCAACCCCCCCCCCCAAATGTATTGACCTCCCACACCTACTGTATCCTCAGAAATATTTTGTATGAAAGAACATTGGCTGATACTGCTTCTACAACTTGTCAATCGAAGGCCTGGCGGATTTAATTTTTAGCTTCTCGGATCGACTGACCCAACAGATTATTTGCTTATGGGAAAAAAATTATACCCACAATTTTTACTAAATCTATCACTACGTAAAATTGGAAAAACAGCTTTCTTTCTTTCATCCTACCACCCGGCTTGAAAAAGAGTGCTTTCGAGAACATCCGAAAAGCTAAAGATCAATTATGTCCGGCCTGACATCACCATCTTGTTACAACAAAAACTGCTTTGCACCATTGTCCTGGATGATGATCTCCTTTCAACTTTGTATTCACACTCTAAAAAATGTTGGGACAAAATTGGTTTTTTAGATTCAAAATGGTTTTTTGAAAAACCAAATTTCAATGCAAAACCAACATGGATTTTTAAAAAAATCCATGTTGGTTTTTTGCATTGAAATTTGGTTTTTCAAAAAACCATTTTGAATCTAAAAAACCAATTTTGTCTGAAATTTTTTAGAGTGCAGCTACCTTATCTTTTCACAGTGTAGATGTTTCTGGTGCATCAATACATATAGACAAGGCACCAAAGACACCATTTGTGCAGCAATTATGTTCAGAAAGATCTAAGGTAAATAGAATACAAAAGCAAGATAGATCAAAAGGCACAGCAAAGAAACGATATAAAAAAAATAAGAAAAATAATAATGATTTCTTTTACCCTAAAGATTAGATTTGGAGACAATAAAGAACATTGATCTATTAGCTACAGAGGTTATGTAAAAGTGTTATAGGTTGTCTTTGGCAGTTGACCAAGTAATTAAAACCCAAAGGCACCCTAAGTATACACATTGATCTTGTAAGGTCTGGCCTCTAGGCTGCAATTTAGTTTGACTGTACTTACTGTACAAGTACAGGATTTAATCAAATCCAAGTAATTTTCCAAAACTGGTTTCTTTTGGAAATTTAGAAAGAGAACTTTTCTAAATAATTGTTGTGTATACTGGAGAAAAGTTAACAGAAGTGCCCTGTTCAAAGAAGGTGATAAGTCAATTCTTAAAGTTAGAGGCAATATTCTCAATACACATGGTTGAGAGTTTCAGGGCAACCGTATTTGAGCGTTTGCTACCACATGGCCTATATTTTTCTGATTGAGACTAATAATTTACTAAAATTTAGAATTCACCTTAATGCTCTGAACAACCTCAAATGGACATTACCTCAAACACTGTATATTCATTACAACCGTACCAATGCAAAATTATTGCGTTTTTTGTTAAGTAGCATTCCATGTTATTCCAAATTATAATGTATCGGTTCCTCATGTATCCGACTAAATGCTACGATTACACTGGTCTTTCTTCTAATTGCTTGCACTAGATGGTCAGTAATCATTACTAATCCCAGTGCTAATCGAATAATTGTTACTCATTATTTCATGGAGGTTAAATAAGAGCATAGATGGAGGCTATCAGGGGCGGACTGGCCTATGTGGCTAAGTGGCAGCTGCCACGGGCCCATACACTCAGGGGGGCCCATACAAGATGCCAAAAAATTCAAATTTCAAGAAAAAGCTACATTTGGTGGTAAGGTTCACGATTATGTGTTGCAACCACACTTTCAGAAAGGGACTGCGACCCAATTTTGACAGTTTGCCAAATTAGTCCTGTAGTATTTATCTTTTCTATATTTAAATATCGTCGATGGTTGAGATGTAGGGGCCCATTGAATTATTTTGCCATGGGGCCCGAAATGCCACCAGTCCGCCCCTGGAGGCTATCATAGAGCAGTGTGGAAACGTCGTTGTGCTGAACAGGGTTTCGGAGTTTTGTTGTAAGTGAACTGACTCCGACTCCTTTGACTTTCCAAAAAGCGATGCTGACTCCCGACTCCTTAGGTCTCCTAAATTACGACTCCGACTCTGACCTCGACTCCACTTTCAGCATTGTTGCACACATTTTACATGGCTGTGGGGAAAATTTAATTCTACAAATAAATATGGATGGACACAAGCTAACATTTTGTTTGTCTGTTTTAAAGAAACCATTTTCAGATTGTGTGCAGCTGCTGCAGCACCTTTACACACCTTCTTTCTGATTTACACTCTTTGCAACCAACTTTCCTCTTGCCCTGAGGATCCCGGTATTATTTTTAATCTTTCTTCACCTCCTCTTTATTGTGAGAAAACAGACAGACCAATCCAGTAATAGGGATGAGCTTGATAGAAAATAGGCTTAATAATTAAGCTAAATTACAGCTCAGGGGCACTTTCGTTCTTTGTTGTACTCCTGTATGGAAAAACCCATACTAATAGCTGCCGGGCATTCAAGAACAATGCACAGTTGCGCACTGTTAAATTAGCTGGGTAAAAGTTCCCATATTTCGCTCTAAAATATCTTCATTACATGCACTCTAAAATATATTTGATTGAAACAGAAAAAACAAAATGCTGCCTAGTGTCAGTCCAAATTCTTAGTGTGAAATCAGACGAAACCTATGCTTATTTTTTGACAATTCTCAATCTTGTTACATGTTGAATTGATAAGGGTGTTCGATCAGTGAAAATTCTCTCAGCTTTGTATGGACAGTTTGACACCAGCTAATGTTTGCTTTGTCTATTTTACAGTCCTCGTCATATTCACGTGGAATCTCAAAGAAAAGAACTTGAGATTCCACGTAAATATAACGAGGACTATAGACAAACATCTTTCGAATCCGGAAGTTGCCACAATTCATTATCTCGCTTCACTTGCTGTAGGAATTGTTACTATGCCCTAACTTGTTTAAAAACATAGAAATCTACACTAGCCACAATAATAAGCTGCTGTTCAATGTATCACAAGCCCTATCTTCATATCTTTAGCCACTTGGTATAAAATTACTATGCCGCTCTGCAGTGCACAGCAGATAATTGCTGGCATACCACAAATGATTGTTCCACCAATTAATTCTGCCTTTAATACGAACAACACAATGTTGCTTGAAGTTAGTACCTGGGTAATCAGGCAGTGAGTCATCGGTTGTCAATCAGGTGCAGTCAAAAGTGACGGTGCACATGCAGGGCCTTGTGTGACGCCTGTTATAGCCATTTTCCAATTTAGCATGCTAATTTAGAGTGGATAGTGTTTGGGTACTATGCCATTACTAAGTGCAATAAACAGCACATAGACGTAAGTGTATTTCCTGGTAATCCAAAATTCAAAATTACAAAAGGCTAACATTTTCTCACCAACTGAGTGACATTATATTACGTACCGTACATAATGATTACATCATGCATTTATGAATGATAAGCCTACAGAACTTCCGTTTAGCCTACTTGTGCTATAGCTTATGATAATATAATATCCAAACTATTATTTTTGTAAACATGATTAATTTTAATTTGCAATTTTATCATGACTTGTTTGGATGATAATGTAGCCTTCTGAAATCTGAATCCAAGACATAATAATTAAACCATAGGCGTATCGGAGGGGGTGGCAGGGGGGGCAATCGCCCCCCCCCCAAAAGTTTGGGAAACAGTAAGATTCGGGCAAAAAGCCTAAAAAATTCGGGCATATAATTAAATGAAAACTACAGAAAATTAATAATTTCCAGGCAATTTAATTTTAAATGTTTATAAATTTAGATCGTGAAATGCGGGCAAATTTTGCTCGCCCCCCCAAAAATCGCGCACGCCGTATGCCTATGAATTAAACAGTGCATTTCCTTCTTTTCCAGTGCGGATGACAGTTTCCAAGACTTCATGAACACATTCGCCATAATCCAATCGAACGGAGACGTCTTGTGGATGTTTCCTGCGGTCGCCAAGACGTACTGTACGCTGGACGTCAGGCATTTCCCGTTTGACCGCCAAAAGTGCAACATCATCTTCATATCATGGACATTTAATGGATTCAAGCTGAACATTACCAGCGAACCAAATGTGAATGACGAAAACTCTGTGTATTATACTCCCAAGAACCAGGAATGGTACGTGGACCACATCTCTGTAATCAGAAACGAGAAGATTTACGCGTGCTGCCCGGAACCTTACCCGGATGTAACGTTCACAATTCACATGACGAGAAGGTCGCTCTTCTATATCATCAACCTGATCTTCCCCTGTCTCTTGATTTACGCCGTGTCCTTTCTTGGGTTCTTTCTTCCCGTGGAGTCCGGCGAGAAGGTCAACCTGGAGATCACCATCCTGCTTGCCCTCGTGGTGTTTCTGCTAATCGTTGGAGAAACGCTTCCCCCTACTCCGGATGCCATTCCAGTACTAGGTGGGTATATTTTTTGTAATATGTGGACAACTAAGAAGTAGTGATACAACAATAACACATTTCTACACATTAGACAGCACTAAGTAAGTACTGTGAACTGAATGTCGATATGGCATGTATCTTGATACGTTTGTTACGATACGCAATATCATCATGTTATAGATTTACCAACATTTATTGGGAATTCCACTGTTTCTTGAAACTTTTTTGGCGAATTTTTGGCTTTTATCCTGCGTTTTATGTCATAACAAAACGACTGCCATAAAACGGGGTGAAGTTGGCAATCCGGGGTAAAATTGGCACGCTATCTTGACCCATTTATTAGCAGAAATGCCAACTTTTCTCACTGACACAGGTATCTTTGGCAAAGTTGCCATACTTGTCAGGAATTAAAAGTTGGCATTTCTGCCATTAAGTGGGTCAAAATAGTGTGGCAACTTTACCCCGGATTGCCAACTTCACCCCGTTTTGCGGAATGCCATTTTGTGGCCATGAAAAATAATTGGTATGATGTTATAAGATATATATACAAGACTATTAGTCACTATTGTAATCACTCTAAAAAATAAAGCTCATCCTGATCGGTTTTTGGGCTTGTCCTCGATATCATTCCAAATACGGTTTATGGAAATATCATACAGATGCATTCCTATAAATGCAGTAGGTTTCTTTGGAAAAACAAAACTTCTATACAAAAAACATTTGGTATATCATAAAACCAATTTTGTCCTGCACATTTTGAGTTTAAAGGAGATCATAAAAGTGAAGGAAGCTGATCTTGATCTATCTATCTATCTATCTATCTATCTATCTATCTATCTATCTATCTATCTATCTATCTATCTATCTATCTATCTATCTACATTGCATCAGTGCATCTATTATATCTTTCCATTTGAAAAAAAAAAGTTAATGAGCATCTGGTGTTGGTATATTGGCAATGAAAGAAGAAGGAATAATCCAGCTAAAGGATGGTGAGAATAGAAGTAATGAATTCCCACAAGCAAGGAAAGCACAAAAAAATATATCTGTTGGATGTAATTTGTGTGAAACCAGTTCACTCAGACTAAAAATAATTTACTTGAAAGAAAACACTGTCCGACTAATCTAGATACAGTATGCACTATATATTGTATAAAAATATTATTCTGTCGCGACTGAAGATAAGATAAAAGGTGTTGTAGGAAATGAATTTGTTCAATTATTTTCCAGTTTGTTTTTATCATTTAATTTAAAATCGTAGAATAAGCTGTTGTAATTTTTTTAATTTGTAGAAATTCCAACAGTATGAATATTTGAAGTAAAAAAAATTCTCGAACATATGAAGGAAAAAATTTATTAATTCCCAGAAAATAATATTTTTGGAATTTATTGTATGTCGGCTGGTCAATAAGGGAGACATATTTGATTTTTAGCCTCCTTGATTGACCGACCTAACAGATTTCCCGCCTGTGGAAAACACTCAGGGAAATAGACTCAGGCAATACTGTAAAGAATAATATATTTTCATAATCCATGGGAAAATTTGAAATCAACACATTTTGATTGGATGGCCTGTAATCAGTCACTTTTGAGACATTCCCATGGGAGGAGTTATCTCTGAACGAAAGAAGCTATTGGTTTAGGGGAAACAACTGGGCAGTCATAGAGTCTTCAAGACCAGCCTTTTCTGTTTTCTAATTACCATACTCAGCAACTAAGTTGCATCTGATTGGTCTGGGACTTGGCCATTCTCAACAAATGTGATAAGGTCTTTTTTGTAAGGTGGTGGAAAAGTAAACTTTATCCAAAAAGTCCTCTGCAAGATCAATGCATGGTCATCATCATTCAAACATGCATCACATCACTAATGGCATCATTTGGAAATCTTTGAGGATCACTGGGGATCATTTAGGATTTGGTTGGATTGTTATTTTTTTTATCCCCATCTTTATCATTTGTCCGCAGTTGTGGCTTTTTACTGCATTTTTTACAATTACATTTAAAGCCTGGATTTTTGGAACATGTTGGGTCTCCAAGTAAATGAGTCTTTTCTGTCCGAGGTCCTTGCAGCCTTGATAAAGTAATTAGTGTGTTTCTCAGTTCAACCTGTTAGATTTTCGTGTCACTCGGTTTAATTTTGGTTTTCTCTTTCTCTTACGCCTTCAATTACTTTTCTGTAATTCTCAGGAATTATTACCAACTTTACACAATAGCTATGTTTCTATCATGCTTTTTGTGCCTTCATCTGCAATGAACTGTGCCTGAAGTAGTCATAAGCATCTGATCATTCAGAAATTCAAGTAGGATCTGGTATTTTGATGTAAATGTGTTTTTATCAAAAACCTTTTTATTATAGCTTTAACTACAACAAATAAATTTGAAAATGTGGCATCATGCGTAAAACACAAACAACATTCTTCCAGAAAACAATTTCCTGAGGTAACCAGAAGGGGGTTCTGAACCAGTTCGCAATTGCATATTTAGAATGATCTTTCTGACAATGTTGTTCTTTATAAAACAAGTCCATCTTTAATAATGTTGCAATGTCATCCAACTTATTCGTGACAAGCTCGGACACTGATAAAAATGTTAATCTATTTTAACAATATACATGTATTTGGAAGAATTTGGAGCAACATTTTAATTTGGCTGATTAAATTCTGGAAAAAAAGATGAATTTCACAAGAGCAAAATTAGAAAATAAATTAGTAGTATATGATGATGGCCAAATTCTTTTTCACAAATCATTTACTGGTATCATACATGTTCTGTTGGCTACATAGGGGATATTTTAAAATAATTTTACATTGTGACATTTGGAATTACTAAATTATCATATTTCTAATAATTTCAGGTTTCAAAATTCTTCAACTTAGCGTAATATAAGTGAGGAAACAATTTATGGTGAAACAGGCCCTGGGTAGACATATTTAGAAAACACATACTGTTCTGAATGTTGATAAAATTATTATGGTGTCGTCTGCGCCGGTGATCTACAGCTACATTGCAATGGCTTGTTTATCCTTTACAGTAGACGGACATCAAGTGCTTACGGAATTGGACTAAAATGTTCCTTGTGAGGTCACAGCCCTATCCATGCCATGTTAAACTATATGACGTGTAAGCAGTGAGTGAGATCATAGCCTATACATGCAATGTTGTCATGGCAAGCCATTTGATGTGTCACTCCACGCTCCAATGTGGTCACAAGTTGCCTTATGACAAATTGACACCACATTTCAATGTATTTGATAGGACTTGTTGTGAGGTCACTGATGCCATATTGCAGCAGAATGTAATTACTCGTCGTTTGTCTACTGTAACATTTTCCACGTTGCATTATCAATGCCATCATTTGGGAATCTTTGAGCATCGCTGGGGATCATTTAAGATTTGGTTGGATTGTCAATTTTTCCATTTTTGTCATTTGTCTGCAGTTGTGCCTTTTTACCGCATTTCTTACAGTTCCTGCATTTTTGCCTGCATTATTGGAACATGTTGTCACCTGGGTTTCCATTCCAAGAGAATGAGTCTTTTCTACCCAAGGTCTTTGGAGCCTTGATCAAGTAATTAGTGGATTCTTCAATTCCTCATTTCAACCTGTTAAATTTTTGATGATGGAGTTGTGCTGGTCTCATTTGGTTAATTACTCGGCTTTTCTGTAATTCTTTTGGTTATTTTCTGTAATTGTTAGTTTCTGTCAGTGGTATTTCACAAGACAATTAGTTGATTTTTCGTATTGTCTGTCAATGGAACTGGCACCTGGGTGGTCAAGCAATGTCAATGAATACTTTTTATATGAATCATTCAAACCATATAGATAGGACAGCCAATTCAATTCTTAAAATTAAACCAACAAGGCCAACATTGGTAGATTCAAAATTTTCTTGTGTAAAATCTGAAATTTTTTTAAAATATTTTTTTGCATTTTCTCCTTTCTTTGAAGAAATTGCATGAAAATGATCACAATTTCCTCTGCAGTTTCAAACAAATTATTGCCTGAAGTAAGCCAGTCTCTACAAAATAAAATTCAGACAGCGATTCGCAGCCTCTGGCTTTGCCTGCCATCACCAAATTCCAGAGGACACGTAGAGTCTGGATGACTCTGGAAATAGGCCATGTACAATAAAAATTGTGTGGGCACATTTTCAAGTAATTTGTGTGAATTGAATGGCTATCAGACAGAAAATTAATTGTAAAAATGACCTATTGTTCTATTATGGTAAGATATCTGAAATGACATTGTTAGCTAGCAGAAAATACCTTTCAATGGAATGCAGAACAATGAGTTTTAATCCTCATGAATGCACAATTGCAAAATAAATCTATTCAGCCTGTACACAGTTTGATGAAAATGCCCATGCAGCTATAAATGCTTATGAAACTGCAAACAAATGTTAAGCCATTTTAAAATCATCTAGCCATTATTGTTTTGAGATTTGCAGACAAATGAAAATGTGGTTGATTAAGAAATATTAGAATTTTTGAAACCAAATTAACGATACAATTAGAAATATGATGATGGCATGTTTATTTTCAAAAGCAATTACAAATTTCAATATCATTTGTTGATTTTTTTATATAATCAGTTCACGTCAGGTGCAGATAAAGCCGATTGAAGAAAAATTAAGAATTTAAACACCTGTAATTTAGGCTTACCGTAAAACGGGGAAAGGTTGGCAAGACGGGGTAAAGTTGGCAAGCTATTTTGACCCACATAATGGCAGAAATACCAACTTTTCCTTATTGACACGTATGGCAACTTTGCCGAAGATACCTGTGTCAGTGAGGAAAGTTGGCATGTCTTCCATTAAATTAAGTGGGTCAAAATAGCATGCCAACTTTACCCTGCATTGCCAAATTTACCCTGTTCTACGGTACATGCATTTTGTCGTACAAGGGTTGATTGATGTAATAAGATGAGATGAGATGAAAGACCGACTGGGAGTCCACGGAATATTGCACATACAATGTACTACTGAAGACTCAAAGCTCAAGACACTTATTTCTTCCTGGAACATGTCACGTTACAGTGAAGAGGAAGGTCATCACTGAGACAAGACTTGTGTCTCCATCAAGATCCCCCCCCCTTAAAAAAAACAAGAGGACAAGTTGTCATCTCAGAGAGGTCCATCAGGTTTAGATGTAAATTACCGGTATAATATCCCTTCAAATTGTATACTTCAATTTATATTGTCTGAAACTGTGGTAACCAGTGGTATGATGACGGCTTGAGAGAAGAAGAAATTGTGATTTTAAACATTGTGGAAATAATTTTAAGCAATTATGTCTGTTTCCCTTTCAGGTGTGTTGTTTGGCACCACAATGTTGATGGTATCAATTGCCCTTGTTATGGCGGTCATCGTCACCAACATTTTCTTGAGGAAGGATTCTGGCAAACGTGTTCCGGTCTGTCTGCGGAAGTGTTTCATAAAGAGGAAGGCACGTCGCAACAGCTTGAGCAACAAAGTTACCTACACCGAAAACCATGTGCACGAAACAAAGTTGCATGACATGGACATTGACAATGTGTCAGTGCACAGCGACTTGGATACGCTGACTTGCCGCAGTTCGTGCACGGGTCGTAAACGGTCATCGCATAATTACCGTAACAGCGGTCCGCCCTTGCCCATTCCGCAAGATTTAGATTTAGCCATCAAGATCTCCGATGAATGGCAAGCCCTCGCGAAATGTGTTGATCGCTTATTTTTCTGGCTTTTCCTATTTTCCTCTATCGGAGCACTAGTTTCTATGTTTGCTCAAATCCCCGCTTATAACGCTACGTAATAGATATTGTGGTTGTCTTAGAATGTTATTCAAATGATGGATATACTCATTAACTTACGAACTTGTAACAACTTACCTACTAACTTAACTCATGTACCACATAAGTTACAAACTTGCTATGTTACTTCGCTTGCCTATAGATTAACTCACTTTACTGAATCGAAATTATCACCAAAATGATGTGTTGGATATATATCTGATATAGAAAAAACATACTCTAATATTTTTATGCAATGTTTATCACATTCATATATTGTCACGGATTATATATCGATAGATTACACACATTATGATACCACTAACTTGTTACATTATGTGTGCTGCGCCATGATTCCGGCCATGGTTCAGTATTGTACATCGCCCATTCTGCGGCCATTTTGTGGTCCTTTTCGGGCACTCGGTCTGTCCTTGGGAACATATAAATATATTCACATTGCTGAAGGAATGTGGTTTCACACCCTGAAAGTACCTCATCCATGTGGCATGACTTTCTTCTTGGATTTGAGCTTAAATGTCTCAATATTAAGATATCATATGAACAATATTGGAAGAAAAACAACTTTTGACACCACATAATCAAGATGTTGTTCATGAGTGGAACACTAACTGTGCTTTCAGAATAATATTACACTATTTTGAATATGTATATATTATAATTATCTGACATAATATCAGTGAGTCGTGTCATGTATTTTTTGAGAAAACAAATATAATTAGTGTTTATCGTTGTCCTTACAGAGATATTGTGAATGATAGTTTTTGTTAAAATTATTTTAAAGTTTAGATTCAGCTAAGTACTTTACTTTTTGTCTTTTTCCATTGTATGTAGCTGAAATGGGGAGAGGATGATGTGTATTTATGTTGGGAAAAAGGTTTTGGCTGTAAAAAACTGTTCTGTGTGTGCGGATCTGTTGTTCATAGGAAGTTTAAGGATTAATTGTCAATAGAATCATATTTAAACCTTGCTGATAGGGCTTCAATCACAACTCCCCATGTCAGACTTGTCTCTCAATTATTTATTTCTCTCAAATATTTATTTGTCTATAATATATATATTGGCGTATTCCCAAGGAAATGGAATTGGTAAATGATCATGAAAGTGTGCCCCTCAGTGCTTTACCATTGAATTCCATGTTAAATGTAAGCCTACCACAATGTCATGGTTATGCACTAATTTTTCCTGCATCATTAATATAGGCCTATGCTTGCATCATACCATCGAAGTTTCCCAATGCGCATACTTGCATGGCCATTAAATTTTGAATCGATCAGTCTTGAAGCTAGATAGGGGTCCCAATATTGCTATTATAAGTTAGCTCCAAGACTATCCTGTTTCAGTTGAGCGAAGATGTACAGAATTTGCAAGATTTGACCCCTTTCTAGCCTCAAGATCCATGATACGAATTCAATGGTCATGCTAGGAAACCAGGATGGTACGATGCAACATGCAAGCATTGTACCAATGATGCAGGTTAGCATTACCATGAGAGTCATTTAATTAACATGGATTCTATGACAAATCACTAAGGGGCACACTTACATTAGAGAGCAGCAGTACATTAACATATAACTGCGATGACACTTCTAAAACCACCCCATTTTTAGCTCTCAATTGGGAATTTTAGAAACTACTAGAGGTTAAGTCCAGGTTAAACGGAGTTTTCAAGGGCAAAGTCCCGCCTAAATGTTGTTTGGATGAAATACTAAATTGGCGGCCCCTTCTAACAGTGTCTGTGCTAGGCAAGTAAAAGAACCCTCACATTGGGTAAATATGAACCTTGTTTAGGACTTCCGTCCTCTCCCATCTTTTCAATCATTCCTCGTGAGTGCCAAGAACTGGGCTTAGAGGGCTGCGCTTACCATATCTATTTATCTATAATGTTTAGAGCGTTGTTTGTCTCGATAAACAACATAGACTCTATACACAATTCCAAAAATACTGAAAAGTTGTAGTAAAAGTTTCAGGAAACTTGAAACAAAAAGACTTTTGGCAAAGCTTCAGATAAATCGTTGTCTCAGGTGTTATTAGCATATCTGATGCCAAATTCAGAATAATTTGGCTCCTCTGGAGTTACAAGCTACAAATGAATGCTGAAATAAAGTCAGAAAACCTTCATATAAGCACCTGATTGTAGTAATGTGGGATGATTGTGTGAGTTACTTTTGTTTTTCGTTTTTGGGTTGTTTTGTTTGACTTACACCGGAGTAATTTTCACTTAGCAAAACTTTTCTTATCGTATTGAAATGAACGACATCCATGACGCTATAACATAAAGCTCATAAAGAGTGCTGAATCAAAATTTAAACCAGGATTTACAGAATTTTGTCGTATTATGGCAAATGCTGAATAACTGACGTATGGGTAATGTTTTGTGCAACTCAAAATACTAGGACACATTTCGGTGTTGTAGGAAACCTCAACGGTATGATGCAACATGCAAGTATTGTATCAATGCTGCAAGCAATATCAATGCAAGCATTGGCAATTTCCCGTTATTCACTTTCGTTTACAAAAAGGACGTATATTGCTGTTATATGATCTATGATTAGCTGAAAAGGGGAAGGAAATGTCCTGGGCAATACTTTAGAGACACTGCTTATAAATTTATGCTAAAAATATGGCTGTTACAGCTTAGTATATATTTCTCACTCAAGTTCCTAAACAATACATACTCTTGAAAAGGGACATTGACCTCAGTGTATAATTTCTGTTTTGCAGGTTTTAGTAAAACCAGAATTGACCAGGTATATAGTTCAACACAGTTCATACCGATGTAACCCATTCATTAAATGAAAGCCACAATGTCCACAAAACTATTAGTTGGTCAAAAAGGCTCCAGGAACATTCAGCCTGTTAGACTGGTGTATGACCAGTAATTCGAGTTAACTAGATTTTTGCATGTGCATTTTGTAGGAATGGCTGCATTTAGTGCACAGGAATGAAAGCCCATTTTTCATGAATTTTCTGTCAAAAATATATATACACCTAAACTAATTGTCTAAATTAATCATAGTGGAAAAAAAAGTATAAATATGTTTTAGCAGCAACTGCATTCTGATACTTTTTATTTGGTAGACCTGTTTCGATATAATTGGTAATGTGATGAATAGTTATATTGGTTGATTTCATCCAATCAAAGTGGTTGGTTTAATAGTAATAACCAAGTTCAGTTAATTTAGCTGAGACTATGGTTGAAACAGCCATTGCGATTGGCTAATATCAACCAATGTAACTTGTTGATCCCACAACTAAATTGGTCTTTATCGGTTCGCAATTTCAAGTTCGTTTAGAGAATGTGTACAGAAAGTGAGTCCGCCCCAAGGTAGTCCGTCTTTCCAAGTTTGGGGTCTATTGCTTGCCTCAGCATCAAACACTGCGTTTGCATCACAAACTCTAGGTTTATGTCACATGCAATAAAGTTATTTAAGCGGTAAATATGACAAGAAGGAGGCCCTTTTCGGAGGGACCCGGCTGTTTTTAATTCAATTTTTGGAAAAATCTTATTTTCTTTGGCATTAGTTTCTAATACTGAAAAGAAAAGAGCTAAATGTACATAAGTAGGGAATAATTATCTGGGGGGAAAGAGTATTTTTCATGTGTTGCTTTGGGTGTGTAGCAGTAAACAGTTTAATGTTGTTGATCACAATGATCTGGTATCATTGGTAGCTTTCATAATTTATTGATGTAAGATTGGTCAATTTGGTCATGATGGTAGATGGAGTGACATCAGAGATTGTTCTAACGTCAAGAAAGCCAATTTGTACATTATCCTCCAGGTGGTAGCATGGTCAAGCTTAATTTATCCCCAGATGGTGCTGAACTATGAAAGACATGCAGTGCCACCAACATTGAGCAAGTAAAATGAAAATCCCCATGCAAATCATTTGCCTCATGTATTTGGATTTATATTTCAAAAACTCTTGAAATCATCCTTTGAAATGAACCAATTTTCCAATTTGGTGTCAAATTTTGCATATAAATGTAAACTGAACTTTTATGATGTTACATTCATCCAGTCAACATCTGATCGACGAATGGCCAAAATTGTGGTGAGCAATATCTGATATGATTATAACATTGAATGTGTAAATTATATTAATGGTCTGGCATCATTAATTGGTTGTTGTATTATCTGTATATATACATATAATTAATGTATTGAAAAATATGTAAGAAAAATTGGTTAGGATTAAGGTGGGCAGTGTATAATACTATGATTTTATAGTATTGTCATTTTTTCACTGCGGGGCCTTAAAGCGATTGAATATTTGAATTGAATTGGATGTGAAAAATGTATCTTGATTGTGTGCACTAATTTCTTTATAGGGGCGAGATGTATTCACTGCATATCGCTAAAAGTTGTGTAAATATATATGTCTAATTCTGTAACATGATGTTTCAATGTGTGGCAGCCATTTTGTTAAGCCTCATTTTGGGAAAAGTTTGAAAAATAGATGTTGGGAAATCTCATGTTTTATTTAATTCATCTTAAATGAGACTGTGAAATGCTAGCGTCCAAAGGGGAAACCTAGTAAGTCACATGTTGGGCAAAATTTAGTTAAGGTCAAAATAGGACTTCTGAGACATGTTTCTATATATTTATTAAGTTTAGATTTTTATGAAGTGGCCCATTACCCCAGAATGACACTGGCAAATTCCAGTAAGTCCATCTCTTACTGCAAGGACTGGAATTTAAAAGTCAATTTTCTCAGAATGTCCTAAATGTGACTTACTAGGTTTTCCCTTTGGATGCTAGAATGGCAGATCACTGTGAGTTTGATTGGCATCTAACCCGTTTCAGAGCAATGTTCTTGTAATGTTTTTAAAAAGTGTTGTAGTTCCAGACAAGTCTATTGTTGACATATTTGTCCACAAAGTTTATTGGAAACATTGCATTAAATGGCTGCTGGTGTTTTGAAAGGGATGTCCAGACTGGACTGCGTGTCGAATAATTTCCTGTGGGTTATAAAAAAGGAGGTACCTACCTATTCGGGACTATGGTTTGAAGGGCGAAGTCCTGATAATTGCCAAAAGCCAATTTGTACATTATCCTCCAGGTGGTAGCACAGTCTGGCTTAATTTATACCCAGGTGGAGCTGAACCATGAAAAACATGCAGTGCCACCAACATTGAGCAAGTGAAATGAATATTTACGAGAAAGAATTCGAAAGAGAGCAACAACTTGTAGGTGGAAAACTTATTCACAATGATGCCCAAATTGAAGCTTTAACAAAGATGGCTACCACATTTTTGATTTGTAATTTCATGCAGATGACGTCATGATTACTATAATGTCACACTATCAATCATCAGTTTATTTAGTGTGATAAAAATACCAACTGACTTTTAATGCTAACTGCACAATTACATAATACTGCTACTTTATTGAATTAGAATTATTGTCATTATTGAATGTGTAGTTAGTGTAGTTAATGTCAATGAGTTTGTTGAATGTGACATAACACGACCCACATTGACCCAGTTATGATTTGTAATAATGATGACTAATATTGTTATTTGCTATAATTGTCATTTATCGATATTATGAGATGTTTGAAGTATAAGAATAATGATAAAATATGGAAAATTATTGACTTGAATATAAAAAGTCGATATTGACCGGGCTTGCATTTCGTAAATTATTATGAACATTAAATATGTATATTATATAATTATTATTTTGACATAGACTGTATTATTACTATTGTAAATTGCATTGAATGTTTTGATTATTTAATTGTTGATGGACTGGATTGAGGAAATGAATAAATACCTTACTGTTTTATAACTGAGAGTTTTCTGATTTATTATTTCAAATAAACAAATGTCAGGATATAATCATTCTTGTTTTGAAGTATGATTTCATTTTTTTTTTAATCTAGGATTTCAAAAGTTGCTCAATGGCGCAAGGTTGGATCAAATCATGATTGTAGAAAAGGTTTGGGCCGGTTGACAGAAGTATGTTTATAACTTTATTTTAAAGGACGGTTCCCACGGTCAATGTAAATTCTTAAAAGACATTTAAAAAATACCCTTGAATAGTGCTTGAGGTCCTGGAATCCTGATATTATTCAGCGAAAAAAGTCCTTGAAAATCTGTTGCCATATCAACAGTGATATATTTTAATTATGTGGCTGATATTCTTGAAACAACCAGCGTTAAATTTTTGTCAAAAAATTATGTCTGACATGCAGCTAAAAGTCCTTGGAAATTGATACTAGAATTTGGCAGGAAAGCAGGGGAGTGAATCGATCTTTCTGACTATCTAGCTATCTACCTTTCTGACTATTTATCTATCTACAGCTTTTTCTGTCTTAGTATCAGTGCCTCAAAGCCATTTAAAAGCAATTTCCTCCCTTTTTCCGTTCCCCTTCAAAGTATTTTACGCTTCAAGTCGTCGTAACTGACGTAACGTTTCACACGCCACTACACATGTCTTAACAACATGATGGATTAAAAGGTTTTCCTTATATGGTAATGCATTAAATCAATTAAGTCAATGTGACCAGAAAAGCAGAAAATATCTAAACAAATAACAAAGATAACATAATGTGTTGACAATGACTCAAGTTTAGATGCCAATGGTTTGATTCCATGGGGGTTTGGTCAAGAAGTTAATTTTTCGGTTAGGTTAAGATGTCTATAATTTGGTTAAGTTTAAGATGGAAATGATTTCGTAAAGTTAAGATGTGAATGATTTGGTTAATTTTAGATGTCAGTGGTTTGGTTAGATTAAGATGTCAAGGATCTAGCTAGGTATATTTGTACATGTTGGTTTAGTTTAAGATGTTCATGATTTGTTTAGTTTAAGATGTTAATAATTTTGTCGGGTTGAAATAGCTAGGTTTGCTCAATTTAAGATGTCAATGGTTTGCTCAGGTTAAGAGGTCAATGATTTAGTTAGGTACATATTGGTTTACTTTAAGATTTCCATGATTTGGTTAGTTTAAGATGTTTATAATTTGGTCAGGTTGAAATGTCAATGAATGATTTGGTCAGTTTGAGATGATAATGGTTTGGTTAGGTGAATATGATTTGGCTATGTTTTAGTTTAAGAAGTCAATGATTCAGTTAAGGCAAGATACCGATGATTTGATTACTTCAAGATGTCGATGATTTGATGACGTTGAGATGTCAATGATTCAGTAAACTAAGGAAGTCAATACTTTGTTTAATTTAAGATGTCAACAATTTAGTCAGGTTAAGACATCAATGATTTGTTAAGTTTGTGGTGTCAAATATTTGGTTAGTTTAGGATGTCAATAATTTGGTAGGTTTACAATGTTGATGATTTAGCTTAGTTAAATATGTCAATCGTTAGATTAGGTCTATGTATCAACTATTTGGTCAGATAGTGATGTAAATGATTTGATTAGTTTTCTGATAAAACGGTGCAAATTTAATGTCTCATCCGGATAACATCTTTCCGTGATGACACTCTTTTAAAAAGATTTACCCAAAATTGTTTCCTGACTTGAAATTGAACATGACACCTATTAAGGTGGTGCAGGCCCTTATGAGCAATAGTAGCACCTTTATTGGAGGAATGGTTGAAGTTATCAGATAATTATCTGTTGCCTTCGGATACTTATGGAGATTAAACTACAGTAACAAACATAATCATGCAACTGATAATTACGCGGATTAAGACAGTTGACCTGGGGATTATTAACTGGCCAACTACTAATTTAATGAGGTAGAGCCAGTTTTTCAAATAAAACAAATTGATTCCAGTGACTCAAATGTTTCAAAATAAGAGTCTAGATTTTGTCAAAACTTTTATGTGAACGGTTTGCTATACATGTAGATCAAGACTATAGATCTGTACATCTTACAAATGTTCACTTTAAAAACCACGATACGTTGACAGACCGTGTTGACATTATTAACACTTTAGACTCTATTTTCTCCCGGGGTTAGAGGAAGGGCGAAGGGATGTAGATTTAGTAATTTGATCCAAGAAGCCATTAAACTTGAGAGCCCCCTATTGTATCTGCAGACCCACAGGCAGGAGGGCTTAGCCTTAGAAAGTGACCAGTGGAAGTAGTCCACTCAACCTAAAAGTAGACCAGTCCATTTGTTAACTACTGGCTTTCAGATTCCTGCCTTCAACTTTTTTAACTCAGAGATTTCGAGAGAGTATTCTAGAAGCAGAAAAAGCAACAGGAAATTAGAGAGCACACAACGGAAGTGGTCACATACTAGACTTCCGGTTCCGCTCAGACTGGATTGTTTAACGTATTAGCCACTATTAGAGGAATCAGAGGTCTTTGTTGTGGTACATTCTTGATTTAATTGGGTTCGTTTTTGTCACTTTTTCTTCGTGCTATACTATTTCATTGTGCACACTGCATGTTGCAACCTAAATGTCCAGGCAAGATGGCCAGTCTTTTTTAAGACCTTTTAAGGGGAATCTCTCTTCCTCTATCAAAAAACAAATTGCCTGATTAGTAATTAATGGTAGAGGTTAGGCAATAATCATCGATCTTGAGGGTTCTAACATGTATTTTTGCCAGTTAGATCCAGTGCTTTTATGAATAGAGAAATGCACAGTCGATTTTAGCACAGGTTGGGCTAAATGTACTTAGATGTTGGTATGTCAGAACATGAGCTCTAGGTTGAGTCAGACACTATTCAATTGGAAATATAATGTGACTTCTAATTCAACAATTTAGTTGTGATCATGGTCATATATATATCATACGTGTGTCTTTTTAGATCTTTATTATTCTATTAAGCTACATAATATATTCTATCATTGCAGATCCAGACACGGTTGTCTAGGGGGCTAGGCATGTTTTGTAATTTGCGCGCCCGCGTTGCCACATATTTTCACGTGTTTATGGTCTAGGAGGGCCGGTGCCCCCTTAAGACTCCCCCTGGATCCGCCGTTCTCTGTCTATAGGTCCTGCCTGTATAATGTAACTACATGCGAAAATCCAATCTATCTGAAGAATGGTACAATTGAATGGTTAGTAAAAATTATCAAAAGCTTCAAGAGAAAACGGAGGGGAAAATAGGTCATTGACCAAATTTCCTCAGAACTCTATCCCAATATTATCCTCTCTTTTTTTCCTTTGGTCATTTCAACTAGTGTATTAGTCCTTTTGCTATCTTTTTTACTATTGGTCCTGTAAAGCTTTGCAAAACACATATTTTTTTTCTACCCTGCTGTCAAATGCCTGTAATGGCGTGCAAGCCTAAACGTATTTTCTGCCTACAACAAAACACGCGAACTCATAGCCCAAAATCTACCCCAGCTAATTGCAAAACGTTTTTGTGACAGCTCAGGAGACCTGTAATCTTCCCTGCGACATTCGAAATTACTAATTGGATTTTGGAAATGTGAAGTGGATCTAATAATTGCAAAAGATACATTTGGTTGTTGAGATTGTTTGTACATGGAATTATGAATGGTGAAATGGTAATTCTAATTTATCATGACATCAATTTTGTGCGTTTCAGACTTTCAGTTTCAGCAAATTCTGAAGAAGATTGCATGGGACGATTTGTCATTCTTTCAAGTTCTCCTAACTCGAAAGAATGACAATGAAACGAAGTCAATATAATCTCTTTGTACAGGCTACTTTTAAAATCAGAAAGTATGTGTTTCAACTGAATCACATTGTCTTTAAATTCTCCATGGCCCTATACCTCTCCATGGCCCTATATATACCTTAATTATCTGTGATTCATTCCCCCTACAAATTAAGGCGTTTTTTTGTTCCAACTGAACGTTTCATCATTTTAGAAATTCGTTTTTTTAGACACAGACAACACTGTTTTATGTTAATTCCTTTACATGGTACATTTTTCAATTGTTTGACTTTAAGTTGACTGTTTTTCGAAATCGTCTCTCTACAGTGAACTTGATTCCATGATATAGGCCTAAATACAAACACATGCAGAGAAAGAGGTAGTATGGGATTTGAACTCAAGACTCTCCTCTGAGATAAATACACCGTATGATGGTAAGTACACTTTGTTCCTTGCATCTGAAATAAAATTTGTGTGAAATATATATAATTCGTTATGCAATGCATGCATACATGCAGGGCCTGTGGTTTTGCTCAATTTGCTGAGCTCTTGATCTGGGTGCAGGCTCCCTGTGAAGAGTCATCCGTGTTGGAATTTAGCTGAAAACTGATAAGTCGAAAATATCAGATGGTCTGGAACCTGTACTAGTCATCTGACTATCGAACTTGCTCCTCAAAGTGAGCAAATTGATCAAAATTGTGAGCAAAATCCTCTGCTCACGGGGTGTCGCCACGAACAAGCTGTCAACACCTTGTTTCCCTCTGGTGTCAGAATTACTAATAACTGAGAGTCTGAAGCCTGAAACGTCTGGCAGACCTGTTTTCCATAACTCAATACATTCCCTTGTGACTTGGGCTTGTATATGGACCCATCATTGGTTAGTATACACAGTCACGTTTTTTTGCAGATCCATCTATCTATCTACTATCCAACTATGGAAGCTATGGGGGACAAGGAATTAAATTTATACAAAAGTAAAATGGCCAGGGGACAAGGGGACACAAAACCCTTACAAGAGCTGGGACAAAAAAATATAGAAATTCAGTTAGAAAATTAGCAGATAGATGAGGAATTCAAAAGCAAAATGGCCAGGCCAAAGGACAGAGGTACCCCATCCAGAGCCTCATCTATCTATCCATCTATCTATCCGTCTTATCTATCTATCTATCTATCTATCTATCTATCTATCTATCTATCTGTCTATCTATCTATCTATCTGTCTATCTATTTATTTATCTATCTATCTATCTATCTATCTATCTATCTATCTATCTATCTATCTATCTATCTATCTATCTATCTATCTATCTATCTATCTGCATGTATCCATCCGTCTTAGGCCTAAATCATTCAATCGATGAGTCATACAGTATACAAAAACTGAGGCGTTCATAGACAATCGATTTTCTCTCATTAGGCCTAAATCATTCAATCGACGAGTCATGCAGTATACAAAAACTGAAGCGTTCATAGACAATCGATTTTCTCTCAGAATCAATCATTCTCTCAAAAACTGAACATAGCCATCCATGGCAGTCTCGTATTTTCAAACCATAAATTGAATGAGTCAATCATATGTTGGAGGGAATTGTGCCACACTGGGACACAGACCCTATCTATTGGGACGTTGGTTTTCTTTTTCATTTCCTGATAATTTTTTATTTTTGGTAATATGATATTGTCAAATCTTCTGAAATATTTTCCTTCTCCCTACGGTAGTAAAGTATTTAATTCACAAGAAATTCCGTCATTTCATATGATGGCCGATAAACAAACTAGATCTTGATCTTGAACTCTATCTCATAATCATAATGATGGTGGTCACCAAAAATAAATATGCAGCTCTCTCCACCAGAAAAGAACTAAGCTCTCCGGCTGATCCGAGGCATATGTACCTGCACCATGCTTGTCAAGTAAATGACTTAAGGATGTGTAGGCCTTGGGCGGTAAAATAATAAAACATCTTTTCAAATGAGGTAGACATCTGGGCCACAGAAAAGCACCAATGGATGCAACAATATGGGGTAGGAAGGACTAAATCGGGGGAGAATAACTCTAATGTGAGAAGAGAGTAGATATAAAAGGAAGACTGGCTCTCTGCGTCTCTTTTCCGTGAGCCTAATGCTTCAACATCGCTTCCAGACCACTCGGCGACTAAGTACAAGGACATTGCGACACTTTGAAGCTGTTGATGAGACAAACTCGATTGTGACGTCATTAGGACAATTGTGATGTCATCAAGAAGTGCAGAGCAACAGCCTTGGATAATTGTCAGCAGGGAGGCTTCATTAGAAACACAACCACCCAACAAGGCTCTGCCTAAAATCTTTGCAAGCCGCAGATTAAGCTAATAAGTCAATGCTTGACAATTGCTTGATCTTGAGAACAAAGCATCTATGGATGGTTGTTAGATATTATTGACTATGATGGTTGATGACTGACAAAAGAAAAACTGAATAAACTGATTTTGGTGTACTAATTGATTAACTGGATTATCCACCAGTTGGTTGATATTTGCACACTCAAAAATATCAAATATAAAAACAATCTTAGATCGTTTCAGAGAAGATTGGTTATTAGGCCTACAACACAAGATATTGCTTAGACATTCAATAATATATTCTTGATTGTTTGGATTGGTCCGAGCAATCCAATGATAGTATATACCATATGTGATGTGATGAATGACTTCTATTTATCATTTGTTGACACTTTAATACAGAAATAGGCATTTTAATGTGACAGTAAGGCAAGGTTTGATTAGGAGACAGAACATATATAGTACTTATAGGGTTCATTAGAGCACACTTTTGTGTCAGAATGTGAGTAACCTGGTAAACCAAATGGTATAGAACTGTAGAAATAACATTCAGGGACAGATGAACCATGTGAAAAACCATAAGTTATAGGGAGAACCGGGGGCACATTGGGACGCTTTTAACGTCTATCAATTTTGCTCAATGCTGAAAGTGCTGAAGAACTCAGGAGTTTGCATGAATATCACCAATACCATTGAGCTTAAATGCAAGGCATCATAAACTAGACTGCACCTACCCTTTTGCAGAGAGCAAAATGAAAGTCGTAAAAATGACTGTCCCAATGTGCCCCGGCGTGGCACATTGGGACATCAGCCGGGGCACATTGGGACATCAATTAAAATCATTTTAACGCTCCATGTGCAATAGATATCACATATAAGTAGTGCATAAGACAATATATACAATGCATTAACACCTTGTAGTGCCAATAGTTAATAACTTGAAACAGTTTCAAACATTTAACATAAACTGTCCTGAGTGCGGACATCTACGTAAGTAACACACAGTGCATTGCGACAAATTTGTTCACAGAGCACGGCAATCCACTAAACCTCTGTTCACTAAATACCTGTTGTGTGCTGTCACTGGTCCTTCAGTTGACTTGGACACTGAAATTCTGCCATGTAAAGTTCGTCCCAATGTGCCTTGTTTTCAGTGTCCCAATGAGCCCCGATATGACTTTTAAACCAAAATGCTAATTTCTCAGGCACCAGTGAGTGTGTTTATCACGATGGCAATTCATAACTGTTCGTTACGATATATAAAATTCATACAAGCACTGAGAAAGCCTCATTGTTCATGGTTTGTCCACAGAATGATTCGAATTGAACCTGTCCATGTTTACTTTAGTAGTAGGAAAACAAACTTTTCCTTGCCATACTTTCTGCATGTGCCTGTAATTTGTCTATAAAACCATGGAAACATCAGGATGTGAAATTACAAGATATGATGGCACTACCATATCATATACCTTGCCAGGATCCAAGAAAACCCCACCGTCCCACAGTGTCCCGTGTCCCAATGTGCCCCGGTTCCCCCTACAGGCCACAGTGGATTGGAGCATATTGTTTGTGAACAAATTATAAATGGAATCCACAGATTAGTGGTGCAGTATGTTGCTCATAGTGACTCTACTTGCAGTGTATTATAACACAGCTCAGGTGCTGTCATGATGTCATAAATTAAAACGCTAGTGCAATAAGTTAATCAATCAGTCAGTCAATCAATCAGCTTTAAAATCAATGAATCAGTCAGTCAGTCAATCAATCCATTGGTTAGTCAGTCAATCAATCAATTGGTTGGTCAGTCTATCAATCAGTCAATCGGTCAGTTTTGGTCAATTAGTCAATCCATCAGTAAATTGACAAGTCAGTCAATCAGTCAATTGATCAATTAGTCAGTCTGAATCAGTTAAACCATTGTTCCCTTGTAAGCCATTAACCATCATAGTAAAATCATATCTACAAAAGATGCAACAAGTACGCAACGGATGCTTTGTTCTCAAGATCAAGCAATTGACGAGCATTGACTTATTAGCTTAATCTGTGGCAAGCAAAGATTTTAGGCAGAGCCTTGTTTGGTGGTTGTGTTTCTAATGAAGCCTCCCTGCTGACAATTAGCCAAGGCTGTTGCTCTGCACTTCTTGATGACATCACAATTGCCCTAATGACGTCACAATCGAGTTTGTCTCATCAACAGCTTCAAAGTGTCGCAATGTCCTTGTACTTAGTCCCAGAGTGGTCTGGAAGCGATGTTGAAGCATTAGGCTCACGGAAAAGAGATGCAGAGAGCCAGTCTTCCTTTTATATCTACTCTCTTCTCAACATTAGAGATATTCTTTCCCAATTTAGACTTTCTATCCCATATTGTTGCTTTTCTCTAGGCCCAGATGTCTACCTCATTTGTTAAGGTGTTTTATTGTGTTGTTTGAAGGCCTTGGCCTGTATTCTTATTTGATTGTCATCCATGGCCTCTTAGATGAAAATTCGTTTGTAGACACTAGACTACAGCTGCAAATGCAGTATTAGATTCTATTACTGCCTATGAGAACGTCTAGATTTAAAAATTCCTTTGTTCCCAGTGCCATTATTTTACTTAATCAAAATCATATTATTATATAAACTAATTCTGATTAACTGAGTGTACCATTTCAATGACCAGCCAAAATTTCACATGTACTGCGCTACTACGTGACCAATAAAACTTCTTATTCTTATTCTTATTCTTATATTCTATCGCTTGCTCATAAGATTTTTGGGATGTGCTTCCTGGTGTGAGGAAGCTTTGGTGCAGAAGTACAGCAGGTACAACTCACTATCGCTTTATTTTTTTGCTCATGAAAGGTTTGCCAACTGATACAGTATATCATGTGATGTCCATCTGGCTCCTGTGGATGAGAAGAACAAGAAAACCATGGACAAAGGAAAGCAAAGGAAAGCAAAGGAAAGCAAAGGAAAGCAAAGGAAAGCAAAGGAAAGCAAAGGAAGGCAAAGGAAAGCAGAAGGAAGCTAAGGGAAGCAGAGGGAAGCAGAGGAAATAGGGGAAAGCCGAGGAAAGCAGAGAGAAGCAGAGGTGCAGAGGGAAGCAAAAGAAGCAGAAGGAGGCCATGGGAAGCAGAGGAAAGCTGAAGAAAAAAAAGCAGGAAAGGAGAAGAAGGGAGAGTAAAAGCAATGAGAGTAGGCCTATATCTTTTAAAACACCAAGAAGAGAAAAGAAAGAACAAAGGAGAGCTGAGAAGCAGGAATGAGTGAATGAGCAGAGTAAGAAACAAAGCTGGGGAGCAGAGGCAAACACAGTACAAAGAACCTTACGAACAGGAAGCAGAGTACATCATAACGCCATGCAGGGCAGAACAGAACAAAGCAGAAGTGTAAAAAGGAGCAGAGCAGAAGAAGCCACAGCAGAGAAGATTTAAGAGAAAGCAAATCGAAGATAAGCAGGGTATAAGGAACCAGAGAGGAGTACAGAAGAAGACAGACATCTTGTTATGCATGGAATAGAAGAGAGCAGAGTGGAGCATACGAGGCATCTGAGAGCAGGACTGAAGAAAGTAGAGCAGAGGAGGGGAAGCAGAGAAGAGCAGAGTATCAGAAAGCAGAGTCCATCATGAGAATGCAGAGCAGATGAGTAACCATTGCACTGTAGAGCAGAATAAAATCACTCATGACGCAAAAGGACCAGAAGAGATCACAGAAAAGCCAAGGAGACTTCGCCGCCTTCTTCTGCGCTACCATACTATAGCTGCTCCCCCTCCCCACCGTCACTCCCCAATTCTAGCCAATGAGATCTTACTGAAATCAGTTTTGCAGCCAATCAATTGGAGCCATCTATAGCTGCTGCAGAGGACAGGAGCTTCGTTAGACGTCAGTAAAGGCCAGTTGATTGGCCGGCTTATTATACTGCTCATTGTGGCTGCAGATGGACACAGAATGCTAAGCCAATGGAAATCGCATTACATGGCATTACCACATCATGTTACACCTGGCTACCATTGCTATTAATGCTCACAAACATTGCCTGATATTGCCAAACATTGCCTCATAACAATGCTTAATATAAGGTATGATGTTTGTAAACTGTTACGAAAAGCAATGATAAATCTTGGCCAGCGGGATTTGATTCCAGGACCTAAGACACACAGGTGTAGGAGAGGGGATAGACGATAGATAGATAGATAGATAGATAGATAGATAGATAGATAGATAGATAGATAGATAGATAGATAGATAGATAGATAGATAGATAGATAGATAGATAGATCTTTCAGATGGATATTAAATCCCCCGGTCTCATGGTTAAGAGTATTTTAAGTCTTGCTTACACAGGTCCTACATTCGAGCCGAAGAGATTGAACATTTTAAAAATGGTGATGGTTTATATCCAGTGCACTGTAAAATTTGAAATTTTGAGTTAGCTCAAATGATTGAGTGAGATGGTTGCACAATTTGTTTGAGCCGTGATAGCTTGCAGTTTTGAGTTATGATAATCTTTATGTTGTTATAACTTGCAAACAACAAGCTATCTTGGCTCAAAGGAATTGTGCAACCATCTCACTCAATCAATTAAGCTAACTCAAAATTCAAAATTTACAGTGATGTTGTATAATGGGGCAACTACCAGTAAAAGACCATGTGCATGCATCCCTGAATGAATACAGCTTTGTCAGTCTCCTCATCTTATCATCATGCAGCCATCATCAACAAAGAATTAATGTGCAGCACAAAGAGGCACGCCGTAAAATTTGAATTTTGAGTCAGCTTAAATGATTGAGTGAGATGGTTGCACCATATGTTTGAGCTGACATAACTTGTTGTTTTAAGTTATGAAAAATAACAAGCTATGTTAGCTCAAAGGAATTGTGCAACCATCTCACTCAATCATTTAAGCCGAGTCAAAAATTCAAAATTTAGTGTGGTTGCTACTTTGCTGATCCGCGATATAGGCTGTGTATACTCAAAGCAATGGAAGTAAGTCACAAAACATATATATGCAATACATTCACCATCTACTCCAGCACATTGACGAATTAGCTGAGGCCTAACCACACAAGTAACCATAACATCACATTGTGACATGACATAATGACAAGCCCACAAAGCCGCCCTGTGCAATGTCACGGAGGCTGCGGCAGTTGACTGTTGAACTACTCCTCGGGGGTAAAAGGGAGACCGACTGTCCTTCCGCATTCCCCCGGGGTGCCGCTAACCTCTGGCCGACTGTCTGCCCTGCCTGCTGGTTCCCTTCAGGCTCCGTTCTGCTACTACAGCCCCAGGGAGGAGCGGAGATATTGAAAGCCCATGTCTTTCCAAGATAGGACAAGAATGGTTGACGTGCCCCAGCAAAAGACAGCCATGCATAGTCAGTCTTGAAGATTGTATCATTTCAAAGAATGTCAGAATACAGTAATTATACAGTCATTAGGCCTATACATGTATTTACCAGGTATCCTTGGGCCTTATCTATTTCAACACTGATTTTTGTGTCCGTAATCAACAGGTGAATTGACAAATTGATCAAATCAAATAATGAGACAAGAAAGTCATTCGTCAATCGGTCTGTCGATCTGTCAAAAAATCAACCTTCTATCTATCTATCTATCTATCTATCTATCTATCTATCTATCTATCTATCTATCTATCTATCTATCTATCTATCTATCTATCTATCTATCTATCTATGTGACTAATTATCCATCTATCTAATGGAAGCTGTAACAGCATTTAATTTGCCATTCCTCTTGTTGAGCTATCTGACAATCTAGGTGCAATAAGTTCCCACACAGTAGCTTGGTCACTTCCGCTTTCAATTGCTTGACTTGCTAAAACCGGAAGTGTTAATTTCCCTCTAGGTGGCTCCTGGCAAGTTCGACTTCCGTTCAATTGATACCTGTTAAGTGTTTTGGAAACTGTCTGTAAAATGGCGACAACAGATTGTTTACAGATTTCTGTCAAGGTTTTAGTTTTCCCCTTTCTTTTTGGTCCTCTTTAAAAAATATCTATATGACATAGCTTAATTTATTGTGATAATTGCAACATGGCTTTCTTGTTTAGCTTGGTGTTCCTGGACACAAAAAATATGTTTTTTAGAAGCCTAAGATTCATGGATGCCTGTACGGTTTGGGTTTGCTGCAGTGAAGACTTTATCCAAATCCCATTGTCTTTGTAGAGACCATACAAGGCAATATATATGGATTTGGGGCTGGGGTCAAGTCTCTGCATTTTCTTGTTGCTTTTCGATAGTCCTGTTTCTATATATATATACACTCTGGTATATCGGGCATATCGACATATAGTTCAGAAATGGATGATGTCGATACAGCTATACTGTATACAAATACTGAACATTTTGGTTCCCAAAAGAATTTTTACAAATTCGAGATTTATATACTGATCAAATTACATGCTAATTTTAAAATCTGAGAGGCAATCAATTGATTTATCTTTGAAGTACTCAAAAAGTGATGTTCCTCAAATTGGATCAGACCATGGTCAGACCAACATGTACCCCAGGAGGCGTTTGTGGAATAACTATGGCTTTTTATCTAAGACAACACCCTCTGCTCAACATTGATGTTTATGACACCTCAGGACAGAAGCTTTTAGATGGCTATTCTTCCCTTTTCTCAAAGTATCGCCAAATTACCGCTCACTAGGCGATGCGGTTTGTATGATCTGCTCAGCCAATCAAATTGTACGAAGCACTTGAGTCTCTTGCTTTGTACAAATATTGTAATATATAAACCCTACGTAGCTCAGAGCATTATAGTGCTATACTTCTCAAACAAAGCAATATCATCAACTCATGTTATTGGCTATCTTCAGTACAAATTTCTAAAAGTGGCACGTCACTTAAAATCTAGCCTTAGCTATAATCTATCCATAGCTATATGACGCTGGCCATTATAGCCAAACCTATCCCTAGCTATCCAATGGATAGTATCCATGATCATATTCATCTATTGTTGTTCAAACAAGAAGTAAAAATATTGCAGTGTACACAATTAAAGATAAATGAATAGTTATAGATAGCTATGGATAAGCTATGAATAGCTTTTGACAGCTGTATTGAGCCACTTTTAGAAATTTGTACTGTACAGTGGTCCCTGCGTTATAAGACCGCCCCTTCTGCGGTCATGAGGCGGTCTCTCGTGGGGGTGCGGTCTCTCGTCGGGGTGTAAAATGCACTAAAAATACTACTTAGTGCGGGAGGAAGGCAGTCACATAAGGCAAGTCGGTCTTACAACAGGGGGTCTTATAACGCAGGGACCACTGTATATTAGGATGGGATCAACACTATTGCAGCAGCAGCACACTGCTCACATTAGCCTGTTCCATGCTCTTACGTAAGCAACAAATTCAAAAATATAACAAGTGGTTGTTATCGCATAGAGAATTAAAGCAAACCTCAGAACATGATGCAAAGGATTTTTCAAAACACTCTTGAAAAAATGACAAGAAATGTTAATATATGATCATGCAGGAAAATCATTATTAAGAAATTGAACCCATGGAGCCGTAGACAAGCAACTGCTGAAGATGAGGCATGTTATTTAGACATCAGTGCGGAACATGTTTTCCCCACCATAATAGAGTAAATGTGCACAACCAAAATCCCTCAAGGTGTTTGGAAAACACCCTCTGAACAGGACCTACAACCCGCAGAACCTACAGGGTGTTGTTATGCAAATAATGACGGCAGCGCCACTGCTGGCTCCTTTGAGAAACCATCAAATTGGATTATCGAAGAGACGAAATTGGCTGTGAATAATTTGGGCCATAAAAGGCAAAAAAGCGCTGATAAAGCCAAGGGGGCTACTCGGTCTAAATGGCACCCAGCTTGTTACCACAATCCAGTACCATCCTATTTGTTGGCTTTCTCTGACATTTTCTATTGCTACCCAATTCTGGAGCAATCCAAGACCTTGTTCATTACTGGATCTCCTTACAGTTAAAAGCCACTATCTCTTACTGAGGGCAGCTATCTCTTTCAGTGTTCAGGCTCCTTCCGACCCTCCTCCAAGTGCACTTTTCTTATGGATCTCCCTTGAGTCTTGTTTGCTCTGCCTTTGTGTCAAAGTGTGAGTCTAGTTTCTAATGATTTGTGTAAGTCAATTCCTCCAGGCCATTCCTTTACTAATGGCAACAAATTACACTATCAGTTGACATGATAGAACCAAACAGTTTACTCAATTAATTTAAATGATTGACTGATTTGCATACACAGGCAAACATCTGTCTTCCTATCTATTCATCTGCCTGTTAATTTCAGACCAATATCTGTTTTCATCCATGTGCTTTGTTTCTGCGCATCCATCTTCCTATTTATTTGACTGCTATA
>JAPTHN010000060.1:527061-738457 GCA_026936325.1 Platynereis dumerilii | reverse complement strand
AAAAGTGGAGGGAAGACGAAAATTAAAAAACAAAAGGCTGATTTATTGGATTCCAGAATATATTTATATAGACTTTTAATGTTGTATTAAAGTTGGTTGATTAATCAGATAAATAATAAAAATTAAAAAACAGGCAAAATTTTAAAAATTGAACTCTTATCTTGACAGACCCGCAATAATTAAAGAGTTTAATATAGATGCTAGCGGGATTTTATCATGACATGATTTTATCCTATCGAAGTTACTTCTAATTAATGGGCGGAACTTAACAACCACTCATATGCAATTTGGGAACTTAAAGCAAAGAAATTGTATTAGCTAATTTATCTTTAGCATACAGCAATTTCTGATGTAATTTTAAACCATGGAAGGAGTGAAACAAGAAGTGCAAACAAAAAATATAAAGGAGGCCACATGGAGAATGGCGGCATTAGTGGAAAAATGGAGGGGCCATCAACATTAGACGTACATTTTAAAAAAGAGACTCTGGCAGTTTTTCGCAGGTTTATGGCACCATCATTCCCCCGTAAAAACAAAAGCATGTAGTCTAGCTTTTCTTCAGTCTTCCTGGACTTTTAACATAAGTTGCGGATCCAGAATTTTTCGAAAAAGAGGGGGCAATACTAATTAAATTGAATACTTACATGTATGTTTAATTAACATTTGAGTCTGCAGAACTGATTTTTTTTTTCATATAAAATGTTTATCATGAAGGGGGGCGCCCCCTCTGCCCCCCCCCCAACCTGGATCCGCCTTTGCCCAAGAGCACCTGCCGGGGCTATCCTGCCCTTGTTTTGTGTCTGGTCTGCATTTTACTCTCTTCTCTGCACGGTCCGCATTTTACTCCCCCGCTAGGTGGCGTCTCCTTGACAACCAAAGACGCATCAAACATGGCGGAGTACACAAGAAAAGACATCCACCAAACCAGCTCCGGTGTTGGCCATCATTACAGGCCTGGATACTATTTTCCAAGCTCAACGTTTCAGGTAAAATTAAGTAAAACATTGCCTAACATTTGACGGTAATGTCATCCTTGAAATTTGTGGTGTTCTTGAGAAATAGCCGTTCACACTCACTGTCTGTGAGACTGAAAAGTGAAAAGTGGTCTGCAAGCTAGCTACAACTTGTACAAGGACCTGCTGTTGCACCCATTCATGCATGCAAAAGGCAAAATTACAGTCTCCTTTCAGTCATTTGTCATGGACTAGCCTTAAAAGTTTCCCTTGAACTTTACAAGACAACACAGATCTGCCAGTCTGCCATACTAATTTTTTCTTCACAAAATAATAATAAATGAAAATACCCAAAGCTTTTATTCATAAAATAAAATAAAAGGGTATCATTTAGTATAGCGGGGCGTGGTGACGTCATCAGCAAAATTGTTGGGTATGCTTCACTTTAGCGGGCCGTGAAAATGACCATATTTGGAGAACAATGATTTGGTGACGTCATTCATTTGTAACCACGGCGAAATGTTTACATGACGCCATCAACGCATGACAACGATCATATTTCGGTGGCGCAAAAAGTAGCAAAATACACTAAAAAAGTACGTTTTAGTCACTTTTTAGTTACAGTTTGTTGAAATAATGCCATGGAAACCAATAGGCGGGGATGTGGGGGCAGCAGCCCCCACGTTAACCCCTAAAAAACGATCGTTTTCACTTGCCAAATATGGTCATTTTCACGGCCTGCTATAGTGAATTTTTTCCAAATTGTTTATTTTACGCTATCAGCGCTTGACAACCAATTATTTTCGTGACGCAAAAAGTCGAAAAACTAGGCCTATGAAAAAGCAGTAAGTTTTAGTTATGTTTTGACTAAGTTGTTTAAAGAAGGTAATTTGGCGGGGAATAACCATGGAAACACAATTATTAGCACTTGCCAAATATGGTCATTTTCACGACCCGCTATAGTGAATTTTTTCCAAATAAAATAACAAAGTTACAAAGTATATTTAAAACAAACAGAAAATGTAGCTGTAACATTGATATGAATTAATGGAAAAGATTCACTATAGCGGGCCGTGAATATGACCGTATTTGGCTACTGACAAACAATCGTTTTTAGCGGTCAATTTGGAGGGAGGGATCTACTTACAGAAAGGGGCTGCGCAGACCCCCATTATTACATGTAAACATTTTGCAGACTATCACAATGAGATGACGACACGAATCCACTGTTCCAAAATATGGTTGACAGCCCACTAAAGTGAATGAGGCCTATAGCCGAATTATGATATTATGGCATACTAATATGCAGCATGTTAATTGTTCCTAACATATGTCGTATTGAGGAGACTCTGGATGGAGTTTTGTGTCCCTCTGTCCCTTGGCCATTTTACTTTTGAGTTCCCTGTGTATTTGAAATTTTGCTAATTGTACTTTTGAATTCCCTGTCCCTCAGCTCTGGAAGGAGTATTATGTCCCCCCTGCATTTTACTAGCCCTTGAAAGCCACGTGCGCTAACTCGTTAGTCATGGGTCGCTACATTGGAAAAACTTGAGATTTTGCGCAAGAGTTTAGGAGAATGTCTGTACCTAATTTATCAAGCAATCATAGATATTATGGTTCGGTACATTAAAAATAGACAACTTTTGCTGCTGATAGCACATATTTTCAGTTTTTTTAGACCGCTAACATCTGCAATGCAAAGGCATTGAAGTTGAGTTTAATAATATTTCCTTATACACTGTACCGAAACTGTCCTCTGATTGGCTGTTGAAGAGAGGTAACAAATATACTAAATAATGCAATTACTTTTTGATAATATTTTCAGACCGTAGTTGGGAATCCTTTACCGCCGGAGTTAGTTGCGAGGGATGAGGTGCCGAGAGATGAGAGGTTCAAAACAACCACGGGGATTTTCCATGACACAAAACATTCCGGAGGACCTTACGGAAACCGAGACCCTCACTACAAGAAGGCCGCTGGCCACTACAAGATCGACTTTGTCAAGGATATTCATGAAAAGGTAACATGAATGACATTTGTACAATATAAGGGTGGCATTATAGGCTATTGCTTATGTCTATAATTTTCGATGAACTTGGTGTGTAATCACTTTTATGTATTGTAACAAGTTTGATCACTCTGTACTGCCGGATAAGATGTTTATTTATTTAGTTTTTTGTTGGGGGATATTTATATATATTGCACTCTAACCATGCGATATGAAAATATCTGAAAAAAAAATTGTTAAAAAGTTTTTATGATGTTGTCATGTGACTGATTTTGGCCAATCAGCATCGCTCTAGCATAGTCACGTAATAAAATTTATTATTATGGTCACACAATTTACAATCATTGTTTGTTTTTTTTTCTGTGAAAATGTGATGTAATATAGACCTTTAAAAATTTTCTCTGTTTTGACAGCTTGGGCCTGGAGGCTACAGAAGACCTCTCACAATGGGAAACCAAACTTCAGAGACGCATGAGAACTTCCGGGCTCAACCAGACATGATTCCTGTCGGAAAATTCGATCCTACTCCACAAGGATTCAACCTCCATTCACATCACACAGAAGGACCCTCTAAGGTAGAACAAAATTTAATGTTTGAAAGAAATATTTTCCCATCTTTATAATCATATGATAATTGTGGCTTGTTGAAAATGTCCTTTGTGCTTTGCCCAGAAATGCTGTTTCTAGCTGTTTCTGATCAGTCGTAGTACTTTGGAAGTTTAACTATTATAAATTTATAGATTTTAACCTGACAGTGTAAACAAACTATTTTTTCATGCTATGAAAACCCATAATTTGTTTACGTTTCATTGCTTTTTTGGCCTATAATTATTTTCAGTTTGTGCATTTTACGGACATTGTGCTTTCGCCAAAAAAAAATTATGTGTGAGAAAATTGATCTGTTATTTGTTTTATGACTTGAACGTCAATGGTTATTACATGATTATGATGATACTATACAGACAGGAGAAAAGTTTAATTTAATTTTACTTATCCCTTTCCAGAGAGTTTTGCCGAATACCCAGAATGAGAAGATGAGAGGCAAACCGTTCTTTGTACGAGACAAAGGCTTACTGAATTTGTTGGACCCCTACTTAACAACTACTCAAAAAGACCACAGGAGTTTCACGGATAAAGAAATGAAAGGTTACCCCAAGAAAGACATCGCCACCTACTGGGAATGCGAGGACTATCCAAAAGCATGGGGACATGGACTGAAACACAAGTAAATACTAAATAGCTACCTTTATATTTCTTCCATAGGACATTGACGACCATGTGAGTCTCCCAATAGTTTTTGACATGTCACAATTTGCTAAACATGCAATTATTTCATCAGCAAACATGTTTACAGATAAGGAAAAAAAATTAAATTAAATTATTCGTACCATTTTTGAATAGGTTTTACAGAACATTCCACTGATTTCTTTTTAGCCGATAATGAAGCTCTTTTATTCAAATTTTTGATGGTTGCATACATAATTACGTTATTTCATCATTAGTATTTTACAATAAGGAAAAAATGAATTAGCACTCCAAATAATTGTGTACAAACAGTAATTTTTATCTCCTTTGGAAAAATTGTACCTAATATTTTAAAAGTACTGACTTGCATTTATACATCTTTCAGTCCAATGCCCAAGGAGATACTACCTAAAGAGCCACTTCCAATGCGAGACGCAACCTGGTTCAAGTCAGAGACAAGAATTAGACGTGTTCCTGTTGGTATGGTTCCCGTACCTCACAGGTAGGAGTCACAATTTTGCTTTTAAAGTTAAAAATTGTAATGTAAAAATTAAAAAATTAAAGTAGGTCTTTGCCTGGGAGATCCTGGTGTACTCTAATTAGACAGAAACCTACACCTGTTCTCAAAAATGAAATTTAAAAAAAACAATTGATTATTGTTTAGTAACATTTGCGGAAGTTTTGAACTTTTCAAGGTTGAATAAGCCTCAGACTGGTGCATTACTTTATGCATGATTAATTAAAATTTTAGATGGGTGTCTGGTATTTTCATGGTCAAATGTTAAATTTTGTTTGAATTTACGTTGATTCAGTTGTTATGCTGTAATTAAAGATAAGATTATAAATGCTTCAGCTCATAAAATTGAATGATACGATTATTTTATCGCGTGATGTTCTCTGATTTCAGTGGCCTACGCACGTTGAAGCAAGAGTCATACCAACAACCGTCAGACGCAAAAGCAAAAGAGAACTTCTACTGTCCGGTTGATACTCCTTACACCCTACCCGCTCCTGGCCCCCGTACGGCATATTCCGCACCCGCGATGTACCGCACGGAATACGGAAATGTGGGCTCAGGGAAGATAATCACTGTTTAGTAGGGCAATTCGAATGATTCTGGACGTTCATAAATTCTATTTAAAAAGTAAAAACAAGGACACTTTATTTTGGAACGATGATATGACATATAATCCGGATAAACATGTAAATGGGCCAATACTATGTCAATATTGATCTGATGTTGGCCCAATTACGTATTTATTGCCAGGATTGGTTGACCTTGTTGGCATAACAGCAATTTATACACACTGTAAATATTTTATTATTTGTCACATTTTATGATATTCTTCAGAAACTGACATTGCGGGATTTGTATTGCATCTTTTAGTGTTATTGTCAATGGACGCAAAACAGAATGATAAGCTCTTTATGGCAAACATTCATATAGGCCAAATGTCAGGTTAGAATATCTACGTACACTCTGTGTAAATTGCTCATAGGTAAACATAGTCTATCAATCGAACTAGGTTTTATGATGTAATGGCTGGAAATCTAATAGGAATATCATGTTCGTGATTACATAATTTATTCCGATGCAATTTCTGTTTTATTGAAATGCACATTTTATTATGAATTCTGTGATATCAAATTGTAGAGTATTGAGATTCAGATGTTGTTTACAATTCTGTAACTTATTGTTGAACTAGTGGCACGCTGCTGTAAATGTTCACCATCATGTGTGCACGGTATGTGAATATATGGGGAGAAATGTTTATATTAAAGTGCACTATTGTGCTGTAGATATATTAGATTACATGACCTCTGTTTTTTTTTCCATGCTCGCGGAATTATTCCTTTTTGATTTGTCTTGATGTTGCTTTATGGCTTAAAACCCAGTCCTTCCTGTTTGTTGAGGTGGCATGTCTTTATAAGGTGCAGCCATTAGAAATCTTGCTGATGGGGCTAGGAGTTTTTCAGCCCAGTTTTGATGAAAAATAAATGTATTCTTACCAGGGAGTCTAATTTCTACTGGGGTAGTGGTTGAGCATTTTTTGACAATATATCATTTCATTTAGAAGTAAATAGCTGTTTGTGGACGTTGCTATCTCAAAAGATTTTAGTTTTTTTTTTTCGATGAAATAGATAAATTTCAATCCTGAAAAAAAAAAAAGTTCCCTCTCCTGAACATCTTATGGTTGCCCTCTTACTTCAGCCTTCATTGATCCATAGGTTCCAATTCAGATATTATAAGCCTTACTACAATGTATTTGACAGTGTTCAGCATTTAACTTAATTGGAAATGTATTAAAATGCTTCAATATTTAGAAGCATGTGAATCTCATCCAAGACAAAGGTCTCATACAAGTGGTGAAATGTCTCATTTAGCATTTTCACCAAGGTCTTTTATTGTGTCTGTTCAGCCATTCATTTCACTTCCAACATATGACACACCTTGAAACTCAGTCTTTCCTGTTTGTTGCTGTGTTTCAGAACAGGGCCTAGAGGGCTGCACATACCAAATCTGTCTTGAAATGCTTCTAAGCTCTTCTATAAAGGCATGTGAATCTCATACATGTAAGAGCATGTAGTAAACGCCACATCTCTCAATAGCTTTAAAAATAGGCTGGACAATTGCTGGAAAGACTGCATGTTCGTATATCTGGATTAGCATCGGTATCAGGTCAACTGGTAACCATGCCAACTGGTAACCAAACCAACTGGTAACCAACCAACTGGTAACCAACCAACTAGTAACCAAAAACCCTACCAACTGGTAACCATCCCTTTTTTGTGGATTACCAAGTCGTAACCACATATTTAAATCAATTTCATGACCCCACCAAGTCGTAACCACCAAATTCTTGCAAACTACCAAGTCGTAACCAAGGTCACTGACCCCCAAATACCAAATATCCAGCCTATTAACTTCTCTTATACATGGAAAAGAAGTTATTTAACACAAGAAATCCCTGTATATATATGCGTTAAAAACATTATTAAAAATAAACAATACATACATAAGCACATATATAAATTGTCAAAGCATAAATTTTCTATCAAGATCTAATGAAAATTTTGTTAAATTATAAAATGGTTGAAATACAGGTGATTACAAGTTGGTTACTGGTTGGTTCACTCTGATCTTCCCTGGTTACCAGTTAGCAATTATCACTGGTTACGAGTTGGTAAGCAATTATTATATTTTGGTTACCAGTTGGTCATGGTCAGTTAATTACCATATCCCATGGTTACGAGTTGGTTGAGAAAAATTGAAAATGGTTACGAGTTGGTTTGGTTACTACTTGGCATGGTTACTAGTTGACTAGTATTCTTAGCATCCTTGGCCTGGAAAATGATGAAATATGGCTGCGAACTGCCAATTATCCATAAATGAGGAAACAGCGCCTGTATACGTATCAGTGTATCATTCCTTCTTGCAAAGGCTGACATTCCACTGGGAAGAGTACAAAGTATTTAAAATTAAAAGCGTCTAGGCAGATAGAAGCCGGCTCAAATGTGCGAATGGATCTGGATTTATACTCGCGGCTGCTAGCGGCTGCCAAAACTAGTGTACTAATTGTAGGACATGCAGTCTGGTGAAAATGAGAACTGCATGCTGCTTCCACCTGTCACAAAGTTTCATATTTGCAGCTCAAAAGAAATAGTTCCAATTTCATGGCCGGTAGGTAGGTAGGTAGGTATTTATTGTCGCACCGACCAAAGTACAAAAACATACATATGCAATTATGCATGGTCAAAACAGTGTAAAACATCAAAGCAAAATGGAGAAATCTGAGCAAAGTCTTAAGAGAAAAATTTAAAAAGGCTGATGTTATTGTCTATATTGTATGTTGTTCTTAAGTTTTCAGTTACTGGACATTTCATGAGCACATGATGTTCTGTTTGCACTTCGCCACATTCACACAAGCGGTCTCCTAATTGAGTTTGTGACCAACACCCTGTTTCTATTCGGAGATAGTGGCTGGAGAGACGAAGTCGTGTACATGCGATCCGATGGTGTTCTTGAATAGCAGGGGCACATGAGTACAAAGTTGGATATGACAGTTCAGGGTTAAGGGACAAATAAAGAACACGGCGTGATGATGATGAAACTCTGATTGTCTGCTGGATAGCTTGGAGATTTTCCAAGCCAAAATTATGATTAGGGTCTTTCTCAAGTAAATTTTTTATCAATAATCCGGACTTGGTTCGTTTGTCAATTGCTAGAGCGATAACCTCTCCCTCTGCTGTATCTGAGAAGTCATTACACAAAGTTTCTATTCAACATTGAGGTAAACCAGAGTAAGACTCAGCAATCACATTCTCTAAGACAAGGCCATCAGCATACTCAGAAACAGCCCTGGTTTCTTCCAGACAAAATTTTGAGAGTTCTCCAAATTCAGTTTATGTGGACCGCTCGCTGGAGCTTGCGGAATTTCACATTGCCACTGGGTGGCGACTGGAAAAAGCAGTGGCAATGAAACAGAGGTCCACTTGTAGACAGGTATCCACACTCCAGCTATGAGACCACACTATGAAAAAAAAAGCAATTGCAAGAAGTGTAAATAGTAAATACTGAGAAAACAAAACAATGATATATTTGCAAGTTCCTGGCTTGTTTGAAATCTTGATAAGTGACAAGTACATGTAAATATGGTTAAATAACTTAAGAGTCCCATTATCAAGCACTCATGTCCTGCTTCTGTTTACATATTTGCATTTCCTGATATTAAAATAATAGATAACATTTAACCCAACTTATCTCTAAGAAATGAGAAATGTGCATGACATCCAGTCAAACTTTGAAACCTGCTTCATTCTCATGTCAGTCATTGAAATGACGTGTATTTATGCAGTTCCGTAAAGTTTAATGAATGACAAAAATATTTACGTTGTACATTTATCACCGTGTACTACGTATAACGTTACTCTTATGCCTTGGGTATTTTGCTGTTGTTACGAAATCCTTGAAAGCAAGAGGTTCAATTGACTGAGCTTCTGTTCCAGAAAGTTTCATAATTATCTCTGTAAGAACTTCTTACTAAGAAGCAACCAGATGATGGTGGGGGGGGGGCTGGCTAATTTTAGCCTCTGGACAAACTTTTTTTCATTTGTGATGCGTCGACGAACTTTTTTTTTGCATGCGGAAGAGTGACAAACTTTTTTATTGCAATTTTGACATTATGGTACCCTGACTGGAAGTAGAAACTATGCAACTTCTTCTTTTTTTCATGTGCTGAACAAACTTTTTTTTCAGTGTCAAGTGCGAAACAAACTTTTTTTCACCAAAAATTGATAACCCCTCAACCCCGAAGATCAACTGAAATAGAAAATTAAAAACCTGCAGTCGACAGACAACTTTTTTGTTTCATGAAATCAGGCATATTGTAAGAAAACTTTGGAAACCTGTCCTTGATGCCATTTCTTGCAAATTCATGGCTCACAGCAGGCAGACGCAAGTCATTCGCATGTCTGTTGTTGCAGTTATGAATTACAGCTGCAAGAGGATCCAGGTGGTGTAAGGAAAATACAGAAGTTAAATCATTTATCAATTTGTAACAGAATTTGTAGTCATGCAATGCACATATATATATATATCTTGTATTTTAAAAGTGTTCATGATGATGTGCCAGCCCAAATAATGTTTCTTTTCTTCATTACAGCTTCTCAGACCTTCTCGAGGTACTTTTTTTAGGGTTGGAAGGAAGTAGGAAATAGTAAGCTGTAATCCTAATTTTTCATTTTGCCAATTTGATAAAAAGTGTGGGTACCCACTTATTTTTCCGAAGTCAGAAAATCTGTTAGGTCGCTTAATCCACGAAAGTAAAAATCAAAATACATGTATGGCTGTCCTAAATATTCATGTTGTGGGGAAGGAGAGTGAAAGTCTCAGGGGTAAGAAGTCACAAGCAGTGTGCCCTGAAATATATCCCATTTGCCCTGAAATATATCCTATTTGCCTGGAATATAATCCTATTTGCCCTGAAATATATCCTATTTGCCCTGGAATATGATCCTATTTGCCCTGAAATATATCCCATTTGCCCTGAAATATATCCTATTTGCCTGGAATATAATCCTATTTGCCCTGAAATATATCCTATTTGCCCTGGAATGTAATCCTATTTGCCCTGAAATATATCCTATTTGCCCTGGAATATATATCCTATTTGCCCTGAAATATATCCTATTTGCCCTGAAATATATCCTATTTGCCCTGGAATATATCCTATTTGCCCTGAAATGTATCCTATTTGCCCTGGAATAGATATCCTATTTGCCCTGAAATATATCCTATTTGCCCTGGAATATATACTATTTGCCCTGGAATATAATCCTATTTGCCCTGGAATATATATCCTATTTGCCCTGCAATATATCCTATTTGCCCTGAAATATATCCTATTTGCCCTGGAATATATATCCTATTTGCCCTGGAATATAATCCTATTTGCCCTGAAATATATCCTATTTGCCCTGGAATATATATCCTATTTGCCCTGAAATATATCCTATTTGCCCTGGAATATAATCCTATTTGCCCTGAAATATATCCTATTTGCCCTGGAATATAATCCTATTTGCCCTGAAATATATCCTATTTGCCCTGGAATATAATCCTATTTGCCCTGAAATATATCCTATTTGCCCTGAAATATATCCTATTTGCCCTGAAATATATCCTATTTGCCCTGGAATATAATCCTATTTGCCCTGCAATATATCCTATTTGCCCTGAAATATATCCTATTTGCCCTGGAATATATATCCTATTTGCCCTGCAATATATCCTATTTGCCCTGAAATATATCCTATTTGCCCTGGAATATATATCCTATTTGCCCTGGAATATAATCCTATTTGCCCTGAAATATATCCTATTTGCCCTGGAATATATCCTATTTGCCCTGAAATGTATCCTATTTGCCCTGGAATAGATATCCTATTTGCCCTGAAATATATCCTATTTGCCCTGGAATATATATCCTATTTGCCCTGGAATATATATCCTGTTTGCCCTGAAATATATCCTATTTGCCCTGGTGTCAGGGGGCTTCAGCGAAATTCGCCTAAGCCTACCTAGGTCATTTTGGGTTCTCAAGTGGGTTTTATGAGTTGTAACCTTTCTCTCATAACATCTGGAAAAAAAGCCCATTAAGTTAAAGAATCATTTAGATGCTGTGACAAAGTGGAAGTCTCAAGTCACATGGACACAATTTCGGATGTAATCCACGATCGAAGCTGATCCGTTGTACCCCGTTCTCACCTTCAAAAGCAGTTTTATTATTTCGATAGAACCACATATACATAAAATAATTCATTTCAGCTTTTCAGGAAGTTGGCCGCTTCCAGTTTACACAAATGATGAAATCACCAGCAGCAAATATCGTAACTGAGTACTCTGAGTAGGAGGATAAATATTTTAGATAACATCATAACTTTCTTACAGCATTTGTAGAACTTTATCATTTGTCCTTCTAGTTATCTTGGATAATCACCTGTTAAAATTCTCATGAAATAGAGTATATATTAAGCAAATTTAACACAAAGAAATCAGTTAAAACAGTTGCACAACATTGAAGACAGTCGATTGAGTCGAATTACATTTCCCACAATGGCTTTGTATGGCTTGATTTTTCTAATGTTAATTGCTAGGTCTTCAGCAATGTCTGTGAAGCAAGTCATACAAAATGTAGACAGAGAGGATAAAATTCCAGCTGAATATTTAGTCACAGTTAAACAAGATGTCATGGATGACTTAAATCTGCAAATGGATGATATCATTAAGAAGATAGAAGCTTATTCGCCAAAGTTATACATTCACGACATCCACAAGTTTGGCAAGACTTCGATTTTGGTTATCCATTCCGATGACGAAGATGACGCAGCGAGTCTAAACGCCATCAACGAAGTAGCTTCAGTAGAGACAGACGTCAAGACGAAGGTGTTGGATTGTGAAGAACAGCCAGTTCTGGGAACAGTCGGCTTGTGGAACTTGGCGAGAATCAACCAAAGAGATCCGAACAACGACCAGACTTACAGGTATAAAGAACAAGACGGTTCTGGTGCGACAGCATACATTGTCGACACTGGTGTCAGAATCACTCATAATGAATTTGAAGGAAGGGCGTCCCGAGGCTACACAGCGCCATCTGTTGTGGAAACAGAAGGAGAGGACGATCTTCATGGACATGGTACGCACTGCGCTGGAACGGTCGCTGGTAGAACTTTTGGAGCTGCTAAGAAGGCTGAAATCATTGGCATCAAAGTTTTGGATCGGGATGGGCGAGGTCCGATATCTGATGCAGTTGAAGGATTGGAGTGGATTTATAATGATTATCTCAAGAAGACTGGCGAAAATGGCTCCCCTTATACTGCGGTGGTTAGTATGTCTCTCGGATGGCCCAGGAGTTCGGCCCTTGATGCTGCCGTCGAAGAATTGACCAATATCGGTCTCTTGTTGGTTGCTTCTGCAGGGAATTCCCAAACTGACGCTTGTTCCCAGTCTCCTTCAGGGGCTCCAACCAGCTTGGGGGTTGCTGCTTCGGACAGTTCTGACAACATCGCTTGGTATTCAAACTACGGTGACTGTGCTGATATCATCGCACCTGGGTCTTATGTCTTGTCAGCAGGGATCGCTGATGATGACTCGAGTGTTGTCAATAGTGGAACATCGATGGCCACTCCTCTTGTTGCCGGTGTCCTTCTCCGACACATGAGTCAAGTCGGCTACCGATCTCCTGCTCAACTTCGTGAGTGGGTCGTAGATAATTCAACGAAAGACGTCATAAATCTCAGACTGAGAGACACTCGTAATGCTTTGCTTTACGCTCCATGTGATTTGCAATAACAAAATGATATTTATTTATATTATTTATATATGGAACCATTTTTATTTTAAAGCAATAAAGGCACTTAAGTTCACTTGTTTAATATATTCTATATCTTGTTCATCAGTTATATTGAATCTTTAAATTGTTCTGTTTTCATTTTAATATGAAATCATGAATCAGAAAAGATCCCAGTCACTTTATGGGTCTTCCAACACCATGTGAAAGATGTCATCAGTTTCTGGGTATGTTCAGGAGTTTCTAAATATAGATCTTCAAATTCACGTGTTCCTGCTCCATTGTGCCTATATGAATTGAAGAATGAATGAATGACGTGGATCACAGCAGTTGTGTGATCTTTACAGTTAAATTTCTTTTTGTTTCAAAATTAGTTATAAAAAAACCCAAAACCTTCAAATTTATATTAGTCACAAAGGATCTTGCATAATGAACAATGAACTGGTGAAATATATCAAAATGCACAGCTCCATGGAAGGGGGTCTGATTGGCAGAAACCTTCAATTTTGCGGAGCAGAGATGACCATAGAAAATGACGATGACTTCTGCAGAAGAGCTTTTCAATTAAAAGAACTGACACTCTGTAAAGAAAGCCAGACTCTTCCTGGCTTTTCAAAGGATGAAATTACGCATATGATAGAGACAATTGCCACATTTTAATTTATTTAATAATTCATTTCCTTTGTGCAATGTAACATTTAATCACATTTCACGAATAAATACTACATATATAATCAGATAATAGAGGCACTAGGAGGACTCCCTTGATATGCTGCCAGGCACACCAGCACCAGTGGCCTAATAAAAAAAATGCTTTTATTGGCATTAAAATATCTGAAATATAATGGACTAGATTTACCCATGATTTGGGGCAGGACTATAATGGGGAATAATTAACCCCATCCCCCTCTACCTGCATGGGCATCTGGCCCGTGTTGCATGCTGAACATTTGAAATAGCATTTGAGTAATAATTGTAATATAAGTAAAGATTGGTGGTAGAGGAATTGAAGTTACAAATGCACTGCCATATGCATTGGTGTAAGGTACAGTCAAGTGTACTTACAGCTGAGCTTGTAATTGAGGGCATAGGCAAATAGGTAAAAGTGTATGGGCATTGAGACATTGACAGATGAAATGGGCTTGAGGAGAGCTTTAAAAGGAGGGTAAGATGAGGAGGATATGATGAGTGGAAGTGGTTGAGCCAGGTAGAAGTGAAGAGCAGTAGGTGAGAGGTAAGTGTGTGGATGGTTTTGGCGGGAAGAGAGACGGTGGCGCCAGTCCTAAACGTGAGCAATAGCGGAACTACGATGGAGATGCATGCGCCCCTGGTGGGGAAAAACAGTAGAGGCAGAAAACGTAAATAAGGGAGCTGTTTCACTGTTATTTGCTGCTATCAGAAGGACAGGATAGATCAAGAAGGATAGATGGACAGTTTAGGTGAGTGGCATTGCTCAGGGAGGAGTTTTTAGCAGTAGCAGGTGTGAGCATGTCACCCATGATTTTTTTTGCATCTTATACCCGGCAGGGATTTCATGCCTGCCTTCCACCCAACATACCAGGGTTCAATCCCAGGTTGGGGCAGACAGCCAGATATAAATATAACAGTGTTTAATGTTTATGTCACAATTATATACACATTTGTATGTAGGGTGTACTCTATATAAATATTCTACATTTCATAGATCTATATATGTAAATATTTTTATTCGTAGGCCTATCTAGTAACAGCTTTTGAAAATTTAAAGCATTCTACAAATTCGGCTACAATTCTTTTTTTAAAAAGAATTTCTTGTTCAACCTACAGCTGCAATATTATTGCTTGTGTTTTTATTGCAAAAATTCTAATGAGGGGTTGGTGAAGTTTTTTGCTAGTCAATTTCTCAGGCAATGCTTTGTTCTACTAATCAACTCAAATGTAATGGCTTATTCATCTTTAGTGTTCATTAAATGCTTGGCGTTGCATGATCACTGGTTGTAGACCTCAAGAGGATCCATTGCACATGTCTATATATTACTCAGCACGCAGAGTCCATAATTATCATTTATTAAGAAATTGTACTCTCTCTACATGCACTTGAGGTAACAGGAGTGAGCTACCGCAGGCCAGAATTCACAAGCAGCAACAGAGCAACTGACAGGCAACTGCCACTGTGGTGGAACAACTGCCCAGAATCTGACACATTAAAGCTTTTATTGTCAGTAATGCCAGTTCTCACGACGGCGATTTGAGAGCGACGCATCAAGAGAAGTCATTTCTTGGAAAGTTGTGGCGTAGAACGTTGGTTTTGGCACATTACGTAATCAATTAGTGTCATGTGCGACGCTTAAAGTTAGTAGCCGCGGTGAGTCTTGAGGTGTCCGCGGCGCTGCTTAAGCTTTCTTCGCCGCGTTCCGCCTCTCTTTCCTCAGCGCAGTTCCAAACAGACGCGTCGCACTTTGTTTTGGAATTCGGCGAGGCTGCTTTTACTTCGCCCAATGTTGTTTCCTCTTACGCCGCTGATGGTTGTGAGGCAGCTACGTCTGAAATTGGCGACCTGCGACGCATCAGGAAACCTTCGGCGTACACCCGAGGTAAGATGCGCCGCTGAAAATGACAGCCTCGCCGACGACTGTAAGGATGCAACGCCGCATTTAGGGACTTGTTACTGCGTAACTTGATGGTTCATCGTCGCACATGCATTCATAAAGCGCCGAGGACAATACAGGCGCGTCGATGCTGACCTTCTTCGTCGTCCTTGCCTTAAGCAGCGACGAAGGTCTCTTAAGCATCGACGAACGTCTGTTGTTGCAGCGCTGCGGCAAAGTGTGTTTGGCTGCTGCAGGAGTCACTTTTGGTCATTATAAAAAGGGACACAGAGGACCTCCTTGCTTCATTTGCTGATTGCCCTTCAATGAGAACACAACGACTGCCTACTGAACATATGCATGATGAATGAAGAAGAAATTATTGTTGTGGCTGGTGCTGCTGCTGTTGCTATCGGAGCTGTCTATTTGAGACACAGGAGGAGGAGGGCCAGGAGACAGAAAAGGTGGTGGATTCGCAACTGGTTGCTGCAGAGGGAACAACATGGTCACTTCCATCAACTGCTGCCTGAACTGCAAGTGCGTGACGTGTCCGGCTACTACAACTACACTAGAATGCCCCCTGCCATCTTTGCTGAAATCCTGGAAGCTGTTGGACCACTCATCGCTAAGCAAGACACCAACATGAGGAGGGCTTTGAAACCTGGTCTGAAGTTGGCTATCACCCTGCGGTACATGGCAACAGGAAACAGCTACAAGTCCCTAGCTTATGCTTTCCGTGTGGCACCCAACACCATCTGCAACTTCATCCCTGAGGTCTGCCTTGCCATCGTTCATGCCTTCGAAAGACAGCTGGCACTACCCACACAGCCTGAAAGATGGAAGGAGATAGCCAAGGCTTTTGAGACGAAATGGAACTTGCCCAACTGCATTGGAGCTCTGGATGGCAAGCACGTCGCAATCCGATGTCCCAAGGCTGCAGGCTCCTTGTTCTACAACTACAAGGGATTTCATTCCATTGTCCTGATGGCCCTCGTTGATGCCGACTACAAGTTCATCTATGTGCAGGCTGGCTGTCAAGGAAGTGCATCTGATGGCGGCGTCTTCAGGGACACAGTACTTCGACAACTCCTGGACGAGGAAGATCTAGGCCTACCACCTCCAGAACCTCTACCTGGCACAGAAGACAATCCTTTCCCATATTACATTGTGGGTGACGAGGCATTTCCCGGAAGACATGGCTGCTCAAACCAGTGCCAAGAAAGAACCTTGACATTGCTTCCAGAGTCTACAATTACAGGATTTCAAGAGCCAGGAGAGTGGTGGAGAATGCTTTCGGTCTGCTGTCACACAGGTTCAGATGCTTCCTGACCACCATGCCCCAACGACCTACAAGAGTGACATACATCACAATGGCTGCTTGTGTTCTACACAACATTCTGCGAGACAGAGTAGGCGTCCACCATGCCCGTGACAATGAAGTGATGGACAGAGAAGATCCACAGACACATGACGTCACTGAAGGAGTTTGGAGGGGAGACCGTCAATTAGGAGACCTAGGAGAACCACTTCGACACGGAAATGCCTCCAGAGATGCCAAGGCTGCTCGAGACTACCTACGTGACTGGGTCAACAGTCCGGCAGGAAGTGTCCCTTGGCAGTTGGAGAAAATCTGAAGAAGATGCAGACTATCTATTCAAAACAACAAACCCCAGGCCCTTTTAAGGGCCACCAAATCCTCCCAATTGAGCTGGCCATGTACACATCCTATGTTGACAAAACAAGCCCAAAAATCAATCAATCAATCAATCCCTCCATCCATCTATCTATCTATCTATCTATCTATCTAGCTATCTATCTATCTATCTATCTATCTATCTATCTATCTATCTATCTATCTATCTATCCAAGTCCAATTCCTGCAAAGTGACGACAACTGCTTTTCTTTTGCTGCAGTGTATATATGTAACGAGCATTGTGTTCCATCTATCAAGCTATCTATCTATCTATCTATCTAGCTATCTATCTAGCTATCTATCAAGCTATCTATCTATCTATCCAAGTCCAATTCCTGCAAAGTGACGACAACTGCTTTTCTTTTGCTGCAGTGTATATATGTAACGAGCATTGTGTTCCATCTATCAAGCTATCTATCTAGCTATCTATCTAGCTATCTATCTAGCTATCTATCAAGCTATCTATCTATCTATCCAAGTCCAATTCCTGCAAAGTGACGACAACTGCTTTTCTTTTGCTGCAGTGTATATATGTAACGAGCATTGTGTTCCATCTATCAAGCTATCTATCTAGCTATCTATCTAGCTATCTATCAAGCTATCTATCTATCTATCTATCTAGCTAGCTATCTACCTGCCACTTGCCCTAGACAAGTGAAATTACAAAGTGATGCACTTGTACTAGTGCAACCAACCAACACAAGTTTTAAAACCAAAGCACTTGTACTAGTGCATTACATTTTAATTAAGAAATTCATGCACTTGTACTAGTGCAATAAAAATATGTTTATACCAAAGAATGCAGCACTTGTACTAGTGCTGCACTTGGTATGTTTTGGGGCAAAGAAAGGGGAACTAGCACCTTGCTTTTATGAAGGTGATTACTTTTAATGAAGGCCAGGACCGGACTTTTGTTTTGGGGGACTTTTTTTTTGGGGACTTTTTTTTTGGGGATTGTCAACGTTTTTTTTGCTCTTTTTTGGCTCTTTTCGGTCAACACAAGCTCTTTTTTTTGTCAACATAAGATGTGTACGTGGCCTGCCCTTTTGGGAGGATTTGGTGGCCCTTAAAAGGGCCAAGGTTTTTTGTTGTCTTTGCTGCATCTGGTCTTCTACTTTCGTGGAGAAAGGAGACTTGCAGTCCGACTGGCCGAAGGGGAAGGCTGGTGCTGGTGATGGGCGCCCGGTTGACCAAAGCTGGGTCCAGGGGGGTAGCCGTACTTCTCGGGGCTCTCCTGAGCATCCACCATCAGTGTCATGGAGGATGGGCTGGGCTGCATCACGGTGTAGCTGGGAGTCTGCCTGGAGGATCCTCCTTCCCTGGGCTGGTGGTGGTGGTAGTGATGGCTGCTGCTGGAAGCGTGGTGGTGCTGCTGGTGGTGGGATGGCACATACGTCGAAGAAGGAGGAGGAGGAGGTGGCATCTGCAGGCGCTGAGGAGGATGAGGAGGCTGGAAGGTCTGCTCCTGATGACGACTTGACTGGCGGCTGGCCTCATCCATCTCACTCTCCTTGTCCCAGTAGAGGGCGGCCTCTGCAATGGTCCTGACCATTTTCCTTCTGATTTCAGGGCTGGCGTGACATCCCACGTGGTAGAGGTCCTGGCACTTCATCCTCCAGTACTCCTGATCGGGTGTCAACTCCTGGTGGTCGGGGCACATGTTGCAGCCAGAGCCTTTCAGGATCTTCTTGGCGGAGGACATGGCTTGCATGCTGCCTGCGATGACGTGCATGGCGGAGTGCATGGCTTCATCTCCTGGGGCCTTCCTCTTGGTTCCCTTGGCAGCGGCTCCAGGCTTTGGTGCTCCAGGGAAGACTTGGGACTGCTGGCTGTCAGGTCTGTCCTGTGCTGGCTGTTCAGCTGGCGGTTCCGGCATGTCATACGAAGCTGGCAGGGAATCCTCAGGGTTGTAGCTGTCCTCGGAGTCTGAGGCTGGCCGGTTGGCAGACAGTTGAGAGATGGCGGACAGCTCCTTGCCTGGCTTGTGGACGATGGAGTCCTTCAGGAACCGACAGTTGGTTAGGATGTACTGGTCCCTGTCTGTGAGAGTCTCCTTCCTGCCGGATCCTGAAGCTTCAGGCCTGACGAGTCTGGAGTAGTGGGTGCGGACTGTCTTCCTCCAGTTGAAGATGTCCTGGGAGGTGTACTTGGGTCCCAGCTCCTTGGCTTTTTCTGTGTCCAGCAGCAGCTTCTCGTTGCCCTTGTAGCCTCTGGAGCCCTTCATGTAGAGGACAGGATGCTCTCTGTACCAGTTGATGAGGTCGTCTTCTTGGTCAGATGTGATGCCCAGGTTGTTCCTGATGTTTTTCTTGGGGGCCTTCCCTTTGCCCTTCTTGCCCTTGGACTTGGCTTCAGCAGCTGCAGGGGTCTCATCAGCAGAGTCTTCTTCCTCCTCGAAGGTGTCCTCATGTATGGTCACTCTATCTAGAGCAAGAACAGGCTGGCTCTCTTGTGTTTTCTTCGGAGTCTTCTTCGGAGTCTGAGTCTTCTTCGGAGTCTGAGTCTTCTTTGGAGTCTTCTTTGGAGTCTTCTTTGGAGTAGACTTGGCAGTAGGCTCTGGAAGACCCGTGGAAGACTTGGCAGCAGGCTTGTCAGCAGGCTTGGCAGCAGGCTTGGCAGCAGGCTTGGCAGCAGGCTTGTCAGCAGGCTTGTCAGCAGGCTTGTCAGCAGACTTGGAAGGCTTGTCAGCAGGCTTGTCTCCTTCCTCTTCAAACAATTCAACAGATGAATCTTCTTCTGTTGTGTTGTCTTCTGGCCGGCCCTCGAAGATGGTCTCGCTGACGACAGTGGCTTTGCTGGTTGAAGAGGTGGTCTTCGTCTGGCTGCCAGCTGTAGTGGAGGTGTAGAGCCCAGGTAGAGAGATGTCTGCCATGGCTGTTGTGAAGAATGTAGTCACTGCAGCATCTGAAGGTTCATGGAGAGGAGTTGCAGCTGGAGTTGTAGCTGGAGTTGTCACTGGAGTGCTCCCAGGAGTGTGAAGTGTTGACCTGGTGCTGAGCTTGGTTGGTGCCCTGGTGACGACGGTGCCCTTTCTCCTCTTTGGTCCCATGTTGTAGCAGCAAAAGTACAATTGTAGCAACAAAAGTAGCAGCAAATGTAGCAGTTGATAGTGTCGTGGATTCTAGGTGTGTTCTGGTCGAAGGTCTGAGTGGGTATGGTGCTCTAATCTGGCCCCCTCTATATATATGCAGGGTGCGGACCGCCTCTTTTCCCCTCCTTCGCCCCCCCTGCTTCGCTGCTGCTGCCCCAGCCGCTGCGCAAAAAGAGGGTGACACGCAGACAAAGGGTTGATGCTAAAAATAGAACAACGCATGCACTCAGGCGCCACTCTGTCTGCTGCATTGGGGGTCCATAAGACGCGGCGCGCACCCTCTCACGTGCGTCGCACATGTGACTTTCCGCGACGCGTGTCTGAAACATGTGACATGAAGCAAGAGCTTTCTGCTACACTGCTGTTTCTGCGTCGAAGCTCTTCTTTGTGCGTCGCAACTTTAAAAATCTGCGGCGCGCACTGATTTCTTTTTACGCTTCTTCTTGCTTCACCACTTCTTTCCTCGCAAAGATTCAACCGGTTGAATCTTTTTTTCCTGCATCGTCAAATTTCTAGGAATTGCGTAGAAAGACCTCTTAAAACGACGCATGCTGTTCCTGTTGCGCCGTAAAGCCAAAATTGACGGCGAACATGCTCAATACTTTGCCCTTTCCTGGAAATATAAGAAACGCCGTCGCTTAAACCCTCTGTTACGTCTCCGTGAGAACTAGCCATAAGTGAAACGCATGATATTGTGCCATTGCATCAATGCTCAACATCCTCAACCAAACTGCTTGTGGAAGCACGAATTCTCATGGGAGGGGAGGAAGACATATTGGGTCATAAAGGCTGATATGTGAGGTATGTTGGATAACAATGGCAGCAAATTTTCTCTGCTGTGATCGGAGTTAGGTATGGGTCAAGGTCTTTGGTAAGAAAGTGAACCACCCTTCCCTATGAAATAACATCATTTGGGCCTGTGCTTCACATACTGACTAGCGCAATTTCTTAGGGTCTTTCTTCTAAAAATTATCGAAGGTACATTAAAACTTTAGAAATTTCCGAATTTTTTGCACTCTGAAAACTTTGCACGATACAAATGTGTCAGAAATTTAGGTTTTTGTGTTGCATTGATTTTCCAAAGGTTCTAAAAGAATGTAATATACATGTTGTGCCCTTTGTGCCATTGAAAATGATACCAAAACCATTCCTGTGATGTAAAAATTGACGAAGTTATACAACAATGACTTGACTTTAGCTGTCTCAACTCTGCCTTGACGAGACTGAACACTGACTTGCTGCTTGGAAAGCTAACTATGACTTCACCAGTTGACTTCATGTCGTCGACTTCGGGGTCTAAATTCATGCTGATGATCTGTCATGATCATACCAAATACTTTCAAAGTTGGTTTGATTAAAGGAGACTAGTCCCACTTTTTCGTGACATGCAGAAAAAGGATTATGCGTGTGATTTTTACTCTGATTTTTACTCTGATTTTTACTCTGATTTTTACTCTAAAATCAGTTGTTTTACTCTAAAATCATTGTATTGACAAATAAAATGGCCTTCTCTTGATCGTGACTAATCATAGTAATCAAACAGCCTCTATGTTTCCCATGTTGAATATAGAGAAGGTGACACTTCATCAGCTATCATAAGTAAAGTGCCATTTGTACAGCGCAACAGTCCACTGTTTTGGCATATCAAATTTCCTGGCGGTAAAAGCGAAATTGTGGCAATGATGGCTCCGAGATATTTATACTCTGTTACATTTTCCACCAGTTTATCACCTCAGTACAGAGGACCGTGGAGTGTTGATGACAGCTATGGCTGTTTGTGTGTGTTACTTGGCTGTGATTATGCCATTGGTATTAATCTTTCATGCTGTGATAACCCATTTGCAATTTTCTATTATCAATTATGACGTTTGCCACAAGCAGTGGATTATTTATGAATACACAAATGTATCAACTGATGAAAATGCATTAGGACAATATGATCAATTAATGTAATGAGGGTGCAGTCAATGCAACCACACCTGTTGTGTGTAATCAACAAAAGAGGGCTCTAGTGTAAGCTCAATTGGGGTATTAAAGTGAGGGCATGGAAGTGGCTTAGAAGTGAGTGGTTGGAAGTGAGGGCAGCTTCCTGAGATTGTGGGAATTCAAAGTTTGATGAGTTGTACTGTATATGTATTGTGGATCGTCCTATCGAATCCCTTATTGCCTGCACAGTGTACAGTACAACTCAATGTAAAGTATGACTACCCGAGTAGGAAGGAAGAATCAGCCCTACTTTACCCTTTCACACCTTTTGGCTCCCTCCAAATCACTTCCTACCTTTTCCTACTTTAAACTACCTTTTAAAATTACATTAAACCAACATCAATTCAAACTCTATCACCTCCATTTTGTTTGACTTTGGTATTGATCCCCTTCACTAATTGCAATTACATTGGCAGCTGTCTTAATAGAGTTTTTAATATGGGCTAAGGTTGTTATGAGGGGTCAAAGGTATAGTTGTAAGGAGCTTTGGGGTAGAGAGGAGAAAGAGGGTAAAATAGGTAAAAAACCGAGGACTTCAGACTGAAAATTTTCTGACTTTGTTTTGAGTTGTACTTTAGGTTGCTGATATACCTGGCCAACCTCTGTCTTCTGCTTAACAAGACAAACTGTAAGTTATCCAGTCTCCTCTGATTGCAGGTTTGTATGACTTCTATGATCAGATCGATTTGGCACTAATTTGTGCATATGCAGGATGAGTGTAATTGTCCCAGTTATATGTACAGTATATATAGGCCTACTCTATGTACAACCCAAAATAGAACATTTCCTGTCAAGGGTCCTCTATTTTTTAACCTATGTAAATTTAATGCAATTTTTTAAAAGGCAGTTTAAAGTAGGTAAAGGTATAGGAGTGATTTGGGGGAGACAAAGGGTGTGAAAGGGTAAAGTAGTTGCTGATTCTTCCTTCCTGCTGGGGTAATCATACTTTATTTTGGATTGTACTGTACAGTGGAAATTAACCTACCTATGTGTAGCTTAGCTTTTTCGAAATACAAAAAATCTTTTTTTTTTATGTTTTGATGCCGTTTTTGTCACATTTTTGCCAATTTATGACAATGGTAGTCAGATTTTGCACAAGGCTGACATTCGTGGCACAACCAATCGAACACACAAAGGGTACTGACATCATAAAAGAGCACTGCAGTTCCACCACAGACTTTGTATTAGCAGAACAACCAATATCATTGTGTTGATTTTTATGGGCTGTACCAATGCCAGACAGGACACACTATATAACATTACTAAACATTATTGACTTAGGTGTATATACCTTTCCTCGGGCAAAGCAGAAAAAACCTTTTTTTTCTTCACCAGTGACTTCAATTGTAAAATAAAATTGTGCAGGCAGCCAGCCAATTGTGTATACTTGTATTACATGGTCCAATAAACTGAATTTGAATTTGAATTTGAAAAAAAAAATCTCTAGTTGACATGGACCGTCAAACAGCAGGGAATTTATATCAATTTTGGTGGTAAATGAAGAAAACGCTTGCTGCGACTATTTTTAAAAAATAATCAAACTGTTCATACACCTGATATCTTCAGAATGATTTGTTCGGAATAAAGAAGATAATGGTTGATACAATTTTCAATTCGGTTTCAGAAGTGTCGCTATGAATCAATAAAAAGTGGCCACGCAGGAGCTTGTTAGATTTAGTCACGCTGCAGTTTAGGATACAAGCAGTTGTTGCAGGGGCTCATACTAACCACTACTGGCACTGCCTCCTCCAGCCACAACATACATTAGCCTTACTTGTGTCAACATATGATGTTACCAGAGTTTGTTTTTATGTTACAGCTTAGTTCAATTCTATCATAGAAAGGCCTTGGATTTGAACACTTATCATTGAGAACACTAGATTCTTATCACAGCCAATATACTTCCTCATTGACAAATTTATTCAATATACTTCCTCATTGACAAATTTATTCAATACCCTTCCATCCATCTGCCATAACAATAACTGCTTCAGTGACTTCAACATTCTAAAGGCATCAATCTACCCTATTGATAATAACCGTAAGCAGTAATTCACGCTCATTTGGAATCATCTGAGTATACTTCGCAAGTTGCAGGTCAGAACATGGCAGCCTTCGTACTTCTCATCACCTGCCTGAATATTGCAATTGGTCCCAGTCAGGCTGCAGTGGTGTCTGGTAAAGTGACAAATGGGACATTAACTTTGGGCTATCTGATGTCTTGGAGTCACGAATTTGCAGTTGGTCCTTTTATTGGATCTGCTATTAACGTTGGAATACAAGAAGTTAAGGAAAGGCAACTTCTACCGGATTATGAAATAGAGTGGATTTCGGCAGATACATGGTGCCAGGTAAGTGATGACTCAAAAAGGGGAGACCCGGGGACAGTCAGGTGAAGTTGCCGAATACAGCTAATTCTCAAATTTTCTTGGTGTAGAAGGAATTCTGCAGCCATGCAAGCTTAATCATTGCAATGAATGAATAAAATGTTTCAACTGAAGATCTCTGCATTGAGGTATCATTTCATCGTCTAACAAGCATACAGTCACACTCTGGACAAAGATACTTCAATGTACTGAGAATTTTTCATTTGTGAGAATATATACCGGTTAATGTTTTACAGAGGTTCTGAGCTTATGGAGTGATTTTTGTGTGATTGGAAGGTGGCCAGAAACTGTCCGAATACTGCCTCATGGCCAGTTCAGTGCTCGTTTTTGGTGTCATAGTATACATTTAGAAAGAAATTTGTGTCTGGTTGTGCAAAACAGAAACATCTGGGCTGTCTCCTATCTAAGTTTGTTGGAAGAAGAAATGGTTGCCCTAGTATAGGGAACACTTTAGTTGAAAAAATTTATTAATTTATGACAATGCTGAAGCCTGTATATGCGCAGCATATCATAAAAATCAAGAAAATTAAGAATTTTCCGTCATTGGCAACTTCACCCGACAAGAACCTAGATAACAAAACTACAGGAACATCTTTGACCATTCTGCACACAGAATGGTAGTTCAGCCCACTGATCTGACTCAGGTGAAAAAATGACTTTCACTGAAGAATGGCCACTACATATGGGTCAGAAAAAAAGGAAAAAACAGGTTGGCGGAATCCATGTCAAGTCAAGTGAAAGCTGAGGTCAATGCATATGGCATTCAATATGATTTTGTTTTGATGTTTTTTGGTTGTACACATCAAGATTAAGTTGGCATTTTTTGCATATGTTGAACTTGAAATTTTGTTTCTTGTTTTTTTTTTAATATTCATTTTAGGAGTCGCGCTGCTAATCTTCAGATGCCGCTGCTTCTCCTGTCCTCCAAATTTCTTTCGTTAGGTGGCGCCATTCTTGTCGATTCTGTGCTATTCTTCTGATTTCCTCCAGATCTTCTTTCTTGTTTAATTTAAGTTGACGGCTATAGTTATGATCTCTTGAAATTAAATTGCTGTGGTAATAACTGTTTAAGTAATTTTTTAATACTTGTGGTAAATTAGTTTTTGGTTTTCCTCTAAATTATTTTGCTTTCCTTGATGTAAAGTTACGCTGCACACAGAGTTCGTATTTTGCATCATGCATAGAAGTCAGCAGCAGTGAGCTGCCGCCGGCAGTGAACTATGCAAGAATTCAGATACAGCAAGTGTAGTTATAAGAAAGCAAGCGACGTTATGAGATTAGCAAGCATTCTCAGCTGGTAGTTAAAACATATACTTAAAGATTGTTTTTATAAAATTGCGTGTTTGGTTTAAGGTGGCGGCAGCATTAGTGTTGTTGGCCTCTCAATAGCGATAAAAATTTTGTCTTAGAGAGGTCTCTAAGGGCGGTCGGTCCAGACCCCTGGTGTCTGTTGCGAGTTCTAGGGGTAATTCACACAACTTGCAAAAATTTAAATGTACATATACACATACAGTGTACATATCCATTCGGAAAAAAAAAATAATAATAATAAATAAAAGTAAAAAAATAATTTGACTTCGGTTAAATTGATTTCTACCTGGTTGCTGTATTTTCTTGATCTAAGTTAAAAGAGGGTTGCGGTCGTTCCAGACCCCCCACATACTTTTGACGGGTCTTTAAAATCAGTATATATGTACTTATTATTTATTTATTTATTTACATTTATTGGTGAGTGGTTATGAGCTAAAATGGATTGTTTAGTCAGTCAATTGTTCATTTTTGTCATTGCTCTGTGCGGGTTACATGGTAATATTTCCTTGTTAAGTTTATGGTTATGTTATTTACCTATTTTGTTCCTCGTGTTGTGAAGTATATTGGCAGGTCAGGGGACACTGGCATTTTATTTAGGTAGGCTAAGCCCAACACGATCAATTTGAGGAAAAATTTAGTATTCCTCAGTTTCGAGACGCATGCGCTGACAGACATCAAATATTGTAACCATCAACAGAATCAACACCAACAGACTGAAGAAGCGACATCCAAAGAAGCCTTCCATCCCGTCAACGGAACCACATCCGAGAGGTCAACAACCGACAGTTCGGTTTCGACCTAACCCTTCTAGGTTCTACAGTTCTACAGTCTCCATGCCACATTTAACTTAGTCATAATCAAATATAATATTATGTAATCTTATCTCTGTATATACGAGGGGTGTCCCAAAAGTTCTGACCAATTTTTTTGGGAGACCTTTCTATTTGAAATAGCTAAATGAAATTTTCACAGAATAAATTTCAGGTATTTGACCATCTATTTTGAAAAAAAATCAAGACTGTAAGAAGTGTTTAAGTTACTGTTCTGTTACCATGGTTACGAGAGGTCAGTGCACCCAGCCAGCTCAATTTCTCAGACGAAATTCAGCAAATTAGCTGCGTTAAAAGTCAGAGAATTTATAGTAAAAAGCAAATCATTGCAAGAAAATGTATTTCCTGATAAGCTTGCAGTCTTTCGAGATATTTTCCATTAGATTATAAACATTTATTTATATTTCAACCTGATCAGGTGGGGCAATTACCAAAGGCTTTTTCTAGCAGTTGCCTAACAGCACTTGAGACGGTTTGGCTGAAACAACCTGCTGTCAATAGGCAGTGCTTAAGAACCTTAGGTTAAAAACCCAATCTCATCTGCTTGGCCTTCTGTAACTTTGCGTGATTGTAAAATTTATATACCAGTTCAAAAATTAAAGAAATATTAGTCATAACGAGAAATGAAGCAGTCACCACATACACTTCCAGTTTTGAGGACTCAGGTGATCGCCTCAGCACATAGGTTAAACTGATTCACAGTGACTTTAAATGTAAATGAAAAACTCTGAGATACTGTTAGGTTTTCAAATGATATTTTTCATGATCATCTATTGCATATTTACAGTAAATACCTTGGTTATTTACAAGAATAGGCACTTAGATTTGGCATAAAAAATTGAGCCGCGCTGGGTGCACTGGCCTTCTGTTTCCATGGCAACAGAAAAGTTATTTTAAATGTTCGAACAGGTACCATATTTTCAAAATGGATAGTAAAATACCTGAAATTGATTCTTTGAAAATTTCATACAGCTACTTCAAATAGAAAAGTCCGCCAAAAAAATTGGTCAGAACTTTTGGGAAACCCCTCGTATATGGGCTAAGTAAATCTGTACGAGTCTGAGTCTGTTGAAAGTTCACACTGATTTACTCAAAGCTGTCTGTATAACATTGTTTTCTGATTTTAAACTGTCAGTTATATAAGTGTCAAAAACCCAGCCTGATTTTATAGATCCGATAAGTGGATTAGCTCCAGCTAGAGCTGTTTGACACAGAGAGACTGTGTCAGTCTGATGTAAAGTTCAGTTCCATTGCTGGAATTTCTTGGTCTCTTCTAAGTATGTGTCCTAATAGTTCCCATCTTGCTTTTTTTCATTGTGATCCTTAAAGGCTTTTCTTCCTTTTTTTCATATACTTTTTTGTTTGAAATTTGATTCCCAGAACTCTTTATTTTCTTCTGTGAAATGCATCCATTCTCTATTGAATATTTAATGAAAATCCCCATGTTCTGCGATTATAGAGCAAAACTGATTTTACTGATGCTCCATACAATTTGATTTTCGTCGTCTGTTTTATTTGATTCCTGGAACATATAGGTTACAGATTTGCAGTTTATTCATAGAGATGGTAGCTAGTTGTTTTCTTCTGTTGATGTCCTCTTCATCTCCTAACAGGGATCCAACTTTTTTCGCATTCTCCATTCTTCTTCTTTTTGGTTTTACTTTCTGTTTGTTGTAGTATACTTTGCTTTTTTCAAAATTATACCGAATTCTCTGATGTCCTTATGTCTAATTAAGCTTACAAAATCTACGTCACCTGCATATGCTATTTCTGATGGTAAATTGTCCTCTTTGTTTCTGATGCATCTAATTTCTTTCAAAGCTGCGTTTTTATCTTGTAATTTCACATCCTCATCTGCTGATGTTTCCATGGTTTGATTGACAAATTGCAGCCAGATGCAGAAGTATGGCAAGGAAAAGTTTGTTTTCCTACTGCTAAAGTAAATTCAGAGGGGTTCAATTCAAACCATTCTGTGGACAAACCATGAACAATGAGGCTTTCTCAGTGCTTGCATGAATTTGATACATCGTAACGAACAGTTATGCCTGAGAAATTAGCATTTTGGCGTAAAAGTCATATTGGGGCTCATTGGGACAGTGAATTCGGGGCATATTGGGAAACACTTATTATGGCAGAATGTAAGTGCCCAAGTGAACTGAATGACCTTGGACAGCACACAATAGGTATTCAGGCCAGGCCACTGTGAATAGAGGCAGAGTGATCACCATGCTCTCTGAACCAATTTATCGCAAGGCGCTGTGTGTTAATTACATAGATGATCACACCAAGGGCAGTTTACGTTCAATGTTTAAAACTCAAATCAAATCAAAATCAAATCAAATCATTTTATTTATAGTCCTCGATACAAATTAAAATAAACATTAGCCTCAAAGGCTATTTAAATGGAACTGTTTAAAGTTATTTACTATTGGCACGCCAAGGTGCTAATGCAGTGTATATATATATAGTCTTACGCACTACTTATATGTAATATCTAGTGCACATTATACAGTTATCGCACAGCACCGAGTGCAATATCAGTTTTTATGGCACCTCGGTGACTAATATTGCACGAGGGCGCAGCCCGAGTGCAATATTAGTCACCGAGGTGCCATAAAAACTGATATTGCACGAGGTGATGTGCAATAACTGTTATATCATATGGTTTTTTTTTGGGAAATGCTACGAAAAGGGCCGGAATTCTGATGTCAAAACTCTTTTTGTGTTTCTTTGACCTGCATGTTTGAAATGTAGTATCAATAACTGTTTCACTCATAAAAAATGTTTGACACTTTTGGAATCCATAGAAGATATATTTGATGATTGGTCTTCTTTAATTTTTTTTTCCTCATTTGTGGCAGACTTAATTAAGACCTCTAGATTCAACTAAATCACTGAAAAATGGGAGAAAAAAATTGTTTTTCGGCCACTTAATGCTTTATTCTTATTAAACAAATAACAAACACAATACTAAAAGTTGATATCTACTTAGCCCTTTAATATACGCATCTTTTGGCCACCACAATCATTTTTCTATCTATAACCATTGCTGTTCAGTGACTTTCTTTAACTATTTAAAACCAAGAAACGAAATTGTTGCTGCTGCAAGACTCAATTTGTGTTTCTTTTGAACCACATACTTAAAATGCATCTCACTAGAAATGGATGAATATTTCACTCACCAAAAAAAAAAGTCACACTATAGGAATCCAAAAATGATGTACTTGATGATAGATTTAATTTTCGATTTTTTTGAAAAACTTTATAGCAGACTTTTGACGTCTAAACACAATAAAATCACAAAAAAATCGGCAAAAATGCCGTTTTTCGGCCACTTAATGCTTTATTCTGATAAAACAAATTACATAAGCAGTACGAAAAGTTTATATCTAATTAGCCCTTTAATAGACGCATCTTTTGCCATTAGAACCATCTTCCTATCTACTTCCGTTGCCGTGTGGTTGATTTTTTAGTATAATTGAAAACACACTCTCGTTGCCAGCTTGTGGCTGCAGCAGCATGAAAATATGGTGCTTCCTCTCAGGTCCGTCCAATCTCTCAGATGTTAAAATGACCGTGCAATATAATGCGTCCAATGTCGTAGAATATTGCACGGCTGTCGGCCAATCAGCAGCGAGTATTCTGGCTAACCATATGATATAGAGTGTTAAAATGATTTTTTTAGGAGCGTCGTCGCACATTTGGACAGTGATGATTTGGCTCACATTTTGCTATCTGGTTGCAAAGTGGTAGGTGCAGTCTAATTTATTATTCCCAGCTCAATAGTGTTGATGATATTCATGCAAACTTCTGAGTTGCTCGGTGCTTTCAGCATTGAGAAAAATTAGTAGACATTGAAAGCGTCCCAATGTGCCCTGGTTCCCCCTACTATTTCATGATGTTTTCAGGAGATGGGAGTTGAAGTTAGACTTTTGTATTTCACTGTAGTGTGTCTTTTGGTAAAATTCATATTGGTCATTGTTCTTCAAGGTGTGGCATTTCAATTTTGAAGTAATCCTGAACTAAAAAAATGCAATGAAGTGGATAATTAAGTCATTATTAGAAAAATTATTTTTTAATTAATGAGATTTTTATATGTACGTGATGTTTGGCAGGCCCGGCTGCTATAAAGTCAATCAAATTCTTCTAAAGCTATTATCTTAAACTATTTCTATCAAACTGGAACTGTTGATAAGTATAGGTTATAGACCACGGGAAAGGGGATATGTGATTTGCCACAGAGCTTTAGCCAAAGGCATGATATACCACATATACCCGATCCCATGGTGTATAACTGGCTTATACCATGAGACAAACAGTCACATGGTCCCAAAACCACACATATGGAATTCACTGTTGACGTTGTGCACTCCACTGAACTGAGGTTCGAACAAGGTGATTACAACAAACAGTCAATACCAAACAATCCTAAACAAGATAATCCAGCTTGCTATTGTAACAGGGCCCCACAAAACGCTATCAGAGCACAAGAATATATGACTAAGCCCGGGACTTTTTGCCCAAGAAAAGATAATTGAAACATTTGAGCATCTATTTATCTGCATGGAATTGTTCAAGGACTATATTTATATTGCATTGGATATCTATTATTTGGAATGGCTATCAGGATAAATCCTAGGATACTTATTGACAAGAAAGGTAAGAGAAAATTCTCCCATGGATATGTCAACACAGAATTTTTTGCCAACTCACATTGAAAGTTTGGAGGCTGTTAGTCAAATATCAAAGATGTTTCAAGGTTACACTTTGCAAAGTTTGCATAGATTAGGTCCACAGTGACTACATACACTGTTATAAGTGGTTTTCTCTAGCTGACAGCATTTTGATTTTATATGAGTTGACTTTTTCTGAAACATGTGCTTTCTCCAAGCCAATGTTTTGATCAAACAGGAAGTCATGTCCAGCATGTACAGTGCAGCCACATTGTTGCACCATGAGTCAGACAGTCAAACATGAGACGATAAGTGGACAACAAAGAATATAGGATTTATGGCAGTGAAAATTAGAACTTCGACTAATTTCAAATGGTGTAATTTAACATGCAAATTCACAACTTCAGTTTGCTCAACTTGTAGTGATCAACTCGTGGTAGTCCTTTGTCAGTCATGCATGTTTATTTGCATGTATTCAATTATTAATGCCTTCTATGCACATTGATCCGCTATGATTAACCGCACCTGACAATCTAAGATTGCGTGCATGCTTCTAGGTAACTTGCTAAATTGTTGTAGTAGATGACATGTAAGATCCCTCGCAGAACTATCGGCTTATTAGGGAAATCATCCAAATTCATTCTTCTACCTGTCATTGGGTCTTTCAACACATGTGAAAGAGTTATTATTTTTTGTCTTGGTTCAGGAGTTTCTAAATATAGATCTTTAATTCATATGTTTTTTACTCCATTGTGATGTGTGAATTGAGTGAGGTGGATCATTATGGTTTTGTGGTCTTCTACACTTATGTTTTAGTTTTTTTGTTTTGTTTCACGGTCAGTTATAAAATCCTGAAACCCTTGAAGCACTCCCTTTTAAAATATTCTGCCAGCCGCACCTGCCCAGTTAATGCCCCTATCTCACGGCACTTTACAGAGAACTTTTAACATCTGTGGGATAGCTTAAGATGTTTTTCAAGGAAACAAATGGCTAACCCGGTGACACACAATGGTTATATAACAAAGTATAATTAATTAGAGGCATATCATGGCAGAATAAGATCTTAAATCAGCGGAATAAGATTATAAATCGGAGGGGCAAAATCATGTGCCTTTGGGGCAAGATCTAAATGCCTGTGGGGCAAGATCTAACTGTCGGCGGGATGTCAAAACCATCGGCAGGATGTCAAAAACCATCGGTGGGATGTCAAAAACTGTCGGCGGGATGTCGAAAACTGCCGGCGAGGCTGCCAATGTCCAGTAGGGGCAGTATAAATGTCCCACAGGGGCAGGGGATCTCCCTATATGCCGCTGAAGATGTTTTTCACTCGTTCTCACTGAAAAAATGCCCGTCGGACATCCAAAAATTGAGAAAAATTTGGGCTCTATCCTGGCGATTTGGAAAAAAGTTTCAGCTTGTTGAATCTTTTTTGACATCCACGGCGGAGTTCTCTCCATTTCTAGGAACCTTGTGGGATACAAAAAATACCTCGGCAAGATGTAGGAAATCGTCGGCGGGATGTCATAAAATCATCCAAATTTCCAGGATATACCATCTCGCCGACGCCAAAAATGCTCTGCAACGTGCTGTGAGAACTAGGGTTCAATCCCAAGCTTGGGCAGACATAAAATATGGTGTTGATGTCAAAATCTTACAGTTAGTGTGTACCAAATTAAGCGGTGGGCAGTTCTGATTTATTTCATTTGGTTCGCTTTTCGCTTTTCATTCCCCAGAACTGCTCATTTTTAGGCTATTATAATGCAGTCAAGTATAGATCACTTTTCATGTTGAAATGCCACAAGATAATCGTAGATGCTGATCAACCAATACCCATAAAGAGATGCAAATCGGCCTGATATAAATTGCTCATAATCTGTGTTTTGCCTGAGACTGGAATGTCAAAGGCAAAAGGAGAAAAGGGATGCAGGCATAAGCTGCCAAACTGTTGTTGAAAATAATCATAGTCAAGTTGATCGACCTGAAATGTTTGCCAATTCCTCCTGAAAGTTGATGCCTTTATGAAGGTATGGGTATCAAGACAAGCAATCAGCTCTTCACATATATAACCTAAGGCATGCAACAATGACATGTTGAATGACACTGATCTTCTCAATAACAATGGCATACAAAGACTTTGGACAAAATAATTGAAATTTGATTTGGCCCTACAATGTACATCTGACGTGAAAGACTATAATATTGCCAACAACTCTGCCTAATTTCATGCTTGTATGAGAGTTGTATCACCTTTTGTACAATTCCTTTTGAATACTTCAGGTAAGCTGCAGGACTAATAATTGAAACCCAAAACATCAATAAAGCATCTCAAGTCTTCACAAATGATTGCTTTTGTGAATAAATAACCCAGGTCAAAAACTGATAGAAATCAATGCAACAGGCTATAGAAATTTTATATCATTTGCTTACAAAAGATTATGTAATAAAATGGTTTATCAATAAAGAAAAGACATTTTTTTGATAGGCAGTTATATATGTGCTTAAATTTTTGAGAACGATTTTGTTTGTTGCAGCCCAAACAAGGAACAAAGGCTGCAATATCTATCTACTCACAGACAGATGACTTGGATGCTTTCATAGGTCCCCCTTGCAGCAGGAGCTGCCAGATGGTTTCCTTGATTTCAGATGCTTGGGGCATTCCTGTCATATCTTATAGCTGTTTCAGTGACACCCTTTCAGACAAAAAACAATTTCCAAACTTTGCAAGATCAGTGGGGACTAGCCTACTCATGGCAATAGTCGGCAACCATGTCACAAATGAATTAGGCTTTGATCGTATCGGAATCATATCAGACATCGTAGGCGTCTACCTACGTTCGGCAAGAGAACATGAAAGACTGAGGACTCAGTCAGGGAAAGAGACACTGTTTTTCACGACATCTTCCACTTTAAACAGTGTGGACCAAGAGGAAAGCCTGATGAAAATGAGACTGATTCTGCGACTTCTGAAAAAGAAGTGCCGGGTCATCTTTGCCTATATGTATTCGTTGGACATACGCAACATTTTAGTCATTGCCAAGGAGGAAGGCATGTTGGCAGGTGAATCTCCTTGTCATGAGCTTATTGGCTTATTTTTAATAATTAGTTAAAAATAAAATAAAGCATTAATAAAAACCATAATACGGTTGCTTTCAATAGTAAGTACACCTTCCTGGTCCTTCCATGATTTGCCATTGGAGAACGTTCAATTTGTTTTATGGTAATGCTATATATAATATATCACTGCCTGAATCATTGATACGATGCCTGCACCATACTATTGAGTTTTCTGCCACATGTAGGCCTACTATCATGGCCAAGTGGCCATTAATTTAATCTGTGTCAGGTTTATTTTTGCTAGATATGGGTCATAATATTGCAAAATTTAGTACAGCCTATGCTCCTTTGGAATTGCATTGAGCTTGTGGTGTACTTGCTTGTGTACGTAAAGACGCCCCAATACTGTTTCCATCGCCAGGCAAGTACATGTCTTGGGAAACCTCAATAGTACTTAAATCATATTTCTAAGCATTTAAACAAGCATCAAAATGTCCTGAATGATTCATGCAATATCAGTGATGTTATAGCCATTATACAATCAAAATTTTGTTTCATGTAATATTTGAAAACAATAAAGAGTTAAAGATAATGGGAGTTGCGAGGATCACTGGTTATATACAGTACACATTCTATTTTTTTGCACAGGATATATCTATCTTGGTAACGATATTCAAACAACATTTAGACCAGAAGTGGATTCGGAAGTTTATGAAGGGGTCATTGACCTTGAAGTAAGTGTCCCCAGGGGCCCAAAATGGGATGCGTTCAGACAAAAGGTGATTGACGAGTTCCAAAAACCAGACTTCAATGACTGGCCCCACGTTGGACCAGATGCGTCTATTGATGTTGTCAATTCTTATGCAGGTAAGGGTAGAGAGAATTAACGCAAAAATAGTAAACATAATGCTTAAAATTGCTTTTTAGAGCGTAATATATAATTTGTGCGATTTTGATTCTTTTTATTTGTGCTATGACTCATTGCACACATAAATATCAAAATACACTCAAGTACAGTGAGTAAAGGTATACAAGGACTTCACATTGTGTGCTCATACATGGCTCAGTCACGATTAAAATTGGTGTCAATGTAACCTTAACTGCACTTTCCAAGTCATTGTTTTGCTTATGATATCTCAAGTTTGCTATATTTATGAGAAAGATATAAACAACAAAGTTCTGAATTGTTAGTTCGCTGACAGAAATGCTTTATTCAATTTGAAATTCTCATTGCAGTTGACTTGCCTTCAGATTTTTTCTTGCTGTTTGTTTCTACATGATGTGTGGTAGATAAAAGTAATAACAAATTTCTGATTCAGAAGTAAATAAATTTGTGTTTATGAATGGAACCAACAGTTGTTTTCATGATTTCCATTGTTTATGACTGTGTTTCATTGTTGATGTTTCAATTTGATTTGAGCGTCTGTATCTAATTGACCCAGTATGAACCATACATCACTGAGCACGACGTGTCACGAATTATAAATACTATTTTGTTCATAATACAAATTTAGCTCATTCTATCATCAATTTGAAGTCAAAATATTATGAAAATGATTACCGGGTAGGCCTATATCTTTGTGCTTGCAAATGCTGTTCCAGATCAGGTGCATTTTCTTAGAGATAGATTATAAGCAAAATAAGAATGTGATCAAAAAGTCATAGCATAGAAACCAACCATGCAGTTATCATCAATGACAAACTGCTACTCCACAAAACTAGCGTCCAAAGGGAAAACCTAGTAAGTCACAAATTGGGTCAAATTGAGTTAAGGTCAAAATATAACTTCTGAGACATGTTTCTATATATTCATTAAGTTTAGATTTTCAAGAAGTGGCCCGTTACCCCAGAAGGACACTGACAAATCCCAGTAAGCCTATCTCTTACTGCAAGAACTAGAACTTCAAAGTGGATTATCTCAGAAACTCCAAAATGTGATGTACTAGGTTTTCCCTTTGGACGCTAGAAAAGGAGTCTTAGGAGTGTCTAAACTTTTGCTAAATACTGTAATATTTCAGGATATCTCCATGATGCTGTATTATTGTGGGCTTATGGTGTAAACAGAACAATGGAAAAAGGATTCCCACCTGACCATCATCTGGAAGTCATCAAGAGCATTTTTGGATTTTCGTTTGAAGGCATCACCGGAACAGTTTTCATTGATGAACAGGGGGACAGGATGAATGACTATGATATGATGATCATACAAAATGGCAAGGTGAATGTATATATATTTTTTGAAGGATGGCTCAATCAGGAAAGCTTTTGTCATCACTGTCCTTCTTGCTATAATAAAAATTGAAAAATTAACATAAAACATCAGCTATATATATGATGAAAGAATATAAAAATCACAGCGCAATTAATTTATACCACTTCAGGTCTTGAGAAATACAGGGTGTCCGGTGAAAAAAAATCAGGGAAATACAGGCCAAGCCATGTAATAACCTATTATCCTTATATAACTGATATTATCTTTTCAGTTTGTACACCTGATGAAGCGCATAGCTGTGGAGGATAGATGGATTAAGCTTTACAAACCTGAAGATGCAAATGACTGGAGCGGGCTGGTTTGGCCTGGGGGAGTCAAGAATCTTCCTAAAGACCATCCTCCATGTGGTTGGGAAAATGAACTCTGTAAACCGAATCCCCTAATCCCCACCATCACTGCAGTTTGCATCCTCCTCTTCTTGATTGTGGGGTTCTTTAGTCTTGCTGTCTATGTCAGGAGGAAAAGGTGAGATGGGCAAGAGCGGGGTACAGTGAGATAATTTTTTTCAAATTCTCAAATCTGACAAAATTTTAGCAGTTCATAGTATACTGTCCAGTAATTTTAGGTTCCTAACCGTCATAGGCCCTCATCTATATGTGTAGGGGGAGACCAGAACCGAATGACCCCACTAAGAAGAAAGGTCTTCAAAGTGTGCCCCATGGCCCGTTGTGATGACCTTGGCTGAAAAAACTTCGGTTTCCTAGAGAACGTATTGACTGTGTGCAAATAATGTGCTTCGCAATTTGGATAGAATTTTGCTTTTCGAGGCTAAAAGACAAAAGTGAAATTTCACACCCCTATGCTGTGTAACATTTTTCAAACTCTTTATAGCTGATAATTCACATATTTTTCTATAACTACACTCTTGATCAAAATACTGGAATAAAAGTTCTAAAATTGGTGATTGCATGTGAGGAATTGCAAATATTTTATCCTCAGACATAAATTATGTATAAATGATATTACGTATCAACCATTTTTGTGGCCGAGAATTATTTGAAAACTTTCTTTGGTTGACGTGGAAAAACTGATGATTCTTAGTAAAAAATCATCAAGAAATGCCAACCTAATCTTCATGTGTACAACCAAAAAACATCACAATATCATGTTGAATACCACATGCATTGACCTCTGTCTTAACTTGAATTGACGTGGATTCCATCAATTTATTTTTTGCTTCTTTTTGAACGATAGGGCCATTTTTCAGTAAAAGTCACTTGCACTTGGTCCAGATCAGTTGACTGAGCCTCCATCTTGTGTGCAATATGGTCCAAAATGTCCCTATAGTGTTATTTATGTTCACGTCGGGTGAAGTTGCCAATGACGGCAAATAGTCACTTTTCACACTTTTCCATGTTTTGAAGGATTTGCGGTGCCCTGCAAGCTTGAGCAATGCCATGAACGAATGAAATGTTTCAACTGAAGTGTTCTCTACACTGAAGCACAACGCCCTCTTCCAAAAATCGCACGCTCTTGGTGAAGATGCTGGAATATTTTAAGAATTTTACAAGTACATTCCATCTCAGTCAATATATCCTGCTGCATGTTTCACAGGGTTGATGGAGAGATTTTTGTGTGATGGTAGGATGGCTAAATACTGTCCAAATACTGCCTTAATATGGCCACAAGGGCTCAGAGTGGCAGTTCAGTGCCTGGTTGGGGTGTCATCAATTATGACAGAAATTTGTGCAGAATGGAAATGTCCCAGCTGTCTCCTATCTAAGTTTGTTGAAAGAGTAAATGGTACTTCAGTGCAGAGAACACTTCAGTTGAAACATTTTATTCATTTATGACTAAGCTCAAGCAAACATGGAAAATTTACTATATGCCATTATTGGCAGCTTCACCCGCCGTGAACCTAAATAACATTAAATAGGGACATCTTGGACCATATTGCACACAAGAGGGAGGTTCAACCAACTGATTTGACTCAAGTCAAAATGACTTTCACTGAAGAATGGCTATATCGGTCAGAAAGAAGTAAAAAACAAGTTGATGGAATCCATGTCAAGTCAAGTGAAGGCAGAGGTCAATGCATGTGCCATTCAATATGATAAATTGTGATGTTTTTTTTGTTGTACACATCAAGATTTTTTGAATATGTTGAAATTTTGTGTCTATCTTGTTGACCCATGATGCAATTTTTGATGATTTCTTTTAAATAGATACTAAAAATCATCAATTTTTCCAGGTCACCCAAAGAAAGTTTTCAAATAATTCTTGGCCACTAAAAATGGTTGATAATATCATTTATACATAAATCTAATGTCTGAGGAAAAAATATTAGCAATTCCTCACATGCAATCACCAATTTTAGAACTTTGAAGTTCTGACACCGCGAAAATCCAGATTATTCCAGCATTTTGATCAAGAGTGTATTCCTAAGTAGGCCTACTTGGAAGCGATGGTTTTGGTTTTCACAAGTTATCAGGATTTCCAAACATACATGTATATAAGCACATTTGGGTTTCCACAAAAATCAGCAAAGTCACTCATCTCTAAAATTCATGAATGACCGTTTTGGCTTAAGTTTTATGTTTCAAGGTCATCCACAATTCCACATGCAACATCCACTATGATAAAGTAAAACATCTACTATAATAAAGTTTAACACTTGCTTTAATTAAGTTAAGTCTACTTTAATAAAGTTCAGTGAATATTGATTAATTAGTGGTCAGTCATGTGACAAAATGCTGCTGTTCTCAAGCGATGATCAAACTTTTTAATGATACAAATATATTGTTTTCTTTTTGTTTTTGTTTTTTAAATTCAGGTTTGAAACACAGCAGCAAGGAGCCTTGTCATGTGTCATTGCAAGAAGTGAAATTGACGATATTGATGTCACTGACATGGGGTTGATGACACTTTCTGCATCAAGTTCTTCGTCTAAAAGTGATGATAATGAACAAGGAAAGCAAAACATTGGCAGGTGGGACATAAAATTGGTTGATTAAATGAGTAGTTCTAGAAGAAAGAGGCAGCTGACAGAGAACAATGTGAACTGGGGGTGGGGGCTAGAAACATATCTGGCCCCATGCAAAATAAGTCAATGGGCCCTCACATTCCTATTTTAGACCTCCCTTATTGGGGCCCTAACCTGAAAGTTTGATTGTACAACTCAGCCACAAAACTTGGTCACAAAGATGAATATTTTGGCTTCTCTCTTGATTGGTTAGTCTGCCTCTGAATGTGAACTTATTTTTCATTTTATTAAAAGCATGCATAGGACATAAAATGGGGGTTTTCAATCATGTTATGACAACCGTGCCTCAAAAATAAAACACTGAAATAATATTGCTGAAGATAACTGAATTCCTGCGCAATTCACTGAATGATTAGAAGAAAAAAAACATCTTAATGAGAGCTAGCAAACATAAAATAGTTACAACTTTACTGTGACAATAATATACAATCATGCTTTGCTGTAACTTGCAGGTACCAGTCACAGTTAGTTTCCTTGATTCCACTTCACTTAAAGAAGAAGCTGGACCCCAGAGGAAGAGAATTACTTCTGGAGCTTCAGCTTATCCTAAAATTAACGCATGAAAATCTAAATCCTTTCATTGGAATCTCCTTGGAGCCTTTGCCTGCTCTCACTGTAACAGATTATGCTTCAAGGGGAAACCTTCATGACATTATTTTCAATGATGTTTTCACACTCACCTGGGACATCAAGTTTTCATTGATACAGGATATAACAAATGGCATGGGCTATCTGCATTCAAATTATGGTTAGTATTCAGTGCAGTTCACCTATACAAGGACATTCAGAAAGATCAGAAAGTTCAGATCACCTATACAAGGATGTTCAGAAAGTTCAGACCGATAACTCCTTTTACTTTAGTAGTATTTTTTTTTTCTTGGTGAAATGGTTTTGAGGTTAGGTTACAAGGATTACTGCAAAATAATAAGCTTTTAGATCACTGTACCCTAAAGCAATTTGTTGCGTTCTACTCAGCGAGTTTCTTTACCACATAATGATATATATAATATGAGGCATCACTTGTCAGCTTTCCCTTACAAATGATGAAAGCTTTTCAATGTGATGCACTTAAAAAGCATACTCAAACTGCACCACGTTCCCAATAATTAGGCAACCTCACTTTTTCCCCGTGAGAATAACATAGCCTTATCGCATGAGCTAAGTTCATTTTACGATACTTTTCAAGTACATCGCTGCATAAAACCATAGACTGGGATAAAACCATCGAAACAAACCCAAAAGTTATTCTCCTTTTACAAAGTGATGACACCCTATCAAAGCGACACTTACTTTGACTTTGAAAATCCTTTTACTGTCATGTCCCTTGTATCAAGATGTCATTGCATGGTCAGTTGGTCACAGAAAAGTGAATCTACACTTGCAACAGATTTGACATTATTGCATATTTACGAATGTGTTTGTCTCATCTCACTATTTGATGTTTTCACTCATAAACACTAAACAGGTTGGCATGGGAATCTGACCAGTCTGACCTGCTTGATTGACCATCGTTGGATCTGCAAGATTGCTGATTACGGGTTTCAAAACTTTCGCTCCAGTAGTTTGGATCATTTCTCAAAGCCGATCGCTCCAGAACTTTTAGGCCTTGAAAGTGCTTTTGGATCTAAGGAGGGGGACGTTTACTCCTTCGCAGTAATTTGTCATGAAGTGTTGACATCGGAAAGCAGCCTACCCTCAGAAGTCAGGTATACAGACCTAAGTAATGCAGAAACAACAACTAGAGGAATAAGACCTGGAACAACAGCAGACAACCTGGATGGTAAGATAATAACCATCTGCTAGTAGCTACGGCATGTTAGGGAGAATACGGCAATTTTTCGATGTATACTAAGTTAGCCTAGGTAACATTCTCACCGCAGGTGTTAACACAACTCTATGCTCAGATGGAGTTCAAATATCAAGATATGCGCGTGACACCCCTTCTGATAACATAAATGATGCCTTACTTTTGCATCAAAAACCTTTAAGGAATATAATCTGTATAAAGGAATTTATATATGTGCCAGTACATACGGGCAATAAGTTGGAAGATATTAGTCTATTACAGCATAGTGGCGACATTTGCGTCATGCAGCTTGGTAACTTATCAAAATATCTATCAAAGCTTGGGATATATAGCTCTATTTGAGGACCATAGTAAGTGCAATAGTTATCAGATTACAAAGTCACCAGATAATCTGATCAGATTACTAAATTTCCAACAGTGGAAATTTAATGCAAATGCAGAAATTATTTGTTTGTGGGCGTTCGTTTGTTATTGCATGAAATAACCATGTCATTGATGAGTAAGTGAAAAAAAAGAGATTTTGCCTATTTTTTCCAGACAGATATCCCAAAAGTATGGAACACCTGATTAGAACATGCTTGAGTGAAAACCCGGAAAACAGACCAACATTCAAGAAGATAGCCGCTAGCTTAAAAGATGTGAACGCTGCCAAAAACACAAGTTTGGTTGACAGGATGATCGCTAGACTTGAAGCACATTCAACAAGACTGGAGGAGATTGTGGCAGAGAGAACGGCTGAATTACAGGAAGAAAAGGGAAGAGCAGAACTTCTACTGGCTGAACTTATTCCAGCTTCTATCGCGGAAAGCCTGAAACGAAGTGACAAGATAGAGCCAGAAGATTTCGACTGTGCAACGATCTTTTTTTCGGACATTGTTTCATTCACAAAAATCTCAGCAGCTGGCACTCCTATTGATGTAGTCAAAATGTTGAATCTGATGTACACTATTTTTGACGATATTTCATCTAAATTTGATGTGTACAAGGTGGCCACCATTGGGGATGCATATTTTGTTGCAAGTGGTGTTCCTATACGCAATGGCAATAGGCACGCAGTTGAGATTTGCCAAATGGCCGTAGAGTTGCTTGAAGCTTGCAGGACCCTTGAGATCCCCCATATTCCTGGACAGATGCTTAGACTCAGAATTGGCATCCACACTGGGCCTTGTTTAGCAGGAGTAGTTGGAGTCAAGATGCCCAGGTACCTTCTGTTCGGTGACACCGTTGATATTGCGTCAATGATGGAGTCTGGGGGAGAACCAATGAAGATACACGTCAGTAAAGATACAGCCGAAATCTTGCCAGATAATAGGTTCAATTTGCAAAAGAGGTCAGATTTGGTGGTTGTAAAAGGATATGGTGAAATGGAGACCTTCTGGTTGGACATTGTAAAATCATTCTAAATGAACATCACATACTGCAGGCTATCAACCATATTCTATGATATAAGATTGTTTCCATGCAATAAGGAGAACTTGATCGCTGTTCGATTTTACAAAAGGTCATCACATCAAATGATAATGACAATTAATAATAATAATAATAATAGTCATTTATATAGCAGGCTATCAACCATATTCTATGATATTGTTTATTCTTTGCAGCTCAGCAAACTTTTGTAGAGTGTATGTTAATTATTATCTATATTTTTCAGTCTTCATACACTATTGCTCACAATATGAATACTTGTTTTGAGAAAGTTGGCAGAAAAAGTAAATAATGGAGTTTTGAGAAAGTTGGCAGAAAAAGTAAATAATGGAGTTTTAATGGTAGCAAGGTCTGCTGTATAGTTTATATTGTATAAGGTATATTTATCATCCCTAATCACTCTTTGAAAGTCTCAACTACTATTTCCAGCCAGAATTTTGAATTATTGGTTGGGTGCAGCCCACCACTTGAATTTCCATATTTCACATTGCTGTGGCTCTACCTGGCATTAACTCTCTAAGATGGGTTTTTATTGGCGGCATGCTCTTCGATCCCAATACACTGCAGCAAAACCTCTCTAATGTCAGTCATTGGAAGTTGCTACGATTGAATCAGACCATCATGTGCTAACTATTTCGAAATCTATGGAGATTTCTAAAATATGTCATATTTATTGACAGGAGTGAGTGTATTTCACTTTCAACTTTCAACTTTCACTTTTTTCTTTGCATGGGCACCTTCTGAACAAGAAAAGAACCCTTAAAAAAGGGTACTGTATCGATCTTACCATGAACCTGAGGGTATGTGGCATGCAAAAAAAGGTTTTAATATCTTAAAGTGGGCATTTCTATGAAATACATACTCTTAGAAAATTCCAAAGCCCCTCCCCTTGTTTCATGAAAATATTATATAGCCAACCACCTGTTTGGCTATTAGTTTGTTAATTGCTACATGCACAGTGTACATGTTATTCGTTACTATTTAAGAGAAAGATAACCCCCCCCCCACAAAAAAAAATCATGAATCTGCCACTGGTTTGCTGTGGTCACTGGAACTTTGCATCATTGCAGCGTAATGCGTCGAAAAAATTTTGCGAAGTTAATATTGCAAATAAAGCAAAATGAACAAGTGGATTGAATTCAGAGGAGTTTACTTGATATATGCAGGTTTTTAAATTTTGAAAATCGGACGTTTATTATGGATTTTAGGCCTAGTTTTGCATTGAGCCCCCTCTCGAAATTTTACACAGCTTTTGATGACGTTTTAGACGGAAAAAATATCGCCACTAGATTTCCCTTGCCTTGATGAATCGATGTACTGTTAAGAATACTTACATGTATGTTTTTTTATAGGTTAAGACATCGATACAAAAAGTTAAGAAAAACGATATCAACCTATAAGTATAAGAATGTGCCACAGGTTAAATATGATGACATTGTTCCCAGACAAATTAAAGATAGCCAAAGTTACCCCTATATTTAAGAAAAATGAAGAAACTCTTTTAAAAAATTATCGCCCTGTTTCCATCTTACCTAGCGTATCAAAGGTCTTCGAAAAAGTAATGTACAATCAAATTTATCAATATTTTACAGATAATAGCCTGTTTTACAAAAGTCAATATATAGATTCAGACAAAATCATTCCACAGAATTGGCTGCCATTGAATTAGTTAATAAATTGACATCAGAAATGGACAACAATGAAATTCCTATTAACATATACTTGGATCTTTCGAAGGCCTTTGATACGCTTGACCACACCATATTACTAGAAAAATTACAAATTTACGGCATTAAAGACATGGCTATTAACTTACTAACTAACTATCTTTCAAATAGAACACAGTATGTAGGATTTAATGGAATCAAGTCAGATTTACTACCCATAACAACAGGAGTGCCACAAGGATCCATTTTAGGCCCCCTTTTATTTCTTATTTATGTTAATGATATAGCAAAAGCATCAAATATTTTCTATCCAATAACGTATGCAGATGACTCCACTTTGTTTACAACATTAAAAACTGTCAAGCTTATTGATCAACATATGAATGTTGATGAGATATTAAGTAATGAACTCTCAAAGATAAGTACATGGTTGAAGTTAAATAAATTATCATTAAATTGTGAAAAAACCAAGGCAATGATATTTCACACAAAACAAAGAAAAGTTGATATGCCTAAAATTCACATTAATAACCATGAGATTGAATTTGTAAAAAAATTTAACTTTTTGAGTATATTATTGATGAAAACCTTAACTGGAAAGCCCATTCTAGTAGCGTCAGTATGAAAATATCGAAAACAATTGGTGTATTAAATAGATTAAAAAACATTCTCCCTCCACAGGTACTTTTACATATTTATAACTCCCTCATTTTATCCCATCTTAACTACGGGGTGTTTCTTTGGGGAAGACACTCAAAACAGATAAATGTTCTACAAAAGAAGGCAATAAGAGTATTAACTAGAAGTAGATACAATTCTCACACTAGTACAATTTTCAAGAACTTAAAAATTCTCAAATTTGATGACATATGCGCACTGCATGACTACAAATTACTTTTCAAATTTTTCAATGGAGTACTTCCGGAGTCGCTGCTGTCCTTGGTAGGATGCAATGAGCAAGCTCATCCAAGGTATGCAACCAGGTTGACAGATCAGCAACTCTTACCTGTTCCGCGAGTAAGACATGAATTTGCAACTCAAAGTTTTTCGTATAAATTACCGAGCATTTTCAACGCCATGAACAAAACAATTAGGGATAAAATTTTTACTCATAGTTTTATAGGGTTTAAAATATATGTGAAAAATTTTTTAATTAAAAATTATAGTACAGATTGTAGCATCACTAACTGTTATATATGTCTTCGAAATTAACTTTTTTTTTTTTTTTTTTTTTTTTTTTTTTTCTTGTTTGTTGATTATTATTATTAATTTACTTATTTCACATGATTATACAGTAAACATTCACTCATTGTTATTTGTAGTATTTTAAAACGATACTTTGTTTCACGCTGCATCGCGCGCACCTGCTCCTCTGGTCACACAACGACTTTGCCAGTCAACATAATATTTCAATAGCCAATGATTTTTTTTTTTTTTTTTTCTTATAACAATTTTTTTTTTTTTTTCTTTTTTTCTTCCCTTCTTCTTTGCTGTTTCAGTATAATAATTTATATGCATGTAATTAATATTGGTAATTTGACTGACTTATATATAATACGAATTATATGTATTTATTGAAAGGTGGCCACTCGCTAGCGGTTTTTTTAAAAACCTTTGAGGGGTCTCCTGGCTCTGTTACTTTTTTATTGAGTCTTAATAAATATTGTCTGAGTCTGAGTCTGAGTCTGTTTGAAAAACAAATTGTCTTGATAAGCATATATGCATGCCTATTGTGTGTCTTGTGCATACCAGGGTAACACAAAATAAAATGTAAATGTTGTGAAAATGTACACTGTAAGAAATGAGCATGTTTTTATGGCTAGAAGAACTGTAAATTTATTGTTATTTTACCAGCATTTTTTTTATACAGACTTTGTCCGTGAATTCTTTGTCGGGTACAAAGCTGGTTTCAAGAAAAATGTACTGCAACATGTCATTTAACATTCAGTGCACGTTTATGAACAATTACTTTAACCGTTAATTTACTGATAACTTGTAATATGCGGATAAAACAACCAATAAACCTGGCAAGATTCTATAAACAAGAGATTATATGGACTGCAACCATGGAACATGTGGTGCCATCTATAACATATGCTTTACACAACTGTTAATCAAACTTAGTTTATAACATATCTGAATATAAGGGAACATCCTCATTATGATCTTAAAGATGTTGTCATTATGCAAATGTTTCAATATCTATTTTTGACATTGATATTTTTGTGAGTCTTATGATGTGTTCTAAAGAATGACACGATTAAAACCAAAATAACCCAAGCACAGTCTGGATAAATAGAACATACTTGTGTAAACTTGACACCTGCTTCTCTTGGAAGATATCCATCAATTTTATGGTGGCAATTTGTGCAAAAACGTGTGTGAATTTATTGCTGGGTATTGATGGACTTACTTCCCTGCTGTCAAGCAAGAGATGAGCAAGGCCGAGCCTGGAGTCAGTGGCTCACTCAGCTGATTCCAGCTTTGGTACATCCCTACAGCTATGCCACAGTAGGGTGTCTCATTTTTCGAACTTTTTTCCGGATCACGCTCTTCTTTAAACCAATTGATCTCCTATGTGAACAGACCACATAGTTCAAATTTCAGCCAAATCCATTGATGTTTAGACCCCCCCCTACCCACTTCTATTTTGGGGCCATTTTCACCATTCGCGAGTACAGTAAAAATGTCATTTTCGTATGGAAAAACATGCACTACAGACCTATTGTACCTATTAAGGTTGCTTAAAAGGTACAATAAGGTGTCTGCTGGGTACTGCTTTCATTTCCATCAATCTTTTCTCCATATCATGTAATCTATAGGCATTTTAAGGGCAAAATCGCTAAATTCAGCTAAAAATTCTTGCAAAATCGCCCAAATATCTAATCTTGTCCTTACTGAGAAAGGTAGATTGAGGATGGTGATATCTTTTAGAAGTATAGGACTTTTGATTAGATTGAATAATTAAGAACTACAGTAAAATCAAGAGTTGCCAACCCCAATTGGACTTCAATGAGGAATTCACTGATGAAATAATTATTTCAGTAAATTTTTTTTTATAAACTAGCACAACAATCACATCAATAGAGATATGTCATGTGATTCAATTCTATCATGTAATTTGTTCTTTTCTGTATAAATGTGGTCAAACTAGGTCTTTAGAGATAAAATATCAGGATGATACTGCAGCTCTGGGTACAGTGATTGCACTTTGAGAGGCCCTTATTAACCTGGTACTACTGTCATTGAAATATTCTGACCCAGCTATGACTTTTTTCACCTATAATGGCTATATCATTTGCCTGGTGGTACAGCAATATACCACATTACTGACAAGACACAGACTGACCATCAAATAGTCATTGAGACTGTTAGAACACTGTTTAGGGCCCTTTTGCAGGGGTTTAAATGAATCATGGCCGAGACACGATGACCAATGCTCTCCTGTAAATTAAAGATAGTGAACACTTCACGGCTTGGAAATGTACTGTCATATAAATCTGCCTTCCAGGAAGTCAATATACATAATATGATTTATGTCACAGGTCCCAATTGAGTTACAGAACTTCATATTTATCCAGTAATCCAAAACCTTTATAATTTTGCTTCCGCAGGTGCTGTGTGGTGTCTGAGATGCAATATATGGAGCAATGGATCAATTGATCACACATAATTGCTCCAGGCAATACTAAAGCTTGCCATAAATGCCTATACAGTTTTTTATATGTTTATTTCATTAATAACTCTATTCAGCTATTTCTGAACTAAAACTTCGTGAAAATTGATCTTATAATTCAAAATATCATCTGATTGGGTCAGTGCCACTCAAGAACTTGGCATCAGACTTGAATTTAAATTCATTTGTGGTCCACATGTAAGATTGACTGAGATAGATTACTGGATTACTGCAGCTAGTAAATTCAACAATGCTGTTCAAGCCAAACCAGTGACATTTTCCTGTCATCTGTGTCTTTTTTTAATTGAAGTTGTGAAACCTGAATCATTAATTGGCTCTAGACAACACCTCAGCAAAGACTTTTTAAAATTATCCAACAAATGAATATAAATACATGTCTTCAATAATTCTGAATATTGCTGCAGATTACCCTAAATATTATCATAAACCATGGACATATTGGAGACCACAATAACTGGATTGAGATATTTAACTTCCAAGGTGTATATTAACTTATTTACTCGCATTCACAAATCAGACTGCATTAAACGGAGTCATTCCTGATAGCGCCAAATGGCCATGTCTGGATTCAAGATATGAATTTCTGAGAGCCTGTATTATCAGGTGTCAAAATTTCCATTATCTAGTTACTCACAAGTACCTGAGCATACAAGAATATTTTTGTCCATCTTGTTTCATAGCTTGTTTTATTGGACTGGTAACAACAGACGTATTGGTATGCATGTAATGCATTTAGGTTAATTAACATTTTTAGAGATCATAGAATGAATAAGATATCCCTTAACTGCAATTCTCAATTCTTCAAACTTTACAGAATTCTTCCACTCCTTAAAGTACAAAAGATCATTAATTTACCAAGCATAGTAAGCATAAGATTAGATATTTGGTGCAATTTTACAAGGATTAAGGCTGAATTTAGTGATTTTTTGCCCTTAAAATGCCTATAGATTACATGCTATGGAGAAAAAGTTTATGGAAATGAAAGCAGTACCCAGCAGACACCTCATTGTACCTTTTAAGCAACCTTAATAGGTACAATAGGTCTGTAGTGCATGTTTTTCCACACGAAAATGACATTTTTACTGTACTCGCGAATGGTGAAAATAGCCCCAAAATAGAAGTGGGTAGGGGGGGGTCTAAACATGAATGGATTTGCCTGAAACTTGAACTATGTGGTCTGTTCACATAGGAGATTAATTGGTTTAAAGAAGAGCGTGATCAGGAAAAAAGTTCGAAAAATGAGACACCCTAATGCCACAGTTAAATCACATGTTTAGTCTGTTGTTTCACACTTATGCAAAAGTAAAAATAACGGATTCTATCCGTATTTTTACAGTAGATTCTACAGCTCCATGCATGCTTTACTTTCTATGTTTTACAGTTGATATTACTGTAAAATATATATTGAATAAACTGTTTTATATATATACATTATACCGTAATATCACTTTGTTGAATCCGCAAAATTACAGTTCAATGTACCGATCTGCATTTTACGGTTCATTGTCCTGTTCAGGTTTGTGAGTACTTTCACAGTTATTAGACCTGGAACAAAGTTGCCAGTTAATTTAACAGTAAAATTTAACAGGAATTTTTTGCAGTGTATGTAATTTTACAATTTACATGGTTATGGAGATAATTATATTGTTACATCACACTCAAGGGTGGAATAGGGAGGGGATAGGTTTGGGGGCAGACAAAATGTAAATGTTGTGAAAATGTATGTAATTCTACAATTTACATGGTTATGGAGATAATTATATTGTTACATCACACTCAAGGGTGTTACAGGGAGGGGATTATATGTTTGGGGGCAGACAAAATGTAAATGTTGTGAAAATGTAATTTTACAATTTTACATGGTTATGGAGATAATTATATTGTTACATCACACTCAAGGGTGGAATAGAGAGGAGGGGAGAGTAGGTTTGAGGCAGACAAAATGTTAATGTTGTGAAAATGTAATTTTACAATTTACATGGTTATGGAGATAATTATATTGTTACATCACGCTCAAGGGTGGAACAGGGAGGCGATATATTTTTGGGGGCAGACAAGGTGTCCCCTTTTGATCTTAAAGAAAAATTATTAAGGTAAGCTATGGGTTTATGCACCATATCAATATAACTTTGAGTGACAAAAAGGCACTTTTTCACCCTTCTTTGTGTTTAAAAGCACACATTTCACTCCGTAATGCAAAATAAAGATATTGATCAAAAATAAACAAGTATGTTGTTTTTGTCATTGAAATTCAGATAACATAAAATATACACTTAGGCCTACCAGCAAAAGAAACGCAACACTTTTGGCTTATAATTTTGCGAATAATTTTTTTTTAGACAAACAAATTATATGGTATTGATCCTTAGATCAACTTGTGTCTTTGTGCCAAAGATCATTCAGCTCTGACCATTTCCTGTCTGCCTTTTTACTTATTTATCACATTTCAGTTTTTGTAATAAAGTATGACTTTACCAATAAGTACCAAAAATAAAGGTGATATTTTAAATAATGCCCATACAGATGATAAAAGCCAAAAAATTAGCGCAGCAACTCTATTTTTGAATTTTACAGGATAATTTGAAGATTGGTCCCCCTTTACAGGCATGTTTACTGACTGTTATCCCTCTTGCATAGACTGACCATTTGGGTATCATTGGTGCATTAAAAAACTCAAAATTTTATAAAAAGTTCATTATTTGTAGATCACGCTCAGTAAGAAAGAGCACCTTGATAAAGAGGCCAGGCATACTTTTGAGCATAGTTCTGTTTCTTAATGAGTGGCAGCAGAATGTAGTTCTCACTTTCACCAGGAACTCGCGGAATTTCATATTAGCCACTAGGCGGCAACGCATGGCTGCATATGTTCTGCAAAGGCAGGAAAAGCACCGGAAATGAAACAGCGCGCGGTAAACTTGTTTTTTGAAAACAAAATTTTTCTGGTCGAAACCGAATAGATGATATTGATTCTATCATCAAAAACCATTACATACCAAAAAGCATTCAACTGCGACCTTTTCCTGTCTTCAATTGATCCATTTTATCAAATTTAAGATTTTGCACATATTGATACATTTTCATACATCTTACAACCAAAAGGAAGATGGCATTTTATTGCCTGTCTAATAGACATAAAAAGTCGAAAAATTACTTCACTTTATTTTTGGATTTCACAGTCACAAAAATGACTTAGTTTCATGCCTTTTGAATTGTGATATTTTATGAAATTTTGACACAATTTGTTCAATATGTCTCAAAGGTGTAGAAAAAAGATTCATTGCATTGAAAGCCAAATTTTTAAAGTGAAAGTGACAATCACTACAAAAAACATTTAAATCCAAAAACTGAATTTATCATATAGCAAGGTGTATCAGAGACACTCTTGCTTATAAATATGGAATATAGGAAAACGCGAAAACTACCATTGAATTTTAGCTACCCCATTTGAATCAAATGCTTAAAATTGCACTTTTAAGAACTTGAGTGGATTCCTGAAGAGTTATTTGAAGTCCTCACTTTAATATTTCATTAAATCTTTGAAAATTTGGGAGGCTGGAGGTCGGTGGAGGAAATTGAAAAAAAACGACGCAAAAAAGGCCAAAATATGAACTTTATGTAGGGTCAGACATCCAACCAAAAGTGTTGATTTGTGAAAGTTATTGGCATCAAAGGAAAGATTAACCTTTAAATGAGTCAATTCAATGGTCATTAGCATGTGGAACCTCCGAAAAAATAATCACAGCACAGACAAAATGGGTCATATTTATGCTTGGCCCAATGGAACAGTTTTTGTGTCCGAGAGCAGGGCCTCGGGCCCTTTGTCGTCATCAATGGGATTGTCATATCAAAGTTGGTGTGGATCGAAAAGCATTTCACAGATGCAAGAACAACCCAAAGTTATGATGCCATTATGATGCCCAGTGTTTACACTGTTGCACTAGATGCCCTGGCTTTAATCTTATGTCTCACTGCTCTAAATAGTTAACTTTAATCCCCCAAATTCCTCCTTGCTCAGCAGACGATTTCTGAGAAGCATCTTCTTCTTCTTCCCTTTGGCCCTTCCGCCCTGAGACAAAGTGGGGTGCACCACAACCTGAGATTTATGCTTCAGCCAATTACTAAAGATAGATAGACAGATAGACAGATAGATAGATTGATAGGTAGATTGATAGATCTATAGATAGAGTGCAACTTTTAACAATTTATAGAGATTTGTTAATGTAATGATCATATCCCATTGAGTTATAAGGGTTATTAAATTGCTCGAGGACACGGTGCATGCATTGCATGCTATTTTTTACATTTGCAAATTCCAAGACTGCATGATAACCAGGAAAGTTCTATTGATATAGAATTTTACACCCCATGTGTGTCCTACCAAAATGTACTATAATTGCAACTAGAAATTGTTTTGACTGCTAGCAAATGAGAGTTTATCACAATAAACAAGTTTGGTTTATCACTATTTTTCATGAAGACCTTAAAATAGGCAAAATCCACTCCAGCCATTCATATCGGGCTACTTGAGCCTCTTCTCAGCATGTTGAAGTTAATTTTATAAATCTGGACTAACCCAAAACAAGGGTAAAAAATAAAACAAGGATCTTCGTTATTTTGGCATATTCCGTATTTATGAGCAAGAGTGTATTTCTGCCTTCAACATGGACTGAACTGATATTCTGATAAAAAAGTTCTAGGAAATTTGCAACAGGTGGTGCTCGACTCCAGTCCAGATAAAACAGTCTGTAGTATTGCCACAATAATAAATCAATATGGTTCCTGGCCTGAACTCCACCTGCAGATAATTTCGGGAATGAAACTGATGCTCTGTGAATGAGTTTGTGTGTTACGCCCCATCAGCACCGGTGCGGGCTATTTAGAGGCAAATTGATGCTCTGTAATTTTGAGAAGTTTGTTTCTCAGTATCGACCTGCTTTTATCAGAATATCAATTCAGTCCATGTGAAGGCAGAAATATCTGATACATCTTGCGATATCTTCAATTCAGTTTTTGGATTTTACTGTTTTTTGAAGTGATTGTCACTTTCACTTTAAAAATAAGCCTTCAAGGCAATGAAAGATTTTTCTCATTAATAACTTGCCATGAATTTTTTTCTGATGCCTCTGAGACATATTGGACACATCTTATCAGAATTTCACAAAAATAGCATAATTAAATTTTGAGGCATGAAACTAAGTCATTTTCGTCAATGTGTTCCAAAATTGGTGAAACGAAAATTTTCAAAGTTTTCTGTAAAATCAAAAAATAAAGTTGCTGAAATAATATTTCGGCTTTTTGTGGTATATTAGACAGGCTTTCAAATGACATCTTCCCTTTGGTTAAAAGATGTAGGAAAAGTATTTTTGTGCAAAATCTTAAATTTGATAAAATGGACCAAAGTAAGACAGGAAATGGTCGCAGTTGAATGATTTTTGGTACAATTATGCTTGCCGATGATAGAATCAATTCCATGTATTTGGTTTTGGCCAAAAAAAGTTATTTGCAAAAATATAAGCCAAAATCAGGTGTTGCGTTTCTTTTGCTGTTGAGTGTATATTTTATATATTCTGAATTTCCATGTCAAAAATAACATACAGGTTTATATTTGATCAATATGTTTATTTTGCAAGTGTTGTGAAATGTGTGCTTTTAAATGAAGAAGGATGAAAAAAAGTGCCTTTTTGTCATATTAGTAAGAGATACATGTAAGAAGTACTTTTTTAGTCACATATGCAGTATAGCAGTATAATTATAATAAGTTGTGCAAAAATAGAACATATATGAGCACTGATACAAACTACCTTGTTTTGCCCTTGGTGAGATATTAATAATACAGCTTTGAGCTCGATGGTACAAATGTGTTGCCACTTTTGTTGGTTCTTTGCTTTGGCGCCATAAGATGTTTTCCTGATCTCAAAATATATTGGTAATATTGATTTATAAAAACCTTATATATTTTGTGTATTCTGAATTTCCATTACAAAAAAAAAACTGGTATAGGCCTACTTTTGATTAATATTTTTATTTTGCATTTGGCTGTGGTTTTGAAATTTGTACCTTTAAATATAAAGAAAGATCGAAAAGTGCCTTTTTGTCACTCAAAGTCATATTAATAAGAGGCAAGATAAGATAAGAAGTACCTCGTTTTGTGACATATGTGGAACTTGTTGTAGCACAATACACAGAAAGTCAAGTGAACACAGTGATTATTATAAATTGTGCAAAAATAAAACATGCACTGGTACAAACTATGCCTTGTTTTACTCTTGGTGAGATATTAATCATACAGCTTTACGCTCGATGATACAAATGTGTTGCCATATCTGTTTATTCTTTGCTTTGGCGGCAATACGTGTAAGTGTTTTCCTGATCTCAAAATTAGATATTTGTAGTATTGATTTATAAAAGCTCCAGCAGCCGTGATGATGGCACAATTCATTAGTCAAATATGGTTTACAAAGCCACTGACAGCTTACCTAAGCAGCGCCAAATTTACTCAAGTTTATTCATTTAAAAAACCCACAAATTTCGACACCCTAACATTTTTCCTTGTATAGCTATTGATGAGCAATTATTTCGTGCTATTATATATAATGGTGACAAGCACAAAATGGTTTCTCACTGTTGCTGCAGCAGCACAGAGCAGAAGATGTTTTCCTAAATAAGGTCATCACTTATTCTCCTCACTTTCCAATGCAACTTTTCTGTCCAATATAATCAAAGTCCTCATTTATCCAGTGGTACACCACCTGTAGCCCTCCTTGCCCCCCTCCCCCAAATGAAGTTAGGGTGGCAGGGTAGTTGGACAAGAAGGGGGGAAAACCAATTGGCAATTTGGGTGATGACAACACTTTAAGGCATGTTCAATACTAATTTTGAATATAGGCCTTAGCTGACAAATTTCTGCCTAATTAAGAGTTTTCATAATGTTGCAACCAATGACCCCAAAGGACAAAAGGAGCAATAGTCCCCCTGCCCTCCCCCTGTTCCCACTCCTTTGAGTGTGATGTAACAATATATAATTATCTCAATAACAATGTAATGTTACACAAAATTGCACAACATTTGCTTTTTTAGTGTTGTCCTAATATGCACGTGTCACACAATAGGCATTTACTGTACAGTACATATATAAATTTATACATATCAAGAAACGTTTTTTCAAACATCATATTTTACTCTATGGTGGCAAATTCTAATAATTAAAGATTCATATAATACTCATTTAAACTCTTTTAGAAGGTGGCCACAGATTTAAAAAAGTGAAAGTTAAAAGTGAGATATGATGAGTGTAGGCCTGAATAGAAAATGACATGCTCTTTGTGACACGTTACTGTGCCGATAAGTATAAAGTATTGCCAATATCTTTTAGATGTTAATTAAAATTGGAACTGCAATCAAATTCTCCTTGTTGCATGGAAACAACCTTGCATCAAAGAAAATGACTGATAGCCATGTAATGTTCATTTAGAAAATTTTCAAAAAGTTCTATTCTCGAGCCAGAAGGTCTCCATTTCACCATATCCTTTCACAACCACCAAATCAGACCTCTTTTGCAAATTGAACCTATTATCTGGCAAGATTTCGGCTGTATCTTTGCTGATGTGTATCTTCATTGGTTCTCCACCTGACTCCATCATTGAGGCAATATCGATGGTGTCACCGAACAGAAGGTACCTGGGCATCTTGACTCCAACTACTCCTGCTAAACAGGGCCCAGTGTGGATGCCAATTCTAAGGGTTAGCATCTGCCCAGGAATATGGGGGATCTCAAGGGTCTTGCAAGCTTCAAGCAGCTCCACTGCCATTTGGCAAATCTCAACTGCGTGCCTATTGCCATTGCGAATGGGAACACCACTTGCAACAAAATATGCATCCCCAATGGTGGCCACCTTGTACACATCTAATTTAGATGATATATCATCAAAAACAGTGTACATCAGATTCAACATTTTGACTACATCAATAGGAGTGCCAGCTGCTGAGATTTTTGTGAATGAAACAATGTCTGAAAAAAAGATGCTTGCACTGTCGAAATCTTCTGGCTCTATCTTGTCACCTCGTTTCAGGCTTTCCGCGATAGAAGCTGGAATAAGTTCAGCCAGTAGAAGTTCTGCTCTTCCCTTTTCTTCCTGTAATTCGGCCGTTCTCTCTGCTACAATCTCCTCCAGTCTTGTTGAATGGGCTTCAAGTCTAGCAATCATTCGGTCAACCAAGCTCTCGTTTTTGTTGGCATTCAAATCGTTTAAACTTGAGGCTATCTTCTTAAATGTTGGTCTGTCGTCCGGATTTTCACTCAAGCATGTTCTAATCAGGTGTTTCATACTTGTGGGGTATTTGTCTGAAAACATAGAAAATATCCTTTTTTTTGCACTTATCAATCAATGACAAATTGACAAGGTTAAAAGTAATGGTGCAGGAGTACACAAAAGTAATAACCATCATATAATATCAACTCTTCAACATTTAGTATTCTGATTAGGCAATCTGATTAGTTTGTAATCTGATTGCTTACTACACTAATCATGGCCCTGAAATAGAGCTATGCCAAACTTATTTTTAGATATTCTGATAAATGACCAAGCTGCATGGCACAAGTGTCTCAATTTATGTATGCCATATATGGACCAATTTGTTTTCATTTGTAACTTATTTCTCATATGTTCTGGTACATACATAAATTCCTTCCTAAATATTATGTTCCTTAAGGATTTTTTTATGCAAAAGTGCAATAGGTCATTTATGTTATCGGAATCATCAGTATAGCGGGCCGCAGAAATTGAAAAATTGTCTGATTCTCCCAAACTTGCCCTTACCATTAGTTGGTAGTTATTATCTTACCATTTGGGTGGTCCATTTTTGTTTCAGGTTTCATTCCTCTAGTTGTTGTTTCTAAGTAATTTTGCCTTGTATTCTTGACTTCTGAGGTAAGGTAGCTTTCCGATGTCAACACTTCATGACAAACTGCTGCGAATGAGTAAACATCTCCCTTCTTAGATCCAAAAGCACTTTCACTACCGGAAAGTTCTGGAGCAATCGGCTTTGAGCAATTATCCACACTAACAGAGCGAAAGTTTTGAAACCCATAATCAGCAATCTTGCAGATCCAACGATGGTCAATCAAGCAGGTCAAACTGGTCAAATTTCCATGCCAACCTTTTTATGAACAAAAACATCATAAGTGAGATTTGATTCATAAATTCACAATAATTTAAAATCTGTTGCAAGTCTCAAAATCACTTCTCTGTGACCATAGAATATCATCTTGATGTAATAGTACAAAGGTTACGTGTAATTTTTAGATTATGTACTTCACAAAGCCGCTGTAAAAAATGTTATTATGCATGGCTCAAACAATTTTATATTTTCAATTATACTCCACACATTTATACAACCAGCCCAAACAGCACGTTGTTTCCCATTGACTCCCATGTTAAAATGACAATTTCAAAAATGATTTTTGGAGAACATGTTCAGTCGTATTGCAGAAAGTTTAAACTATAATGGTATTCCATCAGTGATCATTTATGACTGACATTAATTCTAAGTCTTCCATCTTATGCACCACTAGGCTATAGGAAATTCTTTGATTTTCACAGCACAACAATTTTTGAAAATGAGCAAAAAACCTTTTTTCTGCCTCGAGTGTCATGAATATTCAACCAAACCAAAAGAACGTTGGATAAAGTTGTAATGTGAAGAATAGCGACCAAATCCGCATGATGATGATTTCAAATTGTTAACAAAGAAGTCCAACAAGATTTTATTGCGAAAAATTGTCACATTGGGGTAATTGTCGATGCTTGTGACACAACGATTTTGAAGAGGATGTGACAAACAAAATGTAAAAAAAAACAATTTGGGAGAGGATGTGACAAGCAAAATGAAAAAAAAAACAATTTGGGCTAAAATTCCACCCAAGACCAACAAAATGCAGCAAAATGCTTGAAGGGGTTAAGGGAACCATTTTCATTATCATTGCACTCCAAAAATGGGGGTCAGATGGACATACTGCAAAAATGTTTTCTGGCTCGATTTGCATTGGTTGAGATTTTGATTCTTGAAGCAGTCTAAATGTGCCTGATGCAGCCGATTCAAAAAGTTTTTCAGTGAAACTTACCAGACCCTAGAACTGGAACGTCAGTCACACCAGCGCGCAATTTCATGGCTGCTCTTACCCCAAGAATTTTATGCAATCTGAGCCAATCTCGTTAGCACTCTGGAGGTCACTCCCTTTCACTGATCTCATTCAAATTTACCCTACATTCTCTGTAGGTTTTTAACTTTCGACCAGTCACTTTTGGTGCCCTTCTCTGATGGAAAAAATTATAAAGAAACTGAAATGGACTGGCTTTCCTGGGTCAAAGGTCAACCATGCCTTCTTCTTCTTCTTCTTCTTCTTCTCCTTCTCCTCAGTTTATCCGTGACCAGTGTGCCTGTGTTGGAACCATGTACTGTCTGTGCAGCTTAAAGTGCTTAGGGGGAACGGGGGCACATTGGGACGCTTTTAACGTCGACTAATTTTGCTCAATGCTGAAAGCACTGAAGAACTCAGAAGTTTGCATGAATATCACCAATACTATTGAGCTTAAATGCAAGGCATAATAAACTAGACTGCACCTACCCTTTTGCAGCCAGAGAGTCATAAAAATGACTGTCCCAATGTGCCCCGACGTGGCACAGCGGTGCACATTGGAACATCAATTAAAAAATAATTTTAACACTCCATGTGCAATAGATATCACATATAAGTAGTGCGTAAGACAATATACAGTGCATTAACACCTTGTAGTGCCAATAGTTCATAACTTTAAACAGTTTTAAACATTTAACATAAACCGTCCTGGGTGCGGACATATATGTAAGTAACACACAGTGCTTTGCGACAAATTTGTTCACAAAGCATGGTAATCCACTATACCTCTATTCACTGTGGCCTGAACACCTGTTATGTGCTGTCTCAGGTCATTCAGTTAGTTGCCTTGGACACTTAAATTCTTCCATATTAAGTGCGTCCCAATGTGCCCCGAATTCACTGTCCCAATGAGCCCCGATATGACTTTTACACCAAAATGCTAATTTCTCGGACACCAGTGAGTGTGTTTATCATGATAGCAATTCATAACTGTTCGTTACGATATATCAAATTCATACAAGCACTGAGAAAGCCTCATTGTACATGGTTTGTCCACAGAATGGTTCGAATTGAACCCGTCCATATTTACTTTAGTAGTAGGAAAACAAACTTTTGCTCGCCATACTTCTGCATGTGGCTGTAATTTGTCTATAAAACCATGGAAACATCGGGATGTGAAATATGATGGCACTACCATATCATATACCTTGCCAGCTGTCTACAAGTTTACCGCTATTTGCTGCCACCTAGGGTGCAAAATTCGCGAGCTCCTGTGAGCGGTCAACAGAATTTCATCATCTGGAACAAACCAGGACAGTTCTCTGGTAGAAACCAGGACAGTTCCATCATTTGGTTATGGTGTAGTTTATTTCCAAAAACTCTGCAATTGTCTAATCTGACTTTGGTTTGCTTCAATTTTAAGCAGACAGCTTGTAAATACCAAAATAAGTTGGAACTATTTTTTTCATGGAGGATGTATACATTGTAGCTCACATATATATTGCTAGTATAGAGGGGGCCACTTGTGGCATGGACAAGACATTTTGCTGAGTGTAACACAGCTTTTATGAAATTGTGAATTATATTGTTGCTCTAGTTCATAAATCTCCAAAAAGTAACAGAATAAATACAATTGAGCATTTTTGATATCACAAAGCAAAAACGTCGGCTTTGTATGGACACGTGAATAAGTGAGAATGCATTCTTTTTGGACCCTTTTCTGACCACAATTTAACATGCACTAAATGGCATAACTAGATTGATGACTATCAAACTTGTGATGAGTAAAATCATCCTTTTCACAGGCAAATTGTATGCTAAAGTTTCAAAACTTTCTTTTTGTCTCATGATTTCCGAACATTTTCATTCAAAGCAGTGTTCTGGATATTTGCCAGCAACCATGCCTTGTGAAAGTAGTTTGGCATAGTAATATGGACAGCTGTTGTTCGACCTGATCTGGTGATCTGTCCAAAACAGATCAAATTATTGTTGACCCGATTCGATTTTCCAGGGACTGTCAGCATCCTGCTGCCACTTGACTCTCCCGAACAGAGACAACCTTGCCAGGATCCAAGAAAACTCCACAGTCCCAATGTGTCCCCGTTCCCCCTACATGTTATGTTTATGCTGTGTTAAAATGTGTTTTTACAGATGATTTCATATTTGTAGACATTTCTCAAATAACAAAAAATTTTGCATTGTTTTTTGGTCTGACATCAGAAGATCCTGCCAGGTGATTGGTCAAATTGGCCGTTGCGTGTCATTTTTTTTAAGCTTGCTTCAGGTAAGTGATGTTTGCTGGAAAATTGATGTCATAATTTTGACCAATAGTATACTGCAAAGGCCAACTCGGTGTTATGGCAGTTGTTCACACATGTCAAACCGCTATCCACATGAACTCTTTCACACTCCTGAGTACAACCGTTGATTGTTTTGATTGATATTGAATGAGTTTCAAGCTGACTCTGAATAGCTTCACTTCTATTTACACTAAATTATCATGCCTTGACCAAAAGTCCTCAGCATTGTCTATGACATCAGTAACGGACTATTCAGAATTTATGACTGGGTTGATGGGGAGATGGGAGTTTTTCCTGGGCATGCTTCAAGTGGGACGCTAATTTTTACCTTTTGTCTAGAATCTATGTGCCTTGCAGGCTAAATAGAATTTATGACTTGGGGGGGTGATTGGAGTTTTGCCCGATGGAGCGCCAATTTTTCACACATGTTTCAAGGGGGTACTTATCACTCATAACATACTTAAGGGGGTATGAAATTTCAATAAAAGAAAAGGGGACATACTAAAAATCCACATGGAATGTATGAGAGGCACAAATAAGCATGAAACCAAAGGGGGTATACATTTTTTGACAGGAAGTTCCAACAAAACTCCCAACCTCCCCCCCCCCAATCATAAATTATGAATGGTCCCTCAGGACAGGATTGTGAAACACAAACTGAAAGTCTCACTTGAAACTGCTAAAGTCAGTCCCTGTTGGGAGATCAATGGCTTAAAATATGCCATGGTCACCCATGTAAAACACTATGTCACTTTTCAGGAGAGAGTTGTGTCATACCTTCTCTCGACCAATGAAAATTGCAAGAAAAATGATGTATTTTCTGCCTCAAATGTCTACAAATATGAAATCATCTGTAAGTGTGAGCAGTTTATGTTTCAGCTTTACATAAATAATAAGCACAAAAGAATGTTGGTCTTGTACTACCATGTACCAAGATATTGCCTTAGCGACCATTTATTTTAATTATCAGGAGGTTTGGAGTTTTCCTCAGCAGAAAATTATTTATTTAACTTCTTAACCCTTTCCAGACTGTGGAGAAAATTGCAAATTTGGGGTTTTTAACCCTTAAACCTAAATTTTCTCAATGAAGACTTGTGAATTCACATAGATAACCATATATCAATATAAAGCTGGGATGGTGAGCTTTACAATGACATGATAGGGAAGACACCTGAACACATATGAAAAGCACACCTGCCTTAATTACAGGTGAGATGATTAAAAAAGATCAAAGGCAGTTAAGCATGTTTCTTACAATGAGGCCTATAACATGAAAAATAAACAACACTTTTATGCACTCCAGCACCAAAATATCACTAAATATGTTTGCAACAAATTAGATATAATTCCATTTTGTTATAATGCTCAGGTATGCACAGGTAAGTCAAATATGATTACCTGTGGACCATTTGGCTAGCGGCCGAAAATCAGACTTAATTTCTCAGGCTGACAGCAATTCATTGCATAGACCATTATTTCACTGGTAGGTGCCAGATTTTGATAATACTTGGTGAATCTTTTATAGGTGAAGTTACAGCATGTATACATCCAACCTGAACCCCATTACCCCTTTACCTGGCCTAATTACAGGTGTGTTAATTAGTGATAATTGGTATGATATATCGATAATCGAATGTTTCCGAGAAGACTTACCTCTGGGGGTCCAACAGAAGAGTATAAATATCAGGTAATGAACTAAACCCTTCTTACAAACATGGCAAAGAAGTTAAGAATTAATAAAACACAGTCTCCAATGGTTGCAAAGCTCAGGTATGTACAGGTAAGTAATTCTTAATTATCTATGTAGTACGTACCAATTCGACTAGCGGCAGAAAATCTGACTTGATTCTCTGGCTGACAGCAATTCATTGCATAGACCATTGGACCATTACTTCAGTGATAATTACCTGATTTCTGTAATACTTGGTGATCTTATACAGATAAGGTTACAGCTTCCATTCTATCCATTCCTTAATTCACATGTTTGAAAGAAACTTCAGTGTCACTGATATTTGTACTCCCATCACAGCAGCCTCGACATGAGGTATTTTGGGAATCGTAGAAATGTTTGATTTTGCATTCATGTTGCTAATTAACCTACCAGTAATTAGGTCAGATAAAGGGGTAATGGAATTCAGATAATATGAATAGATGCTGTAAGCCTATCTATATAAGATCACCAAGTATGTTCAAAACCTAGCAATTACATGTACTTGTGAAATAATGGTCCATGCAATGAACTAAAAATTAGTCCGATTTTTGGCCGTTAGCGAAATGGTCCACAGGTAATCATAATTGACTTACCTGTACATACCTGAGTTTTATAGTCAATGGAAACTTTTATTTATTCTTTACTTTTTTGCAATGTTTTAAGAAGGTTTAAGTTCATAACCTGATATTTATACTCTTCTGTTGGACCCCCGGAGGCAGGTACTGCAGGAAATGTTCGATTTTGCGTATATTTTGCCAATTATCACTGAACAACTCACCTGTAATTAGGCCAGGTAAAGAGGTTATTGGGTTCAGGTCAGATATGCAAATGCTGTTTCCTTACCTGTATAAGATCACCAAGTATGGTCAAAATCTGGCAACTACTAATGAAATAATGGTTCATGCAATGAATTGCTGTCAGCAAGAGAAATTAGTCCGATTTTCGGCCGTTAGTCAACTGGGGCCGAGGTAATTATAAACGATTTACCTGTACATACCTGAGCTTTGTAACTAATGGAAACCATTTCTAAGTTATTCTAAACTTTTTCGACATGTTCAAAACAAAGTTTTAGTGTCATAAACTGATATTTATACTCTCCCAATTAGGTGTATAACCTGAAATGTTAGATTTTTGCAAATTTTGCTAAATATCGCCAATTATCACACCTGTAATTGAGCCAGGTAAATGGGTGATGGGGTTCAGGTAGGATGTATAAATGCAGTAACTATACCTATATGTGATATCAATACTCCCCTGGTGTAAGTTATGGCAGGGAGTGTTTGATTTTGTGCCTTAAATGCTCAAAAACAAAGCTTAATGTTGTTTTGCTCTGAGATGATATGTTCAGATAATTCCCCACGATTCCCCTTTTCAGATCCCACTTGGATTTCCCGTTCTCACGGGATGAATTTTTGAGAAAAAAAAATGGTGATGGGCTGAATGAAAAGCTTATTTCCTGATGCACATTCTGTGTGAATTTCATGTTAATATTTCCATTCTAAGGTACTGTACAGGGTGCTAGAGACCGTGGCCCAAATTTGGGCCACGATCCTGGGCACAGTCTGGAAAGGGTTAAGAAATACCCCCACCAGAAATTATTTATTTCAAGACTGCCCAGAAAGAATTTATTTATTTCACCAAAACTGAGTAAGAAATTATTAATTTAAAAAAAAACCTCCAAGCTTCCGCCCTTGATATTAAATGGTCTCTCCCTTATTTGTGATCATGTGTACTGATATTTTCATTTTGTGCAACTTTATTAATCGGTGTTAACTCTGAAGAGAACATTTCAAGATGCAAGTAATTTTTGGTAAGGGAGCTAACGAAGTCCAATCCAACATCCTGCAAATACGCAAAATTGTTTACACTGGTCTTAAAGTTGTCACACAACAGGCAAATTATCCAAATTACCCATTTCAGACCGTATAGAATCTACATGAGTTGATAGTTTGTTCCTTTTAAAATCTACACCATATGTATTATGTAGCAGTACAAGTTGGGGTGCACATCACCCTTGCCACCAGCTGAGTGGCCACGAAAAAATATCAGCAAACATATTTCCTATACTTTAAAAGTGTCTAAATATTAAATCATTAAACATCAATTAAATTGTTGTTTTTATTTCATAAAGATGAATTGCTTATAATTAAGGTTCAACATGTGAATAGCGTTTTCCTAAGTCCAAATATGATCAAAACTAAGTGATAACAATAGATTACTGAGAAGATAAAGAGTTCCATACGGAAAAGTCAATTTGATACAATTAATAATTAATACAAAATTAACAGTAGGCCTAATCGGAATTATGCATGGATTTGCTACATCCCATTTTAAGAATAATATCCATTTGGGCTGATACCCGCATTAAAGGGTTTTCAAAGTCAAAGTAATTATGACTTTAATCGAGTGGCATCGCTTTGTTAGAGGAGAACAGCTTTTGGGTTTGTTTTATGGGCTTTTATGCAGCATTACTTTAAGTACGCTTTGAGTGTTATTTATTACTGCATAACGTGGAAAAGCCTTTATCGTTTTGAAAGGAAAGCTGGCAAGTGATGCCACATATCGGAGATGTCATTATATGGTAAAAAAACGCAACGTGACAGATAATAAATTGCTTCAGGGTACAGTGATCTAAAAGCTTATTATTTTGCAATAACCTTGGTTACTTTATCCTAGAGTGGTGGCAAGCCATTTGACAAAGAACAATTTGAAAGAATAATATTACTAAAGTAAAAGGAGTTATTATTGGTCAGACCTTTCTGAATCCCCCTTGTACAGGTAAACTGCACTGAATACTTACCATAATTTGAGTGCAGATAGCCCATGCCGTTTGTTATATCTTGTATCAATGAAAACTTGATGTCCCAGGTGAGTGTAAAAACTCCATTGAAAATAATGTCATGAAGATTTCCCCGTGAAGCGTAAGCTGTTACAGTGAGGGCAGGCAAAGGCTCCAAGGAGATTCCGATGAAAGAATTAAGATTTTCGTGTGCTAATTTTAGCATTAGCTGAAGCTCTCGAAGTAATTCTCTTCCTCTGGGGTCCAGCTTCTTCTTTAAGTGAAGTGGAATCAAGGAAACTAACTGTGACTGGTACCTGCAAATCGAAGAGCAACTAGTAAAATTAGTAAAAGTTTGGTTGTTCAAAGTGCGCTATAACAGCAAAGCCTAATTGCACATTATTCTCATCGTATAGTTGTAACAATGTTGTGACACAATGTTTGATGGCCCTCATAAAAATTTAGCTTAATTCTTATCAAGATTCAGGTTATTTTCAATCATTCAATTAATTGTGCAGCAATTCAGCCATCTTCGGCAATATAATTTTGGTGCTTTCCTTTTTAGGCAAGGTTGTGATAAGCTTGTGACTGAATGATATAATCAGACTTTTAGGTTAGGGCCCCAATGAGAGACAGCTATTTCACATTTGTGTAAATGGAGTAATGTAGACAATGTGAGGGCCCATGACTTATTTTTGCCATTGGGTGGGATATGTTGACAGTTCCCCCCCTGCTCAAATTGTTCTCTGTGATCTGCCCCTCTCTTTTAAAACTAATCATTTGATGAACTAATTTAAATTCCCACCTTCCAATGTTCTGCTGTCCCAGTTCATCATCATTTCCAGAAGATGAACTTGACGTAGAAAGTGGCATCAACCCCATGTCAGTGGCATCAATATCTTCAATTTCATTTCTTACAATGACACAAGACAAGGCTCCTTGCAGCTGTGTTTCAAACCTTAAGAAAAGGAAAAAAGAAAGGACATTGTATTATTTAATAGTTTGAAAAGATCAGGAGAAAAGCAGCATTTTGTCACATGACTGATCTCTGACTAACCTTTCACAGAAACTTTATTACGGTAGATGTTGTTACTTTGAGGATGTTTTGGCAAGCAAAAAATTTTGCCTGTCCCAATATTTGTTTTCCAAGAGATAAATTAATATATAATAAGAGCCTGTTCTAATATCACGTACCAAATTCCAATTAATACTCATGAATAGCAGTGATCACAAACTGTTATACATTCTTTATTATTAAGTGGGATTTCAGCAGTTTGACGTACAATGGAAATAGACAAAACGAAATCTGAATCTATTGGAACAAACAAAATCCAACGAGAACTGTGAATTTGCGGAAAATACAATAATATAGAATCTGTGACAAATATTTAATACACAGTTCGAGGTAATTCTGGCCAATATTCCCTTGCTTTGTACAATGCCAGTATTCAAGTGCACTAATTCCATTTGCATGCCCTTCAGGATCTTTAGAATTTAAAAAAACATATGTCACTCTCACAGCAGACATTGTGATGTCAGTCTGGCGGCGAATTTTGGTTATTTTAGGTCGTGACTGACCTTGACTTAAATACAAAGTTACCGTGACTTATACTTCACCCACACACCGAAGTCAAAAGCCAACGTCAGCATGATGTTGTCAGTTGACTGATCTTCTACTGACATCAGATTGAGGTCAGAAAAGGACCTCATATGATGCCAAGGAATTATGTCACATAAACATTGTCATAAGACAGGTTTTTGACCTTATACTGTTGTCAAACTAAAGTCAGATGCCAATCTGAATTTATTGCCAACTAGAAAAGCCCATCAGGGCACATTCACTGCTATATAGGTATATGTTCATGAAAAAAAATATTGAAAAGCAGAACTTCCCATTCATGACACATATATTTCAGAGGAAATGGCAAATGAGGGAAAATGTACTGGGAGGGTGACATGTATTTGTATCATGTAAAAATGTGAGAAAAAATAGCAACAGCGTCCCCCCCCCCCTAGGGAATGGTCTCCTATAAGTGTGTAAGTGCATTTCAACAATAAGGTTCTTAAGAAAAACCCCAAGCAGAAGTTATTTATTGCAAGACTGGCCATGAAGAATTTGTTATTTTACCAAAAGTGAGGAAGAAATTATTTATTTCCAAAACTGCAAGCCCCTACTCAGGAATGTGGCATAGCTTCATAGTCCGACAAAGACTGACCAACAACAACGTAGTTGTTGGTCAGCCAACTTTGCATTGACAGTTCTCAGCATTGGTGCGACCTAAAATCTGTCGCACCCCTGCAGGGAAATCTGGGGCAAGATTTAGGACAATTTGGACTGAGTTTCCCAGAATATCCATATAAAGTCTATATGAACTAACTTGAGTGGTTGCTTTTCCGGGAATTGTTTAAATCAGAGCTGCAAACTTTTGAATCGAGCAACGTGAATTTAAATAAATTAAGAAAAGGTAAAATAGGCAGCATTACAAGGTGTTTCAACGGCAAAATTCGTCTGCCACAGCCAATGGGAGGGCAGTGATTTTTACACCAGAGGGCTCTCAAACAACCTAAATGCAGGAAAGTCCCAATGCATTGTCTTCTATCTCAAGACAGCCTCTGGCTGTCTTGAATAAGATAGAATTTTTCGATCTAATAGCTTCAGACACTCTTGCTTTTATTCATGCCTGTCTTTTCGGAACCCAGGGAGAACGTTGACTTCTATTATTACTGCTCCAATGTGAATAGACATGGGGGGATATCATAAATGCGTGGATAGGGTGTTAGAGGTAACAGACATTTCTGTAAAGATAAACATTTGTAGATCTTTTGTAAACATGAAGATTGATGTATGGCATGGCCAAATCCATGGAGAATTGGCGATGTGCATAAAGAAATGAAGAATTTAATATAGGATGATTCAGTTCTAAAACATTGATGCATAAAGGGAAAACAAATAATTGTAATTGCTGAAAGAACTATACAATTTTAATCCAAGAAGGCAAAAACAGATCTATACACTCTTATGCTGCCACACAGCTTCTGTTAATTTATTTTCCGACACAACAGCTCCCTTTGGTGTTAATTCATTAAAAGGCACAGAATTTGACAGAAAGCAAGAAAAAAAATACATTAATATAAATAGAATAAGTCAGTGTATTATAAGTAATTCCTACACATATAGTAGTTTGGGAGACTAAATTGCAACTAAAATAGGTTTTATTAGCCAAAACACTATTATTATTTTCTCCACTTGGGGCCACGACGCTACTGCAGTGATCACATGACCATGACGTCATCACCCATAACAGGCAGGACTGCTGGATGATTGAAACTGATGGAAAAGTGTGGAAATAACAAATTTAGGGCCCCTTGAACCACCAAAAGTAGCTCTGTCTCCCCTTCTTAACAATGTAATTACCCTGTGCGAATTTGGCGGTCGTGGGCCACCCAGATTCCTCAATCCCAAAGGTGAAAGAAATAGCTTAAGAAACATCGATTATATATATAGTAAGATATGACGTTGCATTTACAGCAGATTTTGATGACCACCAATGGTTTTGATTCAATGCTTTTTTTTTGCAAATCCACCTTCACTGTAACATAATTTGGACATCAAATAGCTGCACTTCAGAATGATGTCGTATTGACATCTCAATGCCCGCTGGGAGCTGTTCCCGCTCTTCCCTATCTCACCTTTTCCTCTTGACGTAAACAGCAAGACCGATAAACCCAAACATCACGAAGAGCAGGATGCAAACTGTGATGATGGTGGAGATTAGGGGATTCTGTTTGCAGAGTTCATTTTCCCAACCACATGGAGGATGGTCTTTGGGAAGATTCTTGACTCCCCCAGGCCAAACCAGGCCACTCCAGTCATTTGCATCTTCTGGTTTGTATAGCTTTATCCATCTATCCTCCGCAGCTATGCGTTTCATCAGGTGTACATACTGCAAAGATCATAATATCAGGTATAAGAAAGGATTTTACTGGGGAACTAGGACAACCACTGGAGAATGATGTCGCACCAGTCCAGTAGTAAATAATATTTCAATGATGATTATTGTTTGTTTGCAAATATACATGGTATGTTTTTTTATTTTTAGAAAGAAAAAAGTTTGTTGTTGTTTGTGATTATAAATTGATTGCATAGTGCTTTTAACATTCTCTTATAATGTTTACTACATAGCTTATGATTCATATTTCATTTTTCAATTGTAATTTTAGCAGAAGGGCCCCGATGAAAAACAGCTTTGCTGATAAGGCTATACTTTGAAAATATATTCTGATAACAAAATAACAGGAATAGTATTATGTGAGTTTTGATAAATTTGAAAATATTCAATTAGATTAATAGCGACTTTTTACATTCTCCTAATATTAGCTTGTGTGATAAACATTGCATAATACCATGGAGCATGGAGAAAGTGAAGATATCTCACACTGCACAGTTAGAGGTGACCAAACCATTGAAACCTCTCTCATGCCAATTCAGTGGTCCCTGCATTATAAGACTCCCTGTTGTAAGACCACCCTACCTTATGTGACTGCCTTCTTCACACACACTAAGTAGTATTTTTAATGCATTTTGCACCCCGACAAGAGACGGCACCCCCACGAGGGACCGCTTCATGACTGCAGAAGGGGCAGTCTTATAAAGCAGAAACCACTGTATATTAAATTAACCTTGATTCAACAAAATCAAGATAGGCAATCACCTTGCCATTCTGTACAATTGTCATTTCATAGTCATTCATCCTGTCCCCCTGTTCATCAATGAAAACTGTTCCGGTAACGCCTTCAAACGAAAATCCAAAAATGCTCTTGATGACTTCCAGATGATGGTCTGGTGGGAATCCTTTTTCCATTGTTCTGTTCACACCATAAGCCCACAATAATACAGCATCATGGAGATATCCTGAAATATTACAGTATTTAGCAAGACACTCTTAAAACTCCTTGAGACTCAAGTAGAGCACTAAGAGCTGCATTTCCTAAAAAAACTACTCGGCTCTGCTATTTCTGTTTGTGGTTTATCTGTTTTGAACAAATAGCAAACTTATGACATTATAAGCAAAGCAATGCTTTGGAAAGTAAAATTGCATTGACAGACAAATTTAAATGTCCCTGAGCCAGGCACAGCGCTCCTGAATAAATTTCAAGATTTAAAAAATTCAACAAGAAAACCAAAAGCGCACGTTTCTAGAACAGGGTCAGGAGTACATTTCAAGACAAAAACCAAAAAATTCCGTTGGGAAAATTTTCATTTCAAATTTTTTGTTTATCACACTCATATTTTCTTGCTGAAATTGGGGCAAAGAAAGCTGTTTAAGTCATTTAGGATGTTTAGGGGGATAAATGTTGATAGTAAGACAGTATTCTTTAATTTACATTACCATTGAATCCGTGTTAGATATATTTAAAAATATTATGCAGGGTGTGATACACACACGTGACTGCGTGTCATAGGAATTAACACACCTGCGAGTAAGTTTGCAGTTTTTAAATATTGCCTCTGTTAATTCCTTTGAATGATTTATTGTATTCAGGCCACTTTTAGCAAAATTAAATGTATATTACATGATATATGAATATTTCATGCTTTTTCTCATTGCAGAATTGTGTGTTATTTATTATCATGTATGTCTGTGAGATTTTACTTATCGATATCTTCAAATGCCACCAGATGCAGAAGTTAAAAGAACAATACCTTGGCATAGTAATCAGTTTATAGCCTCTATAGTCTATAAGATATCTTTTAAAGTTATTAGTTGACCCATCATTGCTCAATCATCTACCTTTGCTGTTGTTGGCACATGATAGACTCTCTTTCAATGTCATATTGTGCTTCAGTATCAATTGTCAAGCTATTTAGCATCTCACGTTCATATAAAAAAATGGCTTGGATGAGTAAGTTAGTGCATTAAATGAGTTTTTTTGTCATGAAATTATTGCAAAAAAAATGTCGTCAGTAATATTCATTAACTCACTTCTTGGATCACCAAAAGCCACACTGCCAGTTGGGGTTTATTTCTTAACATCTATCACAGCGCTCCTGAAGAAACATTGGGATTTTAAAAACCAATACCAATTTCACCAGATTTTCAGTCTTTGGTTGTTGAAAACTGAAACATTATCCTTAGTATGGAAATGTGAAGTTTAATGAAGCTTCCGAAAAGTTAAAGCATACCTAAAATGGATATAAATGTTACAAGTAAGCTGACACTAATAAGAAAGATCAATCATAATTCAGCACTGTTTCCTAATTAGCCTGTTTAGTTCATGGTATACTATCTACATGCAAGAGTTCAAATATAGAGCAAGGTGGCAGCACAGAATGATGCATGTTAATAAAAATGGTGACATATCAGGTCACAACAACCAAGCCATGCACAATTGCACATGCAAACTTCTTCATGAATTTGTCCAGGCAGCAATCATTTCCCTCATACATGATATACATCAAGACCTAAATAAGCATATGGTTCAAGATAAGTACAATTCAAAGTTTGGCTGAATTTCTTCAAATCATCAGCTGTTGGACAGTCTGTCAAAGTTGGCATCGCAGTTATCAACAACGTGTGTGGAAAATTTCGCACGATGTTTGCTACACTTTTCCAGGTATACCTTGTACCTGTCTAATCGAAATGAGTGCTATGGTGGTTTTTAATTGAAATATTCTATGACACAAAGAGATTTACTGGATATGAAAATTTCTTTGATTGGAAAGAATTAAGGGAGTTATCAAAGCAAATGTGTATGACATGGAATGCAATAAAACAGCTGTTGTAATTCTCCATATTTTCGGTGCAACATACTGGACAGCATCTATCTATCTATCTAATAATAATAATACTCATAGCAGGTGCATCATCTCACTCATAAGGCTTTTTCCTCTCAACTCATAACACCTTAAATTATACTCCTAAGCCCATCTATTCACCTGAAGTTACCAACTGGGCAACTTTTACCCATCAAAATTCATTATTTCCACAGTTCCTGAAACTTACCTCGAGATTTTGTGCAAAAAACACATTTTTCCACATTAAAATAGGGGTGCTATATATTTATCTCCTACAACAGGGCCAATAATGCATTTCACATTGAAGGCCATTGAATTCCCCATCTTTTCATACGCTGATTGACCCTCTATGGCTAATTTAACTACCCAGTTCCAAGAAATTCATCTTGCCAATTTGACAAAACCCACATTTTCCGCATACAAATCTGGGAGCTGTGCATTTATCTGGGACATCAACACCAGTAATGCATATCACATTGCAGGCCATTAAATTCCGCATCTTTTCATATGCTGATTGAACTTCTATTTCCAATATAACTACCACATTGCCAGATATTCAGTAGGGGCCTTTCGAAAAAAATCACATTTTGCCACAGAAATCTGGCTGCTTGGCATTTGAAGTCCTGCAGATCAAGCCCCATCACTGTACACTGGGTCCTCTCTCAGTAGACTGCCAGCATGTCTGTTCAATCCAGATTCCAGTTCATCGGACTGGAAGCTGACCCTACGCTGGAAATGGGACATTGGTTGACCTAACAAAGCTGGGAAGAAAATCGTACAGGGTGCATTTTTGTAAACCATCAAATCCTAACGGGTCAACAGCTAGTATTAATTAATACTCTAGATCAGCAAGTGGACAAATTAATTTTCCCCTGACGGTTTCACTGCAAATTTAGTCTTTCACAGTGTTAAACTACACATAGGTCAATGTTCAGACTGGTCATTCGGACTAATTCCAAATCAGAAAGAGCTTCAACAACTCAATAGACAATTCATTCATGACACTCATTTTTTTAAGAGAGAAGGAAAGGGGTACAATTCTCAAAATGAGTTAAGTTAGTTGTGAATTTTGTGCAGGAGCGGTTACAATGCATTACATGGTATGGGACAATTAATGGACTTTATCATTTTAAAAAGTCATTGAAGACATTCCTTTTTAGACAAGCATATAATCTGTGATTTTAATTTTAATAATCTTTACACTAATTTTAATATCATAATTCATTTATCTCGTTTTTATCTTTACATTCATATTTTCTATGTACTTTTGTACAGCGCCCTAGAGCATTATGTATGAATAAGGCGCTTTATAAATCTATGTAAATAAAAAATTATAAATAAGTTGATTGCTTGCCACTCTTTCCTAGCCTATGAAAATACATTTGAGATGTTTTTTCACTTCAAAAGCCACAATATGCTTCCCACATCTTGGTTAAGGAGTATCTTAAGTTCTTACCAATCAAACACAGGATAGTTCTTTAATTTGAGTCACTTCTAGCATATTCCCATTTTTACAGTGTGTGATAAACAATTTGTCACACTTTTTTGACATAATTCAGTAAATATTTTTAATTCATCATCAAAACTTGTTTGAAATGCATTACAGAGCTTAGCCGACAGGTTTAATCACTTTTTCAAGCTTTTAAATTATATGCCATTACACATGCATTCTAGTGGTGGGATAAACCAGATTTTTTAAAACTTGATTTTCTCAAAAAATTCCCAACAGATTTTTTTCGTTTTTGTCTTAAAATGTTCGTATGATCGTGTCGTTGCAACTGGTCCCGGTCCAGGCTCATTTTTTAACCCCAATGTTTCTTCATAAACTTCCAAACCCACATCAGGCCGAAATGTTGTTTGAATGTCACTGTGCTATCCAATGTTTATATGATGTGTTGGGGCAATTTACATAAATTAAATTCAGTCTTAGCAAGAATAATCCACAAATTTATCTAGTTTGAAATGTCATATTTTGATGAAAAACGTTGCAAAAATTCAAAAGAAATGCTAAGTTAAATTCAAATCAAGCTAAAAGCAGGTGAAATTTTCACAACAAACGAAAGAATCAATTTACTGGGGCTACAAATTAATTTCTTTGATTAATATGCTCTATAAGCGTGCGCTTTTGGTTTTCTTGTTGAATTTTTTTATCTTGAAATTTATTCAGGAGCGCTGTGCAGGGTTTACGAGCACATAATTTCACGAAATGAGTCTGTACGACATAGGACTTAAAAAGCAATTTAAGCTTATTATTTGTATATTAGTTAGAACCCGACAAAGAGGTGTCTAACTGACTTAGACATCATATGCTTCTTCTATCATACATTTTAACTTATACATTTTGCAAAATAAACAATAATCTGATTGTTTTTTTGCTGTTGTAAACACAGTTAATCCCTAGCTGGGCACTATCATGTAAAATTGTCAGTTAGATACCAGCTTTTCCATTGGTATAAGTATCTTGGTGATGTCTGAAATGTGTTAAATCTCTTCACCCATACCTGCATAGGAATTGACTTCAACAATAGATGCATCTGGACCAAGGTGAGGCCAGTCATCAAACTCCGGCTTTTGGAACTCATCGATGACCTTTTGTCTGAACGCATCCCATTTTGGGCCCCTTGGGACACTTACTTCAAGGTCAATGACCCCTTCATAAACTTCCAAGCCAACATCTGGCCGAAATGTTGTTTGAATGTCACTGGGCATCTCACTATCATTGCCGAGATAGATATATCCTGTACAAACAACAATTAAAAAAGTGGGGTCAGTGGGCATATAACTAACAATCTACATAACTCTGATTTTCTTAAACTGTTCGTTATTTTTCCATATTCTGTGCACCAGAATTTTGATTGTATAGTGCCAAATGAGAATGCACAAATGTTTAAACCATAATTGTTCATTGAAAGTGTTCATGCTTATTCCATATTAAAGTGACATGAATCAATTAAAATGTGAAATAAAGCATAAGTAAAGCCATAATACAGTTGCTTTAAAATGTTAGTACTACACATTTCCATAATCTGCCACTCAATGCCATATAATTCTCATATTTAAGTTGTCTCATATTAATGGCTATAACATCATATTGCAAGAATCATTCATGTGATGCTCATATCATACTATTTAGTTGTGAAGGTTTAAAACATTTCTCTGGACTTACTTTTGTTGGGAGCGACGTTTCACTTGTAAACCATACAAGAATCATCAGGCTACTGATACTGAGCTATTGCCACTTCTAGGTGAGAAAACTGTGATGGTGTTGGTGTTGTTATCCCATGTGTGAGATAACAGATGTCTCAAGACTCCTCTGCAGTCGGTGTTCTTTCTCGTATATCGCTTCTTTAACTCCCCGCTCGAACCATGCATCTCTTTTTGCTATCGAGTATCTTGACGTCCTCGTTCCTGAAAATATGTCCAGTTTCAACTATATGATAGTAAACTGCTGATTGCTGACCACTTGTGTTGCATCGCTTGTGTTGTTGTAGTATCTTCTTTAAAGGTTGGGATGTTTCACCGATTTATGTGTCCCTGTCGGTGGCATCAGAGCATTTGATATGATAAATCGCATCACTCTTCTGGATAATATCAATTTTGTCCTTTGGATGATGTCTTCGAAGGGTTTCCGCTGGTTTAAAAGATGTCGTGATATTGTATGACCTACAAACTCTTTGGACACTTTCAGACAGATTTGCTAAATATGGAAGAACAATATTGGTAGGTCTTCCTCTGGACGGATTCTGCCTCTCTTCTCCTTCTCTCTTGGTTTTCTTTTAAGTGCAGTATGAAATGTCCAGTTCCGGTCACCACAATGCCGTAAAGTTTTCTTCAGATGTTGCTCCTCTGATGTCCTCTCCTTAGCAGTGGCAGTCAGGGTTGTGGCACAGTGGAATAATGTCCTGATGACTCCAAGTTTCTGGTTCAACGGGTGACGGAAATTGAACAGCAGGCAGAGAGAGCACACCGACCATCAATGAACCGCAGAGGAGGCTTGGGACATCTGTTATCTCACACATGGGATAACAACACCAACACCATCACAGTTTTCTCACCTAGAAGTGGCAATAGCTCAGTAGCCTGATGATGCTTGTATGGTTTAAAAGTGAAATGTTGCTGCCAACAAAAGTAAGTCCAGAGAAATGTTTTAAACCTTCACAATTGGATCGTTACCTGGATGTCGAGAATCTACACAATTAACATACTATTGAGGTTTCCTACTACATGTATTATATTAGCCTGGCCCTTGAATTCATATCAGATGACTTAAATAAGTTCACCACTAGCTCAACAGAGCAGAGGGCATACTTAGTTTTGCAAATAAAATGATCCCCAAATTAGCATAAAGACCCCCGATACAAAATCAACGGCCAATTGGCCGTGACAGTAAAAATGTGCGTGCAGTAGAAAACTCAATGGCGTGATACAGGCATCGTATCAATGACTCAGGCAATAACAGTGATGTTATAGCCATTAAGGTGAAACAGCTTTAACATGGTCTTTAATGGAAAATCATGGAAGGGTGTACTTATTTTCACGAGTAACTGCACAGTACAGTCCAAAATAAATTAAGATAATTTTTCTGTCAGAAGTCCTCCGTCTTCTTATTTTGTCTTCATTTCTCCTTCCCACTCCAAATTTCCCTACACCTTCACTCCTCACCACAACTTTATCCAATATTTTAAAAGAACTCTATTCTAAAGGAAAGCTGGCAACGTAGTTTCAAATAGCAAGGGCCACAATATCAAACTTTCAAAGGTATCAAACACAATGGGGGTGATGGATTTTCAATTGGTGTTGGCTTAATGTCAATTTAATGCTACTTTAAAAGGTACTTTAAAGTAGGCTAAAGTAGGAAGTGATTTGAGGAGAGCCAAAAGGTGCAAAAGGGTAAAATAGTGGCTGGTTCTTCCTTCCTGCTGGGGTAGTCGTACTTTATTTTATGTTGTACTGTAAATATTTAAAATAGGCCTATGAATTCACAGCAATGAGATTTACCTGCCAACATGTCTTCTTCTTGAGCAATGACCAGCATATTGCGAACGTCCAATGAATAAAGGTAGGTGAAGATGACCCGGCACTTCTTTTTCAGAAGTCGCAGAATCAGTCTCATTTGCATCAGGTTTTCCTCTTGGTCCACACTGTTTAAAGTGGAAGATGTTGTGAACAACAGTGTCTCCTTCCCTGACTGAGTCCTCAGTCTTTCATGTTCTCTTGCCGAACGTAGGTAGACGCCTACGATGTCTGATATGATTCCAATACGATCAAAGCCGAACTCGTTTGTTACATGGTTGGCAACTCTTGCGATGAGTAGGCTGTTCCCTACTACTCTTGCAAAGTTGGGGAATTGTTTCTTGTCAGAAAGGACATCGCTGAAACAGCTGTAAGATATAACAGGAATGCCCCAAGCTCCTGAGATCAGGGAAACCATCTGGCAACTCCTGCTGCAAGGTGGACCTATGAAAGCATCCAAGTCTTCTGTCTGCGAGTAGATAGATATTGCAGCCTTTGTTCCTTGCTTGGGCTAGAAATAAAAAATCATTTTCACAAAAGCTTACATATCTGCTTTCAAGAGAATTTTGCGTCTTTTTTTCATTTACTTTTTTACATAACCCTTTATGAGCAAATGACATAAAATTTGTGTTGATAGTTTCTTGTATAATTATTGATTTCTATAGATATGGTTGACCTTGGTTATTTATTCACAAAAGTGATCATTGGTGAAGACTTAAGATATTTTATTGACATTTTTGATTTCGTCCATTTTGTTTTTCAACTATCAGCAAAATTATTCTCTGACTTACGGGGCAGTCACGGGGGCGAGTACGTATCCGGTAACTCTCTTTCTGCACTTTTGCTATCAGTGATAGACTTTCAAGTCTTGATATGGTTGAAAGTCACTGAAGTGTGACTTCATAGCACAGTGGTTAGTGGGTGACTATTTAATATATAGGGGAGCGCGGAATTTTTTTTATAAATAATTTTTGGCTCATTTTTGGTGAAATAAATTCCTTTTGGGCAGTCTTGAGATAAGTACCCTCTGAAAGGGGAATTTTTCCACACGGTGTTGCTTGATTTAGGAATGAATATTCAGGGACTTTGCGCACTTGACAATAATTATAGCCACTGCTACCATAAAATAGATAATTTCCCGCCAAGGAAAACTCCAAGCCCCCTCTGATTATATGATCCCCCTCCTTAGCATACATGCCCTACATGTTTACTTGATGGACTGTATGAAAGTAGTGTCAATAAACAACTACTACAACTATGTCACACTCCATGCCGATTTGCAAAATCAAAAAATTTTCAAAAAGTCTCCGGTAGACTGTCATGACTGTCTCCGATTTGTATAAAGATAGCAGCAGTTGATGAACATTATTACAAAGGAACATATATATACATTTCAGAGCTCTGCCATGATAACTTCCAAATGTTTCGAATGACAGATGTTTATGGACTGCGCTAAAAAGAGGAAAATTGACCATTTCTAAAATGTTTCTCATTCCTACTGTATCACACAGAAAAACCTGAAATATCATACATTTATGCTTTAAGCTATGCTGTAAATGATAGTGTAAAACTTTCAACCAAAAGGTTCAATTTTCTATCATTCAGACCGTCTTACAATACAATTTTAGCCCTTATTTAGACTAATTCATGTTTGAATTTTTTGCCAGTAAATTTGTCTGACCTGAACTTGAGGCTAGTCAAACATTTGCAAAATTGTCAGTAATGTCTGATGGGTCTAACTACACTTCTTTCAAAATTATACATTTTTTGATAAGACGTCTCCCTGTTTGAGTCATCACTCACCTGGCACCATGTATCAGCCAAAATCCATTCTATTTCATAATCCGGTATAAGTTGCCTTTCCTTAACCTCTTGTATTCCAATGTTAATAGCAGATCCGATGAAAGGTCCAGCTGCCCATTCATGACTCCAAGACATGAGATATCCTAAAGTTAACGTCCCATTTGTCACTTTACCTGGCACCACTGCAGCCTGGCTGGGACCCACTGCAAGATTCAGGCAGGTGATGAGAAGTACGAAGGCTGCCATATTCTGACCTGGAACTTGCGAAGTATACTCAGATGATTCCAAATGAGCGTGAATTACTGCTTACGATTATTATCAATAGGGTAGATTGATGCCTGCAGAATCTTTGATGTCACTGAAGCAGTTATCGTTATGGCAGATGGATGTAAGGGTATAGAATGATTAAGGAAATGATAAAGTAAATCAGCTATGATAAATTAGCTTTTCTCAGTATTAAGGTTTCCAATTCAGGCCTTTCAATCAAGAAACTGAATTAAGCTGCTACATTTCAAGATAATATTTTTTGAAATATTGTGACATGACATGTTGAAACAAGCAAGGCTAATTTATGTTGTGGCTGTAGGAGGCAGTGCCAGTGGTGGTTAGTATACGCCCCCTCAAGTACGGCTTGCATCTACATTCAGACCAAGAATTATTCAGAAGCTTGATGTTTTGTTATTATTTTGAAGAAATTGCAAAGTAAGCAATGAAACATGCAGTCTAAATCATCTTTGGTATTAGATGAAACCTGTCCAGTACAACTTTATTGCAAATGGTCACAAAATCGGATGAAAATAGTTACTTTTGTCGATAGCAGGAACCAGAAATTATTCAGACACTTTTACAAATATGTAGAAAGTTAACTATTTACTAATATTTTTCCCAAATATTGCCAATAAACTACCATGTGATCATTGTGGCCACATTGGATGACAGGGGTGATCATCAGTTAAGAAAATGTTGATGAATATGTGAGATAAACATCTGATTGAGTTTATCACATTATTTTCTTGACTAATGTGGCTGAAATTTGTTGGATATCAATTGGAAATATTTCAGAATATCATAAAATGACAATTGTTAACTGTTCTATCAAAATAAAATTGAAATACAGGCTTACTTGAAAAATTTTATGCATTTAGGTATTTTCCTTTTGTTTTTGGCTCCAACTGCTTTTTGAATCGTTGTCCAGTGAGCCACTGCAGTCCATCAAATCACTTAAGATAAAGTTTCACGGCCTTCCTAAGGTTGTTCAGTCTATTGCATATACAGGATTGCCCATTTACACCAGTAATTTACAAATGATATGCCAGACTAAAACTATAATGTGCTTTCATGGAGCAATCTCCACTGGAATAGCATTGGATTAGCATTGAGGCAGAAGAACCACATTTTTGCACCCTTCCCAAATGAAGTTCAAAGTGCCCCATTGAGTTGCTGTTCGGACCATGCATGGAATATAGCTTGAAATAGATAATGAATCTAGCTTTCCGAAAATTTCTTAGATTTTGGTACCACGTGGACATGTTTTTGTTTTGGTAAAATTGGGCAAATAAACACAAAAGTGCCCTGAACTTAGTATGCAGCCTCCAATGTTTGATATTGTGACTCAAGGTCTTAAGAATACAATTCTAGAGTAAACTAAAGCAATTTGAATCAATACAAGGCATGTTTGAGGTTAAATAGTGCATGAAAATGTGATAAACTGGATGTAACGTTTATCTCCAATGTTTATCCAAAATATCCAATTTTTCTCAATTGACGGTCAAACTTGTCATTCTATGCAGTCATAATGGTGCCTAGGTAGTTTTTGAACATTATTTTGATATAAATACTAACAAATAATAGTAAATAGTTCACTTTCTACAACATTGTTAAAGTATCTGAATAATTTTTGGTGCATTGAGTTAACAAAAGTAACTTTTTTCACCACATTTCTTGCCAATTGCAATACATTTGTTTTGTGCAGGTTATATGCAATGCAAAGGATGTTTTTGATTCCATGTTTCATTGGTTTACTTGGTAATTCCTTAAGATAATAACAAAACAGCAAGCGTCTGAATAATTCTTGGTCTGACTGTAAACTGCAGCATGACTAAATTAAAATTATATAGACCTCCTGCCCCGGGCTCTTTTTTATTGATTGATAGCTGCAGCCCCACAATGGAATTGAAAATTGTATCAGTAATAATCTTCTTTACTCGAAACAAATTATTCTGAAGAAATTAGGTGTTTCTGCATTTAGGCTGAGGGAGGAACTATGAAAGCAACCGAGTCAGCTTGCACTGAAATGGAATTTCAATGGATACCTACGTTACATGTAGTTTTGAACTTTTCCATTCCCAATTATTGAAAAATCCCATGCCATTTTGTTATATAAAATAGACAGACTGTTGATAAGTTGCCTTTTCTTAAAAACTTCCCCAGCTCTGACAAAAACTGGTGGTTAACTGAGAGTTATCACATGAAATTACCCCTCAGTTATCACGTGGAAAACTGATAGGTTATTGGAAACGCTAACCACGTGATTTTCTCACCAGTTAACCACATGATTTTCTGGGGGGCAATCTTCACCAGTTAACCACGTGATTTTCTGGGGGCAATCTTCACCAGTTAACCACGTAATTTTCTGGTGAATATCTTCACCAGTTGGCCATGTGATTGTCTGGTGAATATCTTCACCAGTTAACCGCGTGATTTTCTGGGGCAATCTTCATCAGTTAACCACCTGATTTTCTGGGGGGCAATCTTCACCAGTTGAATTATTTGAAAAGATGCAAAATCTCCCACTGGTTAACTTGGCTCCTCATCAAGCCAGTCAACTTAGACTGTTTCACGCATGATCTTGGGCTTTCACTAGCTGTGGGGCTGAAGTAATAGCCACAAGAACTTGCTGAAAATTTGTCACAACCTGTGTGATGCAGTGAGACTCTTTTCAGTCTTCTTAAGGGTTACCAGAATCAAGGATTGCAGTCATACATGATTCACATTTCCGATGACTAGTCTTAGCTTTAGCTTTAGCTTTAGCGTTTCTGGAAGCAGGCTCTTCTGCCTCTATTTCCAGATCTTGCAGTGTTTGTATCCACATATAAAATCCAAGAACGCATATTTTTCTTTTTCCATTGATTTTTAAAATAATTTTTTGGGTTTTATAACGCATTAAAATCCGTTTGAGTAAGTGTTTAAAAACGTGTCATAACTCCAAAGATAAAATCCAGAGTGCGCATGGATTGGAGTTTGTTTGTCAGTATACATATAAAATCCTCCACTGTGATAAATATTTTTATAATCCAAATTTTTTAAAAATATATTTTGTAAATTTTTTTGGACCATCTCCCAATATGTTATAAAATCCATCTGATAAAATCAAGGATGGGCTATTAAGCTTCAAAATCATCTTCTGTAATAATATCCAATATGTGCTCCTTTTTGAGCTAATAAGCATCATTCCACCATATACTGTGCATTAATCCAGATTTAGAAATCATAATCTTTTGTTTAATTGGTTTAAGCTCAGTTAAATTAACCTTAGTGTGGAACTCAGTTCACAGCTGTGTTTCTAGTACAGGTGGCTCCATCTATATTTCTGGGGGGCTATCTTCACCAGTTAACCACGTGAAGAAAAACACGTGATAACTCTCAGTTATATCATGAAGATGGTCAAGCGTTAATCTGGTGACATTCATCACGTCTTTATCTTGTGAAAGTGTGAGAGTTTTTCTCATGTGAACAAAAACATGTGATAACTCTCAGTTATGTCATGTTCACCAGTTTCCCCCCGTGTTTATCACGTGAACTTCACATGCATTGTCAGCTGGGTCAATTCCTAAGTTAATGGCAGATCCAATGTAAGGCAACAATTTCCATGTGTGACTCCAAGACATGAGATAGCCCAAAGTTAACGTCTCATGATAGTATCATCTTCTCTAAATTCAGCATGGGGTAGACACAGGCTGTTTGATTAGTCATGATCAATAGAAGGCCATTTGACTTGTCAAAACTGATTTCAGAGTAAAAATCAGATACATAATCATTTTGTTTGGCTGTTACCGACAAGCGGGATTAGTCTCCTTAAATCAAATTTACATTGAAAATATAGGGTGTGATCATGACAAATCATCAGCATGATGACACATGAAGTGCCACTTTCACAGTGCAACAGTCCACTCTTTTTCTTTATCATAGTGGAGGGTTGTAAAAGCTTCAATTTCACAGAAAAGAAGGAAATTTGATATGCAAAATCGAGTGGGCTGTTGCACTGCATGTGAAAACGGCACTTCGTGACTCATGATAGCTGATGAAGTATCATCTTCTTTACATTCAGCATGGGATAGACAGAGGCTGTTTGATTAGTCATGATCAAGAGGAGGCGTAACTGATTTTGGTGTAGGCTAAGAATCAGATGCATAATCCTTTCGTTTGCTTGTCACCAACAAGCGGGATTCAGCAGTGGCCGACTGGCCTATGTGGCAGAGTGGCAGCTGCCACGGGCCCAACCGCTCAGGGGGGCCTATGCAAGCTGCCAAAAATAGGATATTAAGAAAAAAGCCAACATTTCGATCTTTGTGACAAAATGTGTGACATTGTGATACAATAAAATTTTAGGTTTGGGTCCAAATGTGAGAGGGCCCTATATAGAAATGGGCCCCTCCACCTTGGTATAAATGGGGTAATACCACAATTTGTCCGCAAAAAGGAATTTGGGGGCCCATGCAGCGACTCATTTTGCCATGGGCCCAAAATGTCGCCAGTCCACCCCTGAGCGGGAAAAATCAAATTAACATTGAAAGTATTGTGTATGATCATGACAAATCGTCAGCATTATGACACAAAATGCCATTTTCACAGTGCAGCAGTCCACTCTTTTTGCATATCAAAATGTAAAGAAAACACATAGCACGTTGAAAAGAAATTCATGATTATTAGTGGGCCACCATTAATCTCAAGGGGGGTTGGGCGGAGGTTGAGTGTTTTGTTAAATAAATGATTTGTTCCTCAGTTTTGGTGAAATAAATAACTTTAATTATTTTTGGGCAGTCTTGAAGTACATAATTTCTGGTCAGGGTATTTGTTTACAGACTGTTGCCTGATTTAGGGAATACTTCAGGATGTCATACATCCTAAATAAATACCGTACTTGAGGGCATTATCAGCAGGGGGGTATTATCAGCACCCCTGAAAGTTTTTGCTTGTTTGCAGCTTAGTCAGGCGCACATGTCTTGGTGCCAAAACTCCTTAATGTTCATGAGGCAATTCTTACAGGATTTTGGTAGTCATTACAACCTTACTAAGCGCCTAACTGGCTTCATGTCACATGTTTCTGCCCAAGAAATAACGCCTCACTTTTAAAATCGTCATTTTTAACTCCCGAGATAAAAGGACGTTATGTTGTGTTGACCGTCCCAATCAGCTGAAACAGGAAGTAGGGCTCTGGAAATGGGTTCCAAACATTAGGTCCTATCCCTTTCAAGGCATTAGGCCCATTTTTGAGAAATTACGCACTGCACTGTCCAAATGGGGGAGGGGGGTTGAAGAGGTAACCCGTAAAAGTAGAATGGAGGGTATTATCAGCACCTACCCAGGCCTCTATTCAAGGGGGGCCTCTATTCGAGGGGGGTCCTTTATTTGAGTATATATGGCAAATGCATTGGAATAGCAGTAGCATTTTGATATCTTACACCTTACAACTGCATTAGATTCCCACAAGTACATTACACCATATATTCAGTTTTACTTGAATTAATTCCACATTTCTATCTTATTAGCAGCACAATCAGACCTATGGCCTGAGTTGTGCTGTTACAAGGAATGGGTGACAGAGGGCCCCACTAGGTGAGAAAATTATTCTATCCAAAATGGGTTCATTGGCTGCACTATCTGACACTTTTAACAATGCTACGAAGCACAAAACTGTTTAAAATACCATACATGTGCTGATAATACCCTCACTATGCTGATAATACCCTCCAATAACTGCATCTACATTTAAGTCCCCACCGGTACTGGAACAAGACTGACTGGGACTGTTGTCTGGTGGGATTTTGCAAATGGTTATGCTAGTTCCCAGAATGCTTGTATGGTGGCATTTGACCAAGTTTTGGTATTTCCATGACCTCCTTTTGCTTAAGGTGCTGATAATACCCTCAAGTACGGTAACTACTGTTGTCATTACCGTGAAATAAATAATTTCCCACTGAGGATGCACAGGCAACATGATAGTGTAGAATACTTGGCATATAAAGAATATAGGAATATGTATCAAAATTTAAGGAGAAAAGCAAAACACAGCTACTACAATGATATGATCACCAAGTATCGTAAGGATAGTAAAAAGCTCTGGGCTACATTGAATAGAATCACAGGAAAGATTAGAAATAAGAATGACATAACAGATGAAATCATGGTAAATGATATAGTTGAGTCAAACTCTGTAATAATTAGCAATGCCTTTGGTAAATATTACAGTAAGATAGGAAAGAAACTAGCGGATGACATTGCAGGCAGAAGCTGTGGTACTGACACTTTGCCTGACATAAATAATATTAAGCGAGTTTAGGCAAATTGTTTTTTGTTTCGTACTTTTGAAAAAGAAATAGAACGTTTGATTAAAAATCTTAAACCAAAGAATAGTAAGGGATATGACAATGTCACAATTGTAATTTTAAAAGGTATATTCCCCAGTATCTTGTCGCCGCTGTGTCTTATTTTTAACAAGTCCTTATCCACAGGCCAATTTCCATATAACATGAAGCTGGCTATTGTTCAACCTTTACATAAAGCTAAAGATAAGTTAGATATGTGTAATTACAGACCAATTTCCTTGCTTCCAGTCATTTCAAAAATTCGCAAAAAAATTGTCAATAACAGGCTAACTAAATTTTTTATAAAACATGATGTACTGTATGAAGGACAGTATGGATTTAGAACTCAAAGAGGATCAGAAGATGCAATAATGGATTTTACAGGAAATATACTGAATGCATTTAATAATGGAATGTTCGCAATTGGTGTATTTCTTGACATGTCAAAAGCTTTTGACAGTATAAAACACGAAACCTTACTAAAAAAATTGGAAACATATGGTAAAAGGGGTGTTGCTTTAGATTGGCTGAAAAATTATTTGCAGGACAGGAAAATACAGGTTAAATTCAAAGATGTACTTTCACAAAAGTTTTCTTTATCATTTGGAACTCCACAAGGATCAGTTTTAGGTCCATTATTGTATATTGTTCTGGCAAACAAGTGTTTGAAGTTTTGTAGCAGTGTCTCTTTTGCTGATGACACAACATTATTTGTCTCTAAAATGTCTTTATAGAAAAATCAATGAAGATCTTGCAAGGTTGAATAAGTGGTTTGAAAATAACTCACTAATCACTATCCTTGAATATTGATAAAACCAACTACATACTATTTAGAACGAAGAATAAAAACATTGATTACAATAGTGAAATTAAAGTAGGAACTAAGGAAATAAAACGGGTGAACAGTATAAAATTCTTAGGTGTGATCATCGATGAATATACTGGAGTATACATGTGAAGTCTCTGTTATCAAAGTTAGCTGCAGGAATATATAGTATAGATATGACTAAAAATGTGATACCCGTTTTTGCAAAAAGACTAATAATATTATATTTGTCTAACTTTCAGAGCCATTTAAACTATGCTCTGAGTATATGGGGTCATATGATGAGTGCTAACTGCAGGAACAAGCTGCAAGTTCAGCAAAATAAAGCAATTCGGTCTATCTATAATATGAAAAGGAGGACCAGATTAAGTCCCTACTACAAAAAGGCTAAATTGTTGAAAGTAGGTGACATGATTGATTTCATATTAGTAAATATCTCTTACAGATATGTAGATAATGTGTTGCCGAAACGAATCACAAACTTATTTGAATTCCAAACATGTCATCAAACACGTAATAGAAATGTTCTGTTAACTCCTATTCATACTTTACAAATCTATAACAAAAGTTTCCTAGGAAGAGCCCCACACCTGGTTACATCTATCTCAAAATATAAAAAATTCAAAAAATAAAACATCATTTAAAAAGCAATTCTGTACATATAAATTAGAAACATATTAAGCATACTATGTATATTTTTGTACTATTTATTTGTATTATGGGCCAATTGGCTTTTATCACTATCGCTTGGTACCTAGGCACCAAGAGGGGCTAAGGTCCAAGTGAGAAGTGTATGGCTGATGGCAAAAAAAAAAAGAAGTTGATTATAATTATAATTATTAACAACAATATAACTAGTTTATGTTACATTTGTGTAGATTGTGATTATGATTTAAGCAGTTGGGCTGCCTGTGACTATACTCTGACTTGAACCTGGGCAGCAACCGCGGCTAAAGTGTAGTGAAGAGATTGATATAGCCATTGAAAATGAAAATTGTATGTAAGTTGGCTTGTTATTTTGAGCTAATATTCAATGGGTAATGAATGAAACTATGACGACTATGTACGTGTAAACTTAGCACTAAATTAGTGATGTTTGAATTTGTAATTGAAAATTGATTCATCATTATAATCGTCTCATCACCATACATCAACCTGTACAGTTTAAGTTAGTGTTTTGTTTAAAATCAGGGGACACCCACCTATATGGCAATGGCATCTCATGCTCGGGTGTACTCCTATTGCCATCCGTTACTTCCTACTATATGTAAATGTTTAATATATATTTGTAAAATGTTGTTACTATGGTGGTAATGAAATAAACAAAGTTCAAAGTTCAAAAGTGTGGTTTCTCGAATTGTGTGGTTTCTCGAATTGTTCATATTATACCACTGCACTTATTAGTCATTTATGCACGACTATCACTCTTCTCTTACGTAGCAGTACTGAGCAGTAGTTGTTCTGTTTTCCCTGGACTCCAATTCTCATGGGTACTATGCTAGTTGCAGATAAGTAGAGGTTATTCACCACGGGAGAGGGAATATGTGATTTATCACCCAAGGCCTTAGGCCGAGGTGTGATAAACACATATTCCTGATCCCATGGTGAATAACCGGCTTGTACCATGAGACGAACACTCAAACAGTCAAACATGAGAGGATAACTGGACAACAAAGAATATGGGAATTATTCCCCTGACATACTGTAATGTGATTGGCTGACAGAGGTGTCGAATGGTATAACGAGTCATATTTCATGCAGTATTATTGCTTTTGGAACAGCAAAGCTGTTCATCTGATTTGTTGAAAGAGTTTGCAGTTATCAATAATACACCTTTATGAGAAAGTAACTGCTTGTTACGGAGCTTTGATCTGAAAACAATCTTTTGGTAACTTTGATATAAGTGTCAACAGGATAACTGACTGTGGATGCTCCTCCTAAATTTGTTGTAAGCAATATCAGCAGTTATAAAGGGGTGACCATTTAATAATCAGGGGGCTTGGAGTTTTCCTCAGTGGGAAATTATTTATTTCACGGTAATGACGACAGTAGTTATTTATTTCGGATGTATGACATCCTGAAGTATTCCCTAAATCAGGCAACAGTCTGTAAACAAATACCCTGACCAGAAATTATTTACTTCAAGACTACCCAAAAATAATTAAAGTTATTTATTTCACCAAAACTGAGGAACAAATCATTTATTTAAAAAAACACTCAACCTCCGCCCAACCCCCCTTGAGATTAATGGTGGCCCACTAATAATCATGAATTTCTTTTCAACGTGCTATGTGTTTTCTTTACATTTTGATATGCAAAAAGAGTGGACTGCTGCACTGTGAAAATGGCATTTTGTGTCATAATGCTGACGATTTGTCATGATCATACACAATACTTTCAATGTTAATTTGACTTTTCCCGCTCAGGGGCGGACTGGCGACATTTTGGGCCCATGGCAAAATGAGTCGCTGCATGGGCCCCCAAATTCCTTTTTGCGGACAAATTGTGGTATTACCCCATTTATACCAAGGTGGAGGGGCCCATTTCTATATAGGGCCCTCTCACATTTGGACCCAAACCTAAAATTTTATTGTATCACAATGTCACACATTTTGTCACAAAGATCGAAATGTTGGCTTTTTTCTTAATATCCTATTTTTGGCAGCTTGCATAGGCCCCCCTGAGCGGTTGGGCCCGTGGCAGCTGCCACTCTGCCACATAGGCCAGTCCGCCACTGCTGAATCCCACTTGTTGGTGACAAGCAAACGAAAGGATTATGCATCTGATTCTTAGCCTACACCAAATCAGTTACGCCTCGTCTTGATCATGACTAATCAAACAGCCTCTGTCTATCCCATGCTGAATGTAAAGAAGATGATACTTCATCAGCTATCATGAGTCACGAAGTGCCATTTTCACATGCAGTGCAACAGCCCACTCGTTTTTGCATATCAAATTTCCTTCTTTTCTGTGAAATTGAAGCTTTTACAGCCCTCCACTATGATAAAGAAAAAGAGTGGACTGTTGCACTGTGAAAGTGGCACTTCATGTGTCATCATGCTGATGATTTGTCATGATCACACCCAATATTTTCAATGTAAATTTGATTTAAGGAGACTAATCCCGCTTGTCGGTAACAGCCAAACAAAATGATTATGTATCTGATTTTTACTCTGAAATCAGTTTTGACAAGTCAAATGGCCTTCTATTGATCATGACTAATCAAACAGCCTGTGTCTACCACATACTGAATTCAGAGAAGATGATACTATCATGAGACGTTAACTTTGGGCGATCTCATGTCTTGGGAGTCACACATGGAAATTGTTGCCTTACATTGGATCTGCCATTAACTTAGGAATAGACCCAGCTGACAATGCACGTGAAGTTCACGTAATGAACACGGGAGGATACTGGTGAACATGACATAACTGAGAGTTATCACATGTTTTTGTTCACATGAGAAAAACTCTCACATTTTCACGAGATAACCACGTAATGAATGTCACCAGATTAACGCTTGACCATCTTCACCACATAACTGAGAGTTATCACATGTTCTTCTTCACGTGAAAAACTCCCCAACATTTTCACGGGATAACCACGTGATGAATATCACCAGATTAACGCTTGACCATCTTCATGACATAACTGAGAGTTATCACGTGTTTTTCTTCACGTGAAAAAACTCCCCAACATTTTCACGGGATAACCACGTGATGAATATCACCAGATTAACACTTGACAATCTTCATGATATAACTGAGAGTTATCACGTGTTTTCTTCACGTGGTTAACTGGTGAAGATAGCCCCCCAGAAATATAGATGGAGCCACCTGTACTAGAAACACAGCTGTGAACCGAGTTCCACATTAAGGCTAATTTAACTGAGCTTAAACCAATTAAACAAAAGATTATGATTTCTAAATCTGGATTAATGCACAGTATATGGTGGAATGATGCTTATTAGCTCAAAAAGGAGCACATATTGGATATTATTACAGAAGACTAGTCATCGGAAATGTGAATCATGTATGACTGCAATCCTTGATTCTGGTAACCCTTAAGAAGACTGAAAAGAGTCTCACTGCATCACACAGGTTGTGACAAATTTTCAGCAAGTTCTTGTGGCTATTACTTCAGCCCCACAGCTAGTGAAAGCCCAAGATAATGCGTGAAACAGTCTAAGTTGACTGGCTTGATGAGGAGCCAAGTTAACCAGTGGGAGATTTTGCATCTTTTCAAATAATTCAACTGGTGAAGATTGCCCCCCAGAAAATCAGGTGGTTAACTGATGAAGATTGCCCCAGAAAATCACGCGGTTAACTGGTGAAGATATTCACCAGAAAATCACATGGTCAACTGGTGAAGATATTCACCAGAAAATCACGTGGTTAACTGGTGAAGATTGCCCCCAGAAAATCACATGGTTAACTGGTGAAGATTGCCCCCAGAAAATCACGTGGTTAACTGGTGAGAAAATCACGTGGTTAGCATTTGCAATAACCTATCAGTTTCCATGTGATAACTGAGGGTAATTTCACGTGATAACTCTCAGTTAACCACCAGTTTTTGTCAGCTAGGGAAGTTTTTAAGAAAAGGCAACTTATCCCGGATTTTGAAATAGATTGGATTTTGGCCAGCACATGGTGTGAGGTGAGTGATTGATTGCATTTTTTTGGCGGAAATAAGGCACATGATTATACATTCTGAAATGACATTTTTCCACTTTTCACCAAATCAGCAACATTCTGTCTATTTTATACAACAAAATGGCATGGGATTTTTCAATAATTGGGAATGGAAAAGTTCAAAACTACATGTAATGTAGGTACCCATTGAAATTCCATTTCAGTGCAAGCTGACTCGGTTGCTTTCATAGTTTCTCCCTCAGCCTAAAGGCAGAAACACCTAATTTCTTCAGAATAATTTGTTTCGAGTAAAGAAGATTATTACTGATACAATTTTCAATTCCATTGTGGGGCTGCAGCTATCAATCAATAAAAAAGAGCCCGGGGCAGGAGGTCTATATAATTTTAATTTAGTCATGCTGCAGTTTACAGTCAGACCAAGAATTATTCAGACGCTTGCTGTTTTGTTATTATCTTAAGGAATTACCAAGTAAACCAATGAAACATGGAATCAAACACATCCTTTGCATTGCATATAACCTGCACAAAACAAATGTATTGCAATTGAGAAAATTTGGATAAATATTGGAGATAAACATTACATCCAGTTTATCACATTTTCATACACTCTTTAACCTCAAACATGCCTTGTATTGATTCAAATTGCTTTAGTTTACCCTAGAATTGTATTCTTAAAACCTTGAGTCACAATATCAAACACTGGAGGCCGCATACTAAGTTCAGCGCACTTTTATGTTTATTTGCCCAATTTTACCAAAACAAAAAAAACATGTCCACGTGGTATCAAAATCAAAGAAATTTTCGGAAAGCTAGATTCATTATCTATTTCAAGCTATATTCCATGCATGGTCCGAACAGCAACTCAATGGGGTACTTTGAACTTCATTTGGGAAGGGTGCAAAAATGTGCTATCATTGACTCATCTGGCCATGACATGAAAAAAATGTATTCAGAGCAATTGCGAGAGCTGTAATAAATGTTTGTATAAATATTTAGGACATGGAAAGGGTATTGTTTCATTTTGGACCAAGGGTCTGGAGACTCAAGCCATAGCCAGCTCGAAGTGTGGCAGTAGTTAAACTTAAGCAAAAATCTGCGATAGTCCAAATTTTTCTAAGTGTGGCTGGGGTGTCTAGAAACTTGGTCCGAAATGAAGCTGTATTTGCCAAATAGCCTGTCAAACATACTAAATTATCATATAAACTCAACATTCCTAGCCATTTTTATGACCACCTTTAGGCCAGTTCAAAGTTGGAAGTTGTTGAAATGTAGCAAAAATCTGTGATAGTCTTTTAGTCCAGGAGCCAACCCCCAAAAAGATGCTTATTTAACAAGTTTTTGGCCCCCGACTGTTATATTGACAATTTTAGGCTCGTTTCGAAGCTAAGAATCTAAAGATTCAATTTTTGATGGGTGGCAAGCTTGCACCAATCGCATAACGTCACAATGCGAGGCAGAACGTCAAGACCTCCATTTTTTGGGGAAAACTGTGAAAATCATGTTTTTTCGCTGTAATTTGATCAATTCTCATCAGAATTTTACCAAATTTGGTACACATGTTGTATTTAACACCACTTGATGGGATTTGGGAAAACGTCCCTGAAGAGTGTATTTTTTGCAATATTTTGAGTTCATAATCTATTTGCAGAATGCAATTTTTCAACGTTGGCTTAATAATGTTTTTTCCTGTTTCAAGAAAATGACTATTTTTGCATGAAGTTTGCACTCATTTTAATCCTTACAATCTCAGCTTTCCAATGATATGAAATTTACTGGTATCCATTGCACTCGCAAGGGAATATTTGGTTGCTAAGCAGCCAAAGTCCTATTTTTTCGTGATTGGCGGAAAAAGGTGAAAATGCTATTTTTCTTTTTGATTTGATGATTTTTCATCAGAATTTCATCAAATATGGTAAATATCTTGAATTTAACATCAGTCTATGGGATGAAGGGGAAAACTGTAAAACAAAATGCATTTTTTGAAATATTTTGAGTTGATAATCTCTTTGCAGAAGTCAATTTTCCAACTTTGTTTGATAAACAAAGCTTATTCTGCTAGAAGAAATTCACTATTTTTATTAATGTTGTAATCATTTTAATCCTTAGAATCTCAGCTTTCCAATGATATGAAAAATATTGGTATCCATAGCACTCACAAGGAAATATTTGGTTGCCAAGCAGCCAAAGTCCAATTTTTGGTGATAGGCGGAAAAAGGTGAAAATGCTATTTTTCTCTTTTTGTTTGATGATTTTTCATCAGAATTTCATCAAATATGGTAAATATATTGAATTTAACATCATTCTATGGGATGTAGGGGGAAAACTGCAAAGAAAATGCATTTTTTGAAATATTTTGAGTTCATAATCTCTTTTCAGAAGTCAATTTTCCAACTTTGTTTGATAAATAAAGCTTATTCTGCTAGAAGAAATTCACTATTTTTACTTTAATTTTGTACTCATTTTAATCATTAGAATCTTAGCTTTCCAATGTTATAAAACTTATTGGTATCCATGGCAATGGAATCAAAATATTTGGTGTCCAGACAGCCATAGTCACTTTTTTGTGTGACTTGCGGAAAATGGTGAAAATGCTATTTTTCTCCTTTATTTGAAGATTTATCATCAGGATTCCATCACATATGGTAAATTAGTTGGATTTAAAGTTGAATCCCACAGAATACAGCTGCTCCACCTATTGTACTCCACATAACTAAATGGTTCAACAAAAATACCCCAGCTGGTGGCTCCCCCGCTTGGTCAAATTGTTCATATGCATGGGAAAAGCCGCAGATATTTGAAAACAGGGGTAGGCTCACTCGAAGGCTGCTGGCTCTGCCAGGAATAATGGCACAAAACTATAAATACACACATTTATACATTTTGGGTCGATATAAAGGCCTATAATCCAATTGAACTTTCATAAAAATAGGAATCTTTGAGGTGTTCAAGTTTATTTTAAGGGGGACTTATTTTTGTTGAAGGTTTTTCATAGTTTTATCATATTGTACAACATGTAACTCTCAAAAACCATTGGTTTCCCCCCTTCAAAGACTTGTTTTTCAATAAAGTGTACTTTCAGCTATATTCCTTTAATTTTTAATAATTATCTCATGTATATTGTACGAACGACGCTGCGTTTTGTTTTAAATTCCACACTTTTTTAGTATTTTACTATATGTTTTAATGTAATGACGTAAGATTTTGAAAAGATCATAGTTCAAAAATTATATTGGATAGCCCGCCTATTTTTTTTACGTTGGAAAGTTGTCTTTTTGAAGAACTTTTTGGCAAAGTTTCATGAATATCTCATGGATTTTGGATTTCTTGCCAAGTGTGGGATTCAACTTTAACATCAGTTTATGGTATTTTGGGGGAAAATGGGGAAAAGTGCATTCTTTGAAAAATTCTGAGGTAATAATAAATTAGCGAAAGGCAATATATATGTTTATTCTTCTTCAGGAAAATCCATTTTTTCAATGAATTTTGCACCCATTTTAATTTTTACAATGTCAGCTTTTTGATGAACAGAAATATGCTGTTATCCATGGTGACAGCATGGAGAATGCAATTTTCCAATTTTGCCTCAATGTTGCTTTTTCAAGATTCGAGAAAATCATTATTTTTGTTTGAAGTTTGCATTCATTGACAAATTTTTCATATAAGTTGGTGAAATACATACATGTATATATATATCATAAAAATGCTGTATTATTGTCAACAGTCAAGGTCATATTTTTTCATGACTGAGTTTTAAAAATATTTATGCAGGCTGGTGTATTCAATATAATAGTTTAGTCTTAACTTAGTCACAAATAACACCCGAGCCAGTAACAATTGTTACCATATCCTAAAACGGTGGACACCAAAAATCTAAACTGCTTATTGTCCTGTGAGACAAAGCTAAAACAGCTTTATAATGCTCATATCACTAGCACAAACCTTTTAAAAGTGTGCTATGACTGCAGTAGAAAGGTTCTGTTTGATCCGTAAAATCTTGAATTGAGAGAAGCTGTAACGATTTAAAATCTGGGAACAGGAACAATATTTCAGGGAGATGGTAACCCTGCTCCAAGTTAGATATATACAATTTCTTGGCCATTCCTTCAACTTGCTCATAACTACAAGAACAGGCTCAGGCTAGTGAATAGTAGTGATAAGAGTGAAGCATTAGTTTTTTAGAAAATCTATTGGCAAGGATTTTTTAGACCATAATTGTGTCCACCCTTAAATGAAATATTAAATATTTATCAATTCCTTAATGCTTTTTATCTCGAGTAATAATGAACCATACTTTTACCTTTGAATTTTATGATGGGGAAACAGTGCATATTGCATTTCAGTACACAATGAAACTATGGAGTACCACAAAAGATTCTTCAAGTATTCAAGCAGCTGAATTAAAACATATCCAAAAAAACCTATGCAGAAAGAGTAAACTCTTTATTGGGCCAATTTTTTCGAAAGTGAACCAAACTTGTATTAATATACAATGTATCCTCTTGGCTCTTGTCACTTCCACTTAAAATGTGCTGTTTGTATTGTAAATGCCAATTTTTGTTGCAATGTCAATGTGCAAGTTGAGGGAGTCACCCTTTATGTTGACCTGTGAATTATTTTAGTCGGATGGTCCTTTCACACATCTTTTAATTGCAGTATTGCAGTAAAAAATTGAAAATCTATCGGCTCAAAATCATATTTTAACTCCTGTCTAACAAATATTTGTTTTGTCAAATGTCATACCACATGATAGCATATAAAGGTGTGCGCTCCTAACAATAAATAATTCTAGTTTGTGCAGCATGTTGAATTTTTGCATATAATGGCTCTTAAATGTTTGATAAATTTCATGTAACATATAAGCCACATGGTAAAGACATGATACTAATGATCTATCTGTAGAAAAAGGTGAAATACGTGGTTTTGTGCAAAAACTAAGCGGAACATCTTGACATCATGCGCCACATTTCACCCCAACCACTGTGGCAAAACAGGACGAGGGTAACTGAGTTACCCTCGTCCCTAAATTGGCCTTAAATATTATGCAACATTGATTTTGAGTCTGTTGGTTTTGCTTACTGTTATCCAGGTAGTTTATGGTCACTGTATGAGATCCAAAAGGACATTTTGAAAAAGAGCCACTTTGAATTCAGTCTCTGACAATCAAAAAGTGCCTTAAAGCACAACGAAAATGACGAGGGTAACTGCATCCCGAGACGAGGGTAACTGTGACCATACGTGTTGACATGACGAGGGTATTTGCCCTTTTTATTTTTCTCCAAATGTGCTAGAAAGTCATCATTAACTTGATTAAGCCAGTAAACCTGGTCAGCAGACCTTGTATTCATTTTCAGGATAATCGGTGCAAGATATTTAAACTGTATGGTATATACATGTAGTGCTCACAAACATCTAACTTTTCATTTTCAATGTAAATTTGCACTGACATCACTGAATCTATTTGTTGTGGTATGCACGTTTTCCAGGGAAAAATAGAAATGGCCAAATCAGACCACTTCATGTGCATTGTGCATTAATTTCATTCAGAACCAAAATCATGGCCAATGTAAATTGAGCTAAAATTCAATCACAAATCCAGTCTATCAAAGCTCAATGTCTGGAGTGTGGAATGAATCAAGGTGCCCCCCTCCACTCCTTTCAAGCAATTTACTGTATAGTGCAGGTTTTCAGTTTTAATTTTTAAAGGCGAAGTTGACATTTTCATAATTTGTTTGTCGCATCCTTTTCCATGCAGTTGTGTTTTACAATATTTCGGAAGTGAAATCCTATTGGCCATGTTTGTTGACTGTTTGACATCATTTAACAATAACATGTGATGATAATGATCTATCCTGGTCATCTCATCCTCATTTAACTTCACAAATTCGTTTTTTTTTAAATAAACTAAGGAACTATTCTATTAATTTTATTATCTTTATGTGTATTGATTGGCAAGTTACACCAACTTACAAGAGTAGTTTTGAACATGTTTCATTCAACAGCAAAAAATGATAGTCAAAGATTTGAATGAGCACACCATGCTTTAAATACACTCATTGAGTGAGAAGAGTTTTTGCTTGAGCACAAGACACAACATCAGTGAGCTGTGTTCCAGAAATCATATTCAGCATATTAAAGTGTCTATAACCACTGTGCAGGGGCACTCCATGATCTGTTATGTAATTTATCTGTTACGAAGCAGGTGTCCAGCTGGCTGGTAGCTACACTGTCAGCTGGGATCTTCAGCTGCCTTTAAAGCAGAATGTGTTCAGTCAGAATTTGTGCAAAAATTTAATGTCTATGAGGGTATGAAATTTGAACATAAGAACAAAATGAAACATGTGCATATCTATAAGTGCAACTGCCCAAGGTGTGCATATAAAACAATATGTGGGCATTGCTTTGTATGTTTTGTATGTCTGGGGGGGGGCGAGGAGTACAAAAAATCCACATTTCACCTGAGGGGTCTTACTAAATATCCTAAGATAAGATAAGAGGTAAGATATACTTTATAAATGCAATGAGAAACTCTTGTAGAGCGAACCCATACGGTCATACAATCACTGGGGATACACGTATAGGGTACTTCGAAATAAAGATATGGGTGATATCTGCATGAAACCTAGGGGGGATATCAATTTTAATGGCAAAATCTGACCAAACTCCCATCTGGCCACCTCCGTCCCTCTTTTCTCCTCCCTCATTCTCCTTCTTGCCTCTTCTCACTCCATGTTTCCCTCCATGATGTCTCCACCTTCCATGCATTTTCCACCCATATCTTTATTTCGAAGTATCCTATCCCCAATCTTTTAAAGCAGTCTTTAAACACTCATCCTTTGCATTCAACTGATCCATGGACAGTGGACACACATTTTGCTGATTCATTTTAAAAAGTAAAATACGCTCATAATCTGCCCTGGGGGAAGGGAGGAAATAAAATTGAATGCGAGAGTGGCAAAGAGTGCCCCACAAAGATTTCTGCTTTTCTGGAGGAGCTGTATACCCGAATGTGTGGGATGACGTCTAAAATTAGCAACATAAAGATGGTCGAAAGGGCGGACTGAAAACCTTTTTGACTAATTCAGTTTGTCAAGCCTCACTGAGAAGTGATTTGGCCAATAGCCTACTGAAATTAATACACAGAACCCAGATAGGAAGACGATGGAATCCATACAATATATCCATAAATATTATTTAAAATATTTAACACTTTGTATTAAGGTAATTATGTTTAATAATCACTTTATTACAGATATTGTTATGTGTCGGAAAATAATATTTTGGAGCTTATATTTGGTTTGAAACTTTGAATTGCATTTGTATTTTGGGCATTGATGATCTCAGGTGTGACTATAATATTTGCCATTTCATGTAATCATCCTGGGCCAAACTGTATTGGTTTAATACACAATCTAGCTGCAAATACCCTCGTCATCATATGCAGTTACCTTCGTCTTTCAATTATTGAAAAAGCAGTTACCTTCGTCCTCATTTAACATGGGATCCAATGGGATGACCTAGTTTTTTCAATTTATTTTAACAAAATGGGACGAGGGTAACTCAGTTACCCTCGTCCAGTTTTGCCACAGTGCCAACACCAAGGCAAGTTGTGCCGCTTGACCTACTTGTTTCAAATGCCTTTCATGATCTTCCCAATGGTCCAGGTGCCTTGAAACTTGGCACGATTCTAACCAAGATATTATATTTTAATATCAGATTTTTAGATTACGTGATTCTGGCCAAGGTATTATATTTTGATATCTGATTTTTAGATTACATGATTCAGTAAAAAATCACATAACTTACCCTGGTCTCCCCTACTGTGTTACAGAAGATAGGCACCAAAGCAGTGCCCAGGTTTTTTTTAAGGACAGTTGGGTGAACTGAGTTAGGAAGCCCAGTGACTCTTGCACTTTTAGAATTGTGCTCAAATCCCACAAACTGGTGATAAATTCAACATATTCACCGGGTTTGACTAAATTCTGATGAGAACTCATCAAATAAGGATAAAAATAGCATTTTCACCTTTTTCCGCAAATCACCATAGGACGAATTTGGTTGCCTGGCAACCAAATATTTCAATGACATTGCTATGGATACCAATAAATTTCATATCATTGGAAAGCTGAGATTGTAAGGAGTAAAATGAGTGCAAAATTCATGGAAAAATAGTGAATTTCTTGAAACAGAATGAGCTATATATCAAAAAAAAAAGGGAAAATTGACTCAAAATATTTCCCAAAATGCACTTTTTTTTTAATTTTCCCCCCAAATCCCATAAACTGATGTTTAATTTAACACATTTACCATATGTGTTGGTATTCTGATGATAAATCGTCAAATAAAAGGATAAAAATAGCATTTTCACCATTTTCCGCAAGTCACCCAAAAAAATGACTATGGCTGTCTGGGCACCGAATATTTTGATTCCATTGCCATGGATACCAATAAATTTTATATCATTGGAAAGCTAAGATTCTAAGGATTAAAATGAATACAAAGTTGGAAAATTGACTTCTGAAAAGAGATTAAGAACTCAAAATATTTCAAAAAATGCATTTTCTTTGCAGTTTCCCCCCTACATTCCATGGACTGATGTTAAATTTAAGATATTTACCATATTTGATGAAATTCTGATGAAAAATCATCAAATAAAAAGAGAAAAATAGCATTTTCACCTTTTAACGCCAATCACTAAAAATAGGACTTTGGCTGCTTAGCAACAAAATATTTCCTTGCGAGTGCGATGGATACCAGTAAATTTCATATCATTGGAAAGCTGAGATTGTAAGGATTAAAATGAGTGCAAACTTCATGCAAAAATAGTCATTTTCTTGAAACAGGAAAAAACATTATTAAGCCAACGTTGAAAAATTGCATTCTGCAAATAGATTATGAACTCAAAATATTTCAAAAAATGCACTCTTCAGGAACGTTTTCCCAAATCCCATCAAGTGGTGTTAAATACAACATGTGTACCAAATTTGGTAAAATTCTGATGAGAATTGATCAAATTGCAGCCAAAAAACATGATTTTCACAGTTTTCCCCAAAAAATGGAGGTCTTGACGTTCTGCCTCGTGTTGTGACGCTATGCGATTGGTGCGAGCTTGCCACCCATCAGAAATTGAATCTTTAGATTCTCAGCTTCGAAATGAGCCTAAAATTGTCCATATAACAGTCGGGGGGCCAAAGACTCTCAATTTTAGAGGTTGGCTCCTGGACTATTTATTTTACAAAGTGTGGCTGCCAGGGTGTCCAGACCCTTGGTCCAAACTGAATCTATATGTGCCAGACAGCCTGGTAAATAATATATACTAAATTTCCATATAAATTTCATTATGCCTACAATTGCCTACCCATTGTTATGACCACTTTTAAGAAAGTTCATAGATTAGATTTATTTCGGATGTATGACATCCTGAAGTATTCCCTAAATCAGGCAACAGTCTGTAAACAAATACCCTGACCAGAAATTATTTACTTCAAGACTGCCCAAAAATAATTAAAGTTATTTATTTAACCAAAACTGAGGAAGAAATTATTTATTTAAAAAAAACACTCAACCTCTGCCCAACCCCACTTGAGATTAATGGTGGCCCACTCTGACCCCCATTGACACTTACAGGGAACTTTCGTGAAATAAAATGAAATTTTCTTTTTAATTTCGAGTTACTGCCGCATGTTTTGCACTCTGTTGACATGTTAATAGAAGAATAAGAAAATGACGCCAAGCATATTATAGGCTACAGAGTGCAGGAATGTGTAGTATAAATTGTGCTAACCCAAATGTAATCTCACACCTCTGGCAGGTGGCGCTTCAACCAATTCTCTGTTATGCAGATGAGTGTTTCTCGCTTAAAAGAGGTAATATTTTTGAACTTGAAAAAATTCAATCAAAATTGATTAAAACATCCCTTGGTCTCAGTAAATTCCTGAGATCATCGCCGCTACTAACTGCCCTTGGTGTGAGAAAGATTAATAGTCTGATAAACTGTCAGTCACTAAGGGACCGTTCACAATTTATGACCGGGGGGGGGTGGGAGTTTTGGCCGAGGGGGTACTAACTTTTCACACATGTTTCAAGGGGGGGTATTAATTTTGGACAACACTTCCAAGGGGGGGTAAGAAATTTTAACAAAGAAGAAATGTAAAAAAAACATGCATAAACTCATTTTATTTGGACTTTTTAACACGCCAAAGTCCGCGAAATGACGCGAATCTGTACGCGTGGCCCTGTATAAGAGTATATATATGTGTGAATTGCTTTGTATGTCGAGGGGGGGTACTAAAAATACGCGTGAAACCTAAGGGTGGGGTACTAAAAAACCGCATGAAACTCAAGGGGGGGTATCAATTTTTGACGGGAAGTTCCAGAAAAACTCCCACCCCCCCCAGTCATAAATTCTGAACGGTCCCTAAAACTATTTAATTCTGTTATGGCAGGAACTTCCCGATTAAAAATGTTTTATCTTAACTATTTTAAAAATAACCATACTGGATTTGTTAATAGTTTACCTGATAGAGTAATCTCTATATGTAAAGGCGAAAACCTAAGTTTAATCAGATTTGTCTAGATAAATCATATTGTAATAAAGCTTGTAAGAAATTTAGACATCTCGACTCCGATGGTGTAAGTGATTCCTGCAAAATGGTGCTTAGAAAAATGAAAACAAGGAGATGTTGAGGCTCGTGCTAAAACCTTTTTAGTTCTAGTTTAGTATTTTACCATTTATTTCAATTTTATTTTGTATAATTTTTTTACCGTTTTTATTTTGTTTATGTAATCTCATGTTTATGAGGATAAATAAATTCTTATGTCTTATGTCTTATGTCAAAATGGATATCCTAATCAATCAATTTTTGCACTAAATAGATAGAGGAAATACCTTCAAAATGGTACCATTTAGGCATCTATACATGGATTAGTTTATGAATAACAGAACATTTTCTGAAAATAGCGGCATTTGGTTTGGCGAAAATTTATTTTCAACCTTCCCGCACTCATATAGATCCTACTGGTTATCGTTGAGGTTTTAGATTGTCCAACAAGCAAATTTTGTAACTTAAGATATATGTCTTTCAAAATATATGGGTCTCCGAAATTCCCAAGGGGGGAGGAGGGTTTCGATATCTGGCCCATGAACAAATTGGTGATATTCATGCAAACTTCTGAGTTGCTCAGCACTTTTGGAATTGAGCAAAATAAGCAGACGTTAAAAGTGGCCAAATGTGCCCCGGTTTCCCCTACATGGAAGTGGTGGTTTTGGTTTTCACAAGTTATAAGGATTTCCAAACATATATGAACATATATGAGTTTCCACAAAAATCGACAAAAGCACTCATCTCTAAAATTCAGGAAGGATCTTTGAGGCTGTAGTTTTTTGTTTCAACCCCATCAGCATGCCTCAGTGGTCCAACGTCGGCCCGAAGCTGGTCCGATGCTGCTGACATCGGACTGATGCTGGGCCGACGTTGGACCGCCGAGGCATGCTGACATTGAAGGCCATCCATGTGCCGCATCTACTATAATAAAGTTAAGTAAATGATTACATCAACTTGCTATGGTCAATCAGTGGTCAGTCATGTGGCAAAATTCTGCTCTTCTGCGGAGATGTCAAACTTTTAAATAATACATTAATAAAATATGGTTTTCTTGTTTTTGTTTTTAAATCAGGTTTGAAACACAGCTGCAAGGAGCCTTGTCTTGTGTCATTGCAAGAAATGAAATTGAAGATATTGAAGTCACTGGAATGGGATTGATGGCACTTTCTCCGTCAAGTTCATCTTCTGGAAATGAACGGGGAGAACAAAACATTGGCAGGTGGGAATTTAAATTAGTTCGTCAAATGATTACTTTTAAAAGAAAGGGGCAGTTCACTGAGAACAATGTGAAAGGGCAACATATCTGGCTTGTGGCAAAATAAGTCAATAGGCCCTCATTTTCCTATTTTCAATATTAATACTCCATTTATGAGAAGATGGTATGGCCCTCTCTCATTGGGGCCCTAACCTGAAAGTTTGATTGTATCACACAGTCATAAACATGGTCACAAAGATAAACATAGGCTGCGTTGCAGCAAACCTTCATAAAAAAAACAACATTTTAAAAGGACACCATTACACCATAAAAGTGATGTGAACCACATTGCATGTAATGTTTGCAATAGTGGCCTGATCTTGCTCTGAAATTATCTATGTGCCCCGCCATATGCCCACCTGCATGCCAGGGTATGTGGAACGATGGAAAGACCTTACTAGACCAATATACGCATAATATGGACCATTTTCATGAATAAACAAGGAATAAGTTGTGAGGGATGGGTCATGATGTTTCAAAAAGCATTAAGAGTAACTTTGAAGCAGACCAACAAAGGGCACTAAAATTTTATATAGGGAATGTATATAAACTTTAATCTATGGACATACAATGATGGCCAAGTTTTGGCTTGGAAACAAAAAATAATAATTTTAATATTTTTTTGTCAATATTTCGAGATGTATGGAATATCCATGAATCACACCCACAAAAGAGACAAATTTATCATATAGGTGACATGTGCAACAAATTTCATCCATGTACCTGCATTGTCCTGCAATTTTGATCAAGTTTTGGCCCTAAATGAAAAAAAATAATAATACATTTTTCTCAATATTTGAAAAAAGTATAGAAAATCAATCAATCAGACCATGAAAAGGCACAACTAGACCATATAGGCTACATGTGTGACCGCCCGACTGCCCGCCCGTCGGACGGACAACTTTTGACCAAAGTGATAACAATACCTTCTTCGAACTTCTTTTGCTGAAGGTAAAAATGTTGGCTTCTTTCTTGATTGGTTAGTCCGCCTCTGAATGTGAACTTATTTTGAATTTATTGAATTAAGCATGCATGGGAAATGAGATGAGTCATTGAGGCTTTTCAATCATGTTATGACAACCGTGCCTCAAAAAGAAAACACTGAAATAATATTGCTGAAGATAACTGAATTGTTGCACAATTCTCTGAATGATTAGAAAAAAATACATCTTTTTGAATGATAAGAAAAAAAAAATCTTAATGAGAGCTAGCAAACATTGCGTCATAACATTGTTACAACTTTACTGTGACAATAATATGCAATAATGCTTTGCTGTAACAGCACAATTTTAACAATCAAACTTTTACTAATGTTACTAGTTGCTCTTTGATTTGTAGGTACCAGTCGCCTTTACAAGGACATTCAGAAAGATCAGACCAATGATAACTCCTTTTACTTTAGTAATTTTTTATTTGTATTTTTTCTTGGTGAAATGGTTTTGAGGTTAGGTGACCTGGGTTACTGCAAAATAATAAGCTTTTAGATCACTATACCCTGAAGCAATTTGTTGCGTTATATGCAGCAAGTTTCTTTACCACATAATATGTAGCATCACTTGTCAGCTTTCCCTTACAAATGATAAAAGCTTTTCAATGCACTTAAAGCATACTCAAACTGCACAACGTTCCCAGTAATTAGGCAACCTCACTTTTTCCCCGTGAGAATAACATTGCCCAATCTTATGAGCTGAGTTAATTTTACGATACTTTTTAAGTACATCGCTGCATGAAACCATAGACTGGGATAAACCATAGAAACAAACCCTAAAGTTATTCACCTTTTACAAAGTGGTGACATCCTATCAAAGCTGCACTTACTTTGAAAATCCTTTACTGCTTGTTGCACCTGAGTATACCAGTATACCAGTTGTGTATGCCCAAGCGTATATAATCACTCACAAATATCCACAAAAGACTATCACGGATTTTGGCTTAGTCTTTTGACTTTGAGACTTTGACCAAAGAGCCTATTTGACTATTAGCCTATTTGATATTATGCTCAATTTTCATTGGCTGTTGGATATTTGATTAGAATCTTATTGAATTCTCAGTGTGTCCAATGAGAATGCAGCTTAATATCCACTGGCCAATCATAGCTCTGTGGATATTATGCTTGACCGTCATAGGCTAGGATATTTTGCCAGATTCTCATTGGTCAGGATATTAAGTGGCATTCTCATTGGACAAATTATTCACTACTGTTGATATTAGGGTGGATTCTCATTGGTCAAGATATTAAGGCGTATTCTCATTGGTTAGTTCACTATTATCCCAAGTTGGATATTTGTCAAAATCGACAATAGTATAAAAGAGTTATTGCAAGTGACTTGGGCATGTATCCGAAGTATAAGATCTTTGCCAAAATCCACTATAGTTGGGAGTGCGCGATAATGAGTGATTTAGGCATGCGCCCAAAGGACCTATGTTTTGCCTAAAGGCCTGGCGGATATTTTGAAGGATGCGATAACTTTGAGAAAGTCATGCCAAAAGGAGTCGTAACGCCGAAGGGCCCTATAGTTTGCCCAAAGACCTTAAAATTTGTCAAAAGACCCTATATTTTGCCCAAAGGCCCAATATCCATGCCCAATAGGCCCATTGGGCACAATAGTGGATATTGGCGGTAGCACCAGTCCACTCTCGACTAGTAGTGATTTTGAGGACCTATGATGCTGCATTTTGTCAGCCTTGATTGATTTTGTCAGTCCTGGTGTTTTTGTCTCACATCTATGCTAACTGATTTATTATCCAGTGGCAAACATGTGTTCGAAGGGAACAAACTTTAGTCAAATTTTTTATCAGTGAAATAAGGTCAATGGATGTGATAAACAAATATAATGATGGGCACTTTCCTTCAAAATAAATATTCCATCGAACATAAATGATTTATATATATATATAGCTTATTCACAGAAGAAATCTTCACAGGTAATAACAAAAAAATATAAAAGCTAATAGTAAAAACAATACTAAAAAAACATTTAACTAAAATGAAATAGAACAAAATAACTAAATAAAATTCAAGTAGTACTAAGGTGATTAATTATTTCTGACGTTTCAAAAATATTTTAATATTATCAAAAATATCAGATTTAGCCCCTTAGTATAAAAGTTGAATATATATCTGGACGTTGTGCATCAATTGGTTGCTGAGATATTGCATTATTTTAGGTAATTTCAATCAAATCTGGAAAAGAATGTCATTTTTGTTATTTGTACAACCAACTTCCCCAAAAAAGCTCTTTGGAGCTAGACGTCCCCTGCCCCTGTGGGATATTTTTACTTTCCCTGTGGGACATCTGCAGCCTCGCCGGCAGTTTTTGACATCCCGTCGACGGTTTTTGACATCCCACCGACAGTTAGATCTTGCCCCACAGGGATTTAGATCTTGCCCACAGGGATGTGATCTTATCCCCGCCGATTTACGATCTTATCCCGCCGATTTAACATCTTATTCGGCCAATTTAAAACCTGATTCCGCCGTGATATGCTGTTAATTAATTATATAATCTTTTTATAATCATTGTGTGTTGCCAGGTTAGCCATATTTTTCCTAGAAATCATCTCAAGCTATCCCTCAGGGGTAAAAAGTTCTCCGGTTCTTGCCGTGAGAATGGGCCATGAATAGCATTAGAGCTGGATGATGAATAAAATCACTCACTTTAGTTAAAAGCCTTCATGCAAGAATTAGTGTTTGTCGTAAATGATCATTGAGGGAATACCATTATAGTTTAAACTTTCTATATTACAGCGCAATTAACATATTGTCCAATAATCATAAAATTTCTTTGAAAGAGTCATTTTACCATGGGAGTCAACGTCAAACTACCAGCTGATGGGGCTGCTTGAATAAATCTGTGGAATGTAATTGAAAATATAAAATAGTGTAAGTCATGTATGTATATGATTTCATGATTTACACAGCAACTTTGAGAATTTCTGACTGAAAATGAAACCTTTCCCTTGCATCAAGATGTCATTGCATGGTCAGCTGGTCACAGAAAAGTGAATCTACACTTGCACCAGATTTGACATTATTACATATTTACGAATGCGTTAGTCTCATCTCGCTATTTGATGTTTTCGGACTTAACAGGTTGGCATGGGAATCTAACCAGTTTGACCTGCTTGATTGACCATCGTTGGATCTGCAAGATTGCTGATTATGGGTTTCAGAACTTTCGCTCCGTTAGTGTGGATAATTGCACAAAGCCAATTGCTCCAGAACTTTCCGGTAGTGAAAGTGCTTTTGGATCTAAGGAGGGGGACGTTTACTCGTTTGCAGTAATTTGTCATGAAGTGTTGATATCAGAAAGCAGCCTACTATACTATACTATACCCTCAGAAGTCAGGAATACATACCTAAGTTTTGCAGAAACAACAACTAGAGGAATAAGACCTGAAACAACAGCAGACCACCCAGATGGTAAGATAATAACCATCTGCTAATAGCTAGGGCTTGTAGAGGCAATTTCTCGATTTATACTTAGGTAACTTAGGTGACATTCTCAACACACCTCTATGCTCAGATGGAGTTCAAATGTCAAGATATGAGCGTGACATCCCTTCTGATAACTTAGTACTTTTGCATCAAAAACCTTTAAGGAACATAATCTGTATGAAGGAATTTATGTATGTGCCAGTACATAATGGGCAATAAGTTAAAACATTATGGCATAGTGGCGACATTTGTGTCATGCAGCTTTGTCACTTATCAAAATATCTATCAAAGCTTGGGATACAGCTCTATTTGAGGGCCAAAATAAGTGCAATAGTTATCAGTTACAAAGTCACCAGATTATCTGATCAAATTACTAAAATTCTAACAGTGGAAATTTAATGCAAAAGCAGAAATGTCATTATTTGTTTGTGGGCGTTCGTTTTTTATTGCATGAAAACCATGTCATTGATGAGTAATTGCAAAAAAAAAGAGATTTTGCCTATTTTTCCAGACAGATATCCCAAAAGTATGGAACACCTGATTAGAACATGCTTGAGTGAAAACCCGGATGACAGACCAACATTCAAGAAGATAGCCGCAAGCTTAAAAGATTTGAACGCTGCCAAAAACACAAGTTTGGTTGACAGGATGATCGCTAGACTTGAAGCCCATTCAACAAGACTAGAGGAGATCGTAGCAGAGAAAACGGCCGAATTGCAGGAAGAAAAGGGAAGAGCAGAACTTCTCCTGGCTGAACTTATTCCGGCTTCTATTGCAGAAAGCCTGAAACGAGGCGAAAAGATAGAGCCAGAAGATTTCGACAGTGCCAGCATCTTTTTTTCAGACATTGTTTCATTCACAAAAATCTCAGCAGCTGATGTAGTCAAAATGTTGAATCTGATGTACACTGTTTTTGACGATATTTCATCTAAATTTGATGTGTACAAGGTGGCCACCATTGGGGATGCATATTTTGTTGCAAGTGGTGTTCCTATACGCAATGGCAATAGGCACGCAGTTGAGATTTGCCAAGTGGCCGTAGAGTTGCTTGAAGCTTGCAGGACCCTTGAGATCCCACATATTCCTGGGCAGATGTTAAGGCTTAGAATTGGCATCCACACTGGGCCTTGTTTGGCAGGAGTAGTTGGAGTTAAGATGCCCAGGTACCTTCTGTTCGGTGACACCGTTGATATTGCGTCAATGATGGAGTCTGGTGGAGAACCAATGAAGATACACGTCAGTAAAGAAACAGCCGAAATCTTGCCAGATAATAGGTTCAATTTGCAAAAGAGGTCAGATTTGGTGGTTGTAAAAGGATATGGTGAAATGGAGACCTTCTGGTTGGACATTAAAACTTAGTAAAATCATTCTGAATGAACATCACATACTGCAGGCTATCAACCATATTCTATGATATAAGATTGTTTCCATGCAATAAGGAGAACTTGATCGCTGTTCGATTTTACAAAAGGTCATCACATCAAATGATAATGACAATTCTTTATTCTTTGCAGCACAGCAAACTTTTGTGGAGTGTATCTTAATTATTATCTATATTTTTCAGTCTTCATACACTATATCTCACAATATGAACACTTGTTTTGAGAAAGTTGGCAGAGAAAGTTGGCAGAAAAAGTTAATAATGGAGTTTGAATGCTAGCAAGGTCTGCTGTATAGTGTATATTGTATAAGGTATATTTATGATCCCTAATCACTCTTTGAAAGTCTCAACTACTATTTCCAGCCAGAATTTTGAATTTTTGGTTGGGTGCAGCCCACCACTTGAATTTCCATATTTCACATTGCTGTGGCTCTACCTGGCATTAACTCTGTAGGATGGGTTTTTATTGGCGGCGTGCTCTTCGATCCCAATACACTGTAGCAAAACCTCTCTAATGTCAGTCATTGGAAGTTGCTACGATTGAATCAGACCATCATGTGCTAACAATTTCAAAATCTATGGAGATTTCTAAAATATCTCATAATCATGTCTAGGAGTGAGTGTATTTCACTTTCAACTTTCACTTTTTCCTCTACATGGGCACCTTCGGAAAAAGTTCAGAAAAAAGATATCAACCTATAAGTATAAGAATGTGCCACGGGTCAAATATGATGACATTGTTTGAAAAACAGATTGTCTTGATAAGCATATATGCATGCCTATTGTGTGTCTTGTGCATATCTGGGTAACACAAAACAAAATGTAAATGTTGTGAAAATGTATGTAATTTTACAATTTACATGGTTATGGAGATAATTATATATTGTTTCATCCCACTCAAGGGTTGAACAGGGAGGGGATATATGTTTGGGGGCAGACACAGTGTCCCCTTTCGAATTTAAAGAATAATTATTAAGGTAAGCTATGGGTTTATAAACCATATTAATATAACTTTGAGTGACAAAAAGGCACTTTTTCACCCTTCTTTGTGTTTAAAGGTAGGCTACACATTTCACTCTGTAATGTAAAATAAAGATATTGATCAAATATAAACCAGTATGTTGTTTTTGTCATTGAAATTCGGATAATATAAAATATACACTTACCAGCAAAAGAAACACAACACTTCTGGCTTATAATTTTGCGAAGAATTTTTTTTAGACAAACAAATTATATGGTATTGACCCTTAGATCAACTGGTGTCTTTGTGCCAGAAATCATTCAGCTCTGAACATTTCCTGTCTGCCTTTTGACTTGTTTATCACATTTCAGTTTTTGTAATAAAGTATGACTTTACCAACAAGTCACACCAAAAATTAAGGTGATATTTTAAATAATGCTCAAATAGGCGATAAAAGCCGAAAAATTAGCGCAGCAACTCTATTCTTGAATTTTACAGAGAACAATTTGAAAATTGGAGTTTTGCTCATTTCAAAATGTAGCAGACAAAATCTATATATATATAGGTTTGGGCCCTTAGAATTGAGCTTTTTTAATAAAATTTTGATGTTGACAAAGTGCTAAACAAGACATTTTAGGAGACCCTGACCTTGTCTAGATGAGATTCATATGCTTCTAAATAATCATTTAAAATTTTTAATTTTCAATTATGTTAAGTCAGTAATATCAATGCAATTCTGCAAGCTGCAGCGAGCGGTCCACAGAAACTGAGTGTGAGGAACTCGCACAACTTTTGTCTGGAAGAATCCAGGGCTGTTTCAGAGTATGTTGATGGCCTCGTCTGTTTCCTTAGAGAATGTGATTAACCCTTGTAGCCGCAACCGATTTTGGGTACACAAAGCCGCAATGGGGGCCTCTGAGGCCCCCTCCCTTTCTCAACTCAAAAAATATACTAAAGTTTAAACATTTTACATTAAAAGTAGTATTAGTATATGTGACCTGCTCCACCAAAATGAGTTCAAAGTAGGCAATCCCTATTTTCCAGAAATCAGCAAAATGTGTCAAAAGGTCACATTTTTATGTTTTTTAGCTGTTGGTACCACGTTTTAGCAAAAGTCCTTTTGTCTGTTGTCAGCAAAAACAAAGATATATATTTGGTATAAAATAAGTAGGGGTTTATTCAATTACAATTAAGTGGTATACAAATGAGAAGTGTACAAATATAAACATTGAAAATACCTTACATTTGTATACATGAAATTATAGATATGGTGGACAGTCAACAGTGGCTGAAAGTCCCATATTAAATATAGAAAATGTAATTAACCCCTACTGATAATGATTAACCTATATGTATATTTAGATCATGAAAAATATAAAGAAAACAGTTGAAATATGAAAATCATGCTAAGTACATATAATAGCAATACAAATACACTTGTGGTAGCATGTGAAATATGGCCAAAAGCTGAGGAGGCTTGCAACTGTTCACAAAGTGCAAGAAGACTCAGCTGCAACCACAAGAGAAAGAAAAGGGGGGAGGACAATGAAACACCAACTACACTAATCAAGTAGTTACAGTGGGTTATGACAATGTTAATTTGACAGTTACTTCTTGGTTAACCAGGGAATGGGAAAGTTTGAATGAGATACACTTTAGGTAAACCAGGTCGTTTGAAGCAGTGTGCTTTGCTGATTTACCGAAAACTATGACATGATGTCATCACAAGTTGATCACAGACAGTGTAATTACTGAAAAATTCCTTGATTATCAAGTAAATGACAATGTTGTGCGGGAGGCACAATAAAAAAGAATAAATCACAGAATTTGGGACAAGTGTATGGCTGACGTAAGGAACAATGTTAGTACTAACGACTTCTTGATTGTCCGGTAAATATGTTGTGCAGGGAACACAATAAGAATGTTTTCATCACAGAATTTGGCACAACTGGTGTGCACGACAAAGGGAACAATGTTATTAGTAACAACCTCTTGATAGTTAAGTAAACAGCAATGTTGTGCGGGAAGCACAATTGAAAATGAATTCATCACAAAGTAAATAATGTTGTAAACCAAGCTCTATAATCAATTAACCATCAGGTTAGAACACAACATGTGTGTAATAAAACAATAGCAATTTAATTCTGACAAATGTGTTGATTGGCCAGTAAATAACAATGTAGTACACCAATCACAATAACCAATTAACCATCAGGTTAGGGTACAACTAGTGTGCAATTAAAATAGTAACAATGTTATTACTAACAACTTCATTGATTTCCATTAAATAACAATGTTGTGCACCATGCACAATAATCAATTAACCATCATGGTTGGACAAAACTAATGTGCAATAAAAATAGTAACAATGTTATTACTAACTCATTGATTGTCCAGTAAATAACTATGTTGTCCAACAAACACAATAATCAATAAACCGTCAGGTTAGGGCAAAACTTGTATGCAATAAAAATAGTAACAATGGTATTACTAACAGCGTCACTGATTGTCCATTAAATAACAATGTTGTGCACCAAGCACCATAATCAATTAATCATCAAGTAAATATACGGTATTGAAAATACCCAATTCAACAAAACCAATACTGATTTTGAGATGTCACCTGTGACTTGTGTATTACCAAGTACTTGCAACTGGATGGCAATTATTTACCAGTGACATGTGCAGTTACCTGCTGCATTCATGTGCTTACAACTGGTTCAGGTGATCATGACAAGTCTACTCTGGAAGCTGAACTGTCAATGTTGTGCACCAAGCACAATAATCAATTAACCATCAGGTTAGGGCACAACTAGTGTGCGCAATAAAAATAGTAACAATGTTATTACTAACAACTGCATTGATTGTCCAGTAAATAACAATGTTGTGCACCGAGCACAATAATCAATCAACCATCAGGTTAGGACACAACTAGTGTGCACAATAAAAACAGTAACAATTTTTATTACAAACAACTTCAGTGATTGTCCATAAAATAACAATGTTGTCAATCAAGCACAATAATCAATCAAGCATCAGGTTGGGGCACAACTAGTGTACAATAAAAATAATAACAATGTAATAACTAAGAACTGCATTGATTGTCCATTAAATAACAATGTTGTCCACCAAGCATAATACTCAATTAACCATCATGTTTGAGCAAAAGTAGTGCGAAATAAAAATAATAACAATGTTATTACTAACAACTGCATTGATTGTCCAGTAAATAACAATGCTATCCACCAAGCACAATAATCAATTCTTATGACTAACAACTTCATTGATTGTCCATAAAATAACAATGTTGTCAACCAAGCACAATAATCTCTTAACCATCATGTTAGGGCAATACTACTGTGCAATAAAAATAGTAACAATGTTATTACTAACAACTTCATTGATTGTCCATAAAATAACAATGTTGTCCCCCGAGCACAAAAATAAATTAACCATCATGTCAGGGCAAAACTATTTTGCAATAATAAAAATAGTAAAAAATGTTATTACTAACAACTGCATAGATTGTCCATAAAATAACGATGTTGTCTATTATGCAGAATAATCAATAAAACCATCAGGTTAGGGGACAAGTAGTGTATTATAATAAATAAAAAATATATATAGTAACAATGTTATTACTAACAACTGCATTGATTGTCCAGTCAATAACAATGTTGTGTACCGATAACAATAATCAGTTAACCATCGGGTTAGGATACATTAGTCTGCAAATAAAAATTATATATAGGTATAATGTTATTACTAACAACTTCATTGATTGTCCATTAAATAACAATGTTGTCCACCAGGCACAGTAATCAATTAACCATCATGTTTTGACAAAACTAATGTGCAATAAAAATAGTAACAATGTTATTACTAACAACTCATTGATTGTCCAGTAAATTACAATGTTGTCCACCAAACACAATAATCAATTAACCATCATGTTAAGGCACAATAACTGAGCAATAAAAACAGCAGCAATGTTATTACTAACAACTTCATTGATTGTCCATTAAGTAAAGGATGTATGAGGGACACTGGATTACAACCAAGCCTGGTGAAGGACGATGTTTGCACATGCCGATCCAAGAGTGCCAGAACTTCTATACATGTATTGTAAATTGGGAGGAACATATAATAATGAAAGAAGAGGAAAAAAAGAAAACCCAGAAACTTCTTGGCTACTAGGTCTCTTGATGTGTGAACCATCATGATTATGCATGTTATGTCTGGCATGGCACTTCGAAAGAAAAATGGTCCCTGTAATTAATCCATTCATCGTGTTTAAGCTGATCTCAGAATAAAGTGAGAGTAGCACGACAATGTTCTGCAGTGATAAGCGACAAAAAGCACAGTGGACTGATGACTTAAATTGCTATATATATCATGAATATGGACGTCCGGGTAATCCTCCTGTTTTTGCAGCAGTGATAAGCTGTATATATCTTGATTAGTGGACTAATGACTACATTTGCAGTTGTGAAAGCTGCTATATAAACTTTGTAGTAATCCTCCAATTAATTTTGCAGCAGTGATACGGCTGACAAAATATGCAATAGAACAATGTAGAAGATTTCTCAGTTTGTTTGGGTACTAGTCGTTCTGAAAAGAGACAAGCCGTTTTGTTAGCGAGAGATAATACATTATAAATTATAACATTAACAACATTGAGGTTATACGATAATTTACATGTTCAGTGAGACAAAGGAGAATAGTTTTAAAATATAATTTGAAATTTAAATAAATATATAAAATGTAAAGTTAATGTTATGTGTGAAACTTTTAAAAAGGGGGGTCATATAAATTTTACTCATAAAATATACTTTATAAATAAATAAAAAGTTATACTGATCTTTAAGTGACGGACGACCACATAGAGTGTGATCTTGAAAGTATGTTTCTCAAGGTGTGATGAAATCTTGATTTGCAGCGGCGACAAGATGGGTAAGCACAAAGCATGGCTTGATACTGGAGCAATGACAAGCTCAGTTTTTCTTTGGAAGCAGAGACAAGCTATCAAAAAAGCATTGTGGTAATACATAACAATTTTTTTTTTGTGCATCAAGCACAATAATCAATTAACCATCAGGTAAATATATGGTATTGAAAATACCCAATTCAACAAAACCAATACTAATTTTGAGATGTCACCAGTGACTTGTGTATTACCAAGTACTTGCAACTGGATGGCAATTATTTACCAGTGACATGTGCAGTTACCTGCTGCATTCATGTGCTTACAACTGGTTCAGGTGATCATGACACGTCTACTCTGAAAGCTGAACTGTCAATGTTGTGCACCAAGCACAATAATCAATTGACCATCAGGTTAGGTCACAACCAGTGTGCAATAAAAATAGTAACAATGTTATTACTAACAACTTCATTGATTGTCCAGTAAAATAACAATGTTGTCCCCCAAGCACACTTATCAATTAACCATCAGGTTAGGGCACAGCCAGTGTGCAATAAGAATAATGACAATGTTATTACTAACAACTGCATTGATTGTCCAGTAAATAACAATGTTGTGCACCAAATTCAATAAAATTCAATGTTAAATCATGGGACGGTTGACAGTCTTCCAACGGCCAATAATATGTGTCTTGTGTGCATCATGTGAGGAACAATGTTATCACCAAAGGATAACACTATATATATAAATGAATTCATCATAGGATTGGGCACAATTGGTGCACACAACATGTGATACAAGAGCAGTGACAAGCTTGGGTTTCATTTGAAGCAACAACATACCATCAAAATCAAGCTCAGATCTATATATATATGTTGTGTAACACTTGTAGCATCTCCTCGATAAACATTCATTTGTAATTGTGAAAACAAAAGGTTGCTAAGAGCTTACAGAGCATTACTAAATGTTATAATAAAATACACTAGCAGCAGTAAAGAGATATAATAGCTGGTAGATTATAAAGTGATGTAATAGTACAATCCATTAGTAACAATGAAAAAAAATAAATAAATAAATAAATAGATGTGTTGTAATAAATTCATCTAATCATAAACATATTAGCCTCAGGGGTGCATGGTGGTCAAACTGAGTATAACTCCTGATAAAGACATTATCAGCAGAGATAAGATGCGTGATTTATTAATAAATCCATATAGGCCTGACATGGTAAAGCCTTCTGCAGCAGAGGGAAGCCTTCAAGAATTGACATTGTATAAATTAATTTGTGTAGTGACATAATATATATGCCATGTGAACAGGCCTGTCGAAAAGGTGCAATTGCAAAGTCTGTTGAGACTGACTTTGTCAGAGTAATGGACAATAAATAGTCCTAAATTTTTGTAAGTTTCCTTTATTGTGTAGGAATTCTTAACTGTGACTGATTCATAACAATAAAATAAGAGGATAGATGTATATAATTTTAAGGTGCGAGTCCCAACAGCAAGTTATTGTGTGGCAATAGGAGAAACGAAAACAAGGTGGCTTAACATTACCAAGTTTGTATAATCGAAGACACAAGGTGGTTTTTTAATTTTTTGGTTTTTGTTTTGATATAAATCAAACCACAAATTACATTCTTTATGATTATTAATGGGAACAAATTTGCTATATTGACAAGCTGGCAGGAAAGCAATGTATGATAATATTTATGTTATTTAAGACCATTTTAACCAGAAACAGATTTTAAATTATCTAAATTGGGTGTATTTCTTGATTTACTTAGTTTTTTTATTGCAATGGCGGGAAATTCAAATTCCATTTTCTCAAAGTTCGATGTTCCATATAATCAATGTTGAGGTGCTATATCTTTGGATTGGATGGAGATTTGCTTTCCGTGTGGCACCCAACACCATCTGCAACTTCATCCCTGAGGTCTGCCTTGCCATCGTTCATGCCTTCGAAAGACACCTGGCACTACCCACACAGCCTGAAAGATGGAAGGAGATAGCCAAGGCCTTTGAGACGAGATGGAACTTGCCTCACTGCATTGGAGCTCTGGATGGCAAGCACGTCGCAATCCAATGTCCCAGGCAAGGAGGCTCCTTGTTCTACAACTACAAGGGATTTCATTCCATTGTCCTGATGGCCCTTGTTGATGCCGACTGCAAGTTCATCTATGTGCAGGCTGGCTGTCAAGGAAGTGCATCTGATGGCGGCGTCTTCAAGGACACAACTCCTGGACGACGGAGAACTAGGCCTACCACCTCCAGAACCTCTACCTGGCACAGTAGACAATCCTTTCCCATATTACATCGTGGGTGACGAGGCATTTCCCCTGAAGACATGGCTGCTCAAACCAGTGCCAAGAAGGAACCTTGAAATTCCTTCCAGAGTCTACAACTGCAGGATTTCAAGAGCCAGGAGAGTGGTGGAGAATGCCTTCGGTCTGCTGTCACACAGGTTCAGATGCTTCCTGACCACCATGCCCCAACGACCTACAAGAGTGACATACATTACAATGGCTGCTTGTGTTCTACACAACATTCTGCGAGACAGAGTAGGCGTCCACCATGCCCGTGACAATGAAGTTATGGACAGAGAAGATCCACACACACATGACGTCACTGAAGGAGTTTGGAGAGGAGACCGTCAATTGCATGACCTAGGAGAACCGCTTCGACACGGAAATGCCTCCAGAGATGCCAAGGCTGCTCGAGACTACCTACGTGCCTATGTCAACAGTCCAGCAGGAAGTGTCCCTTGGCAGTTGGAGAAAATCTGAAGAAGATGCAGACTATCTATTCAAAACAACAAACCCCAGGCCCTTTTAAGGGCCACCAAATCTCCCAATTGAGCTGGCCATGTACGCATCCTATGTTGACAAAACAAGCCCAAATATCAATCAATCTATCTATCTATCTATCTATCCAAGTCCAATCGCTGCAAAGTGACGACAACTGCTTTTGTTTTCTGCAGTGTATATATGTAACGAGCAATGTGTTCCATCTATTGAGCTATCTATCTGCCTATCTATCTGCCTAACTATCTATCTGTCTATCTATCTATAGGCCCCATTTAAGCATGTAAGTCCCGGAACTCCTTGACGTCCTGCAACTCCCGCTATGTCCCACTAACTCCTGCTAACTCCCGCTAACTCCCGCTGACTCCCGCTAACTCCCTCTAACTCCCGTAACTCCCGCTAACTCCCGTAACTCCAGCTAACTCCTGCTAACTCCCGTAACTCCCACTAACTCCCGCTAACTCCCATTACTCCCGTAACTCCCATCTAACTCCTGTCAACTCCCATAACTCCCGGTAACTCCCGGTAACTCCCGCTCAGTCCCACAACTCCTGCTAACTCCCGTAACTCCTGGTAACTCCCGCTAACTCCCAAAACTCCCGGTAACTCCTGTCAACTCCCGTAACTCCCTGAAGTCCCAAATGGAGGCTCCGTTTGGGAGTTACATGCTTAAATGGGGCCTCTCTGGCCAAAAAATAATTTTTGTTATATTTTGTTAAACTGGAACTAAAACAGGAAAAAAAAAAAGTTGTACTTCAAACCAAAAAAACATATTTTCAGAACGTAAAACCAGGTAACTTCATAAATAAAGGTTGTAAAGTGCTATTCTCTCTACCGCCCCCCCCCCCCCCCATCCCCCGCTGCTTAGCCGCCACAGTACGAAAAATGGTTGACATTTATTCCAGCAGAGTCTGAAATTATGTGGAATCCGAGCGACAAGTCAGCAACAATCCTCTGTGGTGTAGTGGTTAAGGCGTCGGGCCAGCAACTGAGAAGTCCTGGGTCCAAACCTTTTCAAGTTAAACTTTTTTTTTTTTTTTTTTTTTTTAGTCACCCAATCAAAGCCTTCTGAAGCTCCTTGATGGATCCGCAATACAGAAAAAGCCTTAAAGCAACCTTTTTGTGTATGTTTGCTTCACGTTTACCCCAATAAACAGTGGCAAAAGTGCAAGAACAGGCATTTAACTGATATGCAGTAGTCTAGGTGCCACAACAGGCCAAAATATTCTAATTCTAGTCACTGCTGTATGCTACATTAGTATCCCGCAAGCTAAACTGCATGCAGAAAGCACATATCTAGCAGACGACATTGGTTTTATAGGATTAAGGCCGGGAGAAAATAGAAAGCTGTGCTCTGATTGGTTGACTTAATGCAGGTGAACTTTGAAATACACGCTGCAGGCCAGCAACTACCATGGAAACTTGTTAAAATGGAGTAGATTAGCATTACTATGGCAGTGACATGGGCTAAGATTGCTCCGGTAACAGATCACAGCAGAAAAGCCGCAGATTTTTGGCGGGAAAAGCTGGAAAACTGCATTGTTCGGGTGCCGGTGGCAGTTTAATGCCTTTCTGGATGCCTTGCCCATCGAATAGCATGGTTTTGTGATTCTAGACCTCTGCATAGGCCTATGTGGGCATTTGCATGCTAAAAGATAAGTAAAAACGGGCCCTCTGGTAAGAATCAACCCGGAGGTATCCTGGCTAAATGTCTTGATATATTACTTATCAACACTAGTGGAGCAGCATTTCCTGCAAAAATGATGAAAATTGCATCATTTCTCAGCCCGAAAAGTGCCAAAAACCTCCGTTTTCGCACTTTTTGAGAAAAATGACCCCCGTCACGGCAAATTAGGTCAGGGGCCCGAAAGTGGCACTGAAAGATTTCCAGCATTCGGGCACATGTCCCTCTACCACACAACAGTTACATTGCACCAATAATGGCCCGCAAACGGATGGTGAAGTTTTGTCACCGCCCTGTGGTTGCTGGCTACCAGTGTTACTAATGTTACTTCTACACTTACAGAAAACCAGTGATTATCCAATGGTTGCCACCCCCCCCCTCAAATGCTGATTTTGGCCAATGATAAACAGGTATCTGCTGAAACTCCAGTGGTCAACTAGCTGTAGAAAGGCAAAATAGTCCAAATTCAGGTAATTTGCATGCTAAATTAACGGCGAAAACTTAATTATAAAAATTGGAATAGCAAGAATTATCTGAAACCCTAACCCCAACCCTAACCCTAACCCTAACCCTAAACCCTAACCCTAACTCGGGCAATTTTTTTTTTCAATTTTATTCAAAAACAAGAAGTTAATGCATTTTGACAGCTATCTATCTATCTATCGATCGATCTATCTATCGATCTATCTAGCCAAGTCCAATCCCTGCAAAGTGACGACAACTGCTTTTGTTTTCTGCAGTGTATATATGTAACGAGCATTGTGTTCCATCTATCTGCCTATCTATCTATCTATCTGTCTGTCTATCTATCTATCTGTCTGTCTATCTATCTATGCAAGTGTCATCACTGCAACATGACGATCACTTGTTTTTCTTTGCTACAGTGTATATGCGACGTGCACATTTTTTCTTCTATCTAGCTATCTATCTACCTATCTATCTACCTATCTATCTATCTATCTATCTATCTACCTATCTATCTGTCTATCCCTTTTCTAACCATAAAAAAGCACTTGTCCTAGACAAGTTATATTACAAAGTGATGCACTTGTACTAATGTAACCAACACAAGTTTTAAAACCAAAGCACTTGTACTAGTGCATTACATTTTAATTAAGGAGTGTATGCACTTGTACTAGTGCAATAAAAATATGTTTATACCAAAGAATGCAGCACTTGTACTAGTGGAGCACTTGGTAGGTTTTTGGGCAAAGAAAGGGGGAACTAGCACCTTGCTTTTATGAAGGTGATGACTTTTAATGAAGGCCAGGACCGGACTTTTTTTTGGGGGGGATGTCAACGTATTTTCTTGCTCTTTTTTGGCTCTTTTCGGTCAACACAAGCTCTTTTTTTTGTCAACATAGGATGTGTACGTGGCCTGCCCTTTTGGGAGGATTTGGTGGCCCTTAAAAGGGCCGAGGGTTTTTTGTTGTCTTTGCTGCTCATCTTCTACTTCTGTGGAGAAAGGACAGTCTCACTCCAACTGTGTGAAGGGGAAGGCTGGTGCTGCTGCTGATGGGCCATCGGTTGACCATAGCTGGGTCCAGGGTAGCCGTACTTCTCGGGGCTCTCAGTCAGCATCAGTGTCAAGGATCCTGGGCTTGGCTGCATCATGGTGTAGCCGGGAGTCTGGCTGGATCCTCCTTGCGTTGGCTGCTGGTGGTGGAAGTGATGGCTGCTGGAAGCGTGGGGCTGCTGCTGGTGGTGCTGCTGGTGGTGCTGCTGGTGGTGCTGCTGGTGGTGCTGCTGGTGGTGCTGCTGGTGGTGCTGCTGGTGGTGCTGCTGGTGGTGCTGCTGGTGGTGCTGCTGGTGGTGCTGCTGGTGATGAGACGGCACAAACGTCGCAGGAGGAGGAGGAGGAGGAGGCGGCATCTGCTGGCGCTGAGGAGGATGAAGAGGCTGGAAGGTTTCCTCCTGAGGTCTTGTCTGGCGGCTGCGGATTTCCATCTCCCTCTGCTTGTCCCAGTAAAGGGCAGCCTCTGCAACCGCTTTCACAATTCGCTGTCTCAGTTGAGGGCTGCAGCGACGTCCCACGTTGTAGAGGTCTTGGCACTTGATTCTCCAGAGCTCCTCATCGTCGTCCAACTCCTGGTAGTCGGGGCACATCCTGCAGCCAGAGCCTCTGGAGGTCTTCTTGGAGGAGGACATGGCGTGCATGCTGCCAGCTATGACGTTCATGGCGGAGGTCATGCCTTCATCTGTTGTGGCCTTTCTCTTCCTTGACACGGCTCCAGGCTTTGGCACACCAGGGAAGACTTGGGACTGCTGGCTGTCAGGTCTGTCCTGTGATGGCTCTTCAGCTGGGAGGTCCTGCAGGTCATAAGAAGCTGGCAGGGAATCTTCAGGGTTGTAGCTGTCCCCGGAGTCTGAGGCTGGTCTGTTGCCGGACAGCTGGGAAATGGCGGACAGCTCCTTGCCTGGCTTGTGGACGATGGAGTCCTTCAGGAACCGACAGTTGGCTAGGATGTACTGGTCCCTCTCTGTTAGGTTCTCCTTCCTGCCGGCTCCTGAAGCTTCAGGCCTGATGAGTCTGGAGTAGTGCGTTCTGACTGGTTTCCTTCAGTTGAAGACATCCTGGGAAGTGAACTTGGGTCCCAGCTCCTTGGCTTTGGCCTGGTCCAAAAGTAACTTTTTGTTGCCCTTGTACCCTCTGGAGCCCTTCATGTACTGGACAGGATGCTCTCTGTACCAATTGAGCAGGTCGTCTTCTTGCTCCGCTGTGATGCCCATGTAGTCTTTGATGTTCTCCTTGGGGGCCTTCCCTTTGCCCTTCTTGCCCTTGGACTTGGCTTCAGCAGCTGTAGGGTCCTCATCATCAGACGAATGGTGGTCTTCCTCCTCGAAGGTGTCGTCCAAAATGACATCTTGAAGATCAGGCTGGCTCTGTTGTGGCTTTGCAGTCTTCTTCGGAGTCTTCTTTGGAGTCTTCTTTGGAGTCTTCTTTGAAGGCTGTGGAAGACCCTTGGGAGCAGACTTGGGAGCAGACTTGGGAGCAGGCTTGTCAGCAGGCCTGTCAGCAGACTTGGGAGCAGGCTTGTCAGCAGGCTTGTCAGCAGGCTTGTCAACAGGCTTGTCAACAGGCTTGTCAACAGGCTTGTCAACAGGCTTGTCTCCTTCAGCTTCAGATGAGGAATCTTCTTCAGTGCTGTCATCTTGGTGGCCCTCGTAGATGGTCTCGCTGACAACAGTGGCTTTGCTTGAAGTTGTCTTCGTCTGGCTGACATCTTTGACTGTAGTGGAGGTGTAGAGTCCAGGTAGAGAGATGTCTGCCATGGCTGTGGTGAAGAAGGCTTCTACTGCAGCATCTGAAGGGTCATGGAGAGGAGTTGCAGCTGGAGTTGTCACTGGAGTTGCAGCAGGAGTGCTGCCAGGAGTGTGCAGTGTAGACCTCGTGCTGAGTTTGGTTGGTGCCCTCATGACGGTCCCTCTTTTCTTCTTTGGTCCCATGTTGGCAAAAAGTAGCAGCAAAAGTACTAGCAATTGTAGCAACAAATGTAGCAGCAAATGTAGCAGGGCAATTCCGTAAAGTCGGACGTACAGATCAGACACTTTAACAGCTTGTATAGCCCTACCATTACATGTTTGCCATTCCATTGTAAAATAGGTATGAGGCCCTGTGGCAGGGCTTTAAAACAAGCCATCAACCAAAGCTGAAAGTGCAATAGGAGCTGAGCCATAGGACAAATTGCATCGTGTCGGACGTACACAGAGAAATGGCACTTTTCTGACTTGATGGCTCGTCTCTCAAAACTCTGTGATTTATATGGAGAAAAATTAATCAACTGACCTGTATTATCAAGAAAACTATTTAAGGCATCAGCCAGGTTAATTTCCATGGCGATATTGTCATTTTTCATAAAGCTGTAGCCATTTATATTCCGTGTCGGACGTACACATTTTTCGTGTCGGACGTACGCGTGTGAATTGCTAGTGTAGAGGATGCCAGCAGTGCATTGATGATCCACAATTTTCATATTTTCTTCAAAGTTGAGTTCTTTCCAATAATTATCATCCATGAAATGGCTTCAGCATTGCATATTTGTGCCAAATGGGATGTCTCAAACATTAAGTTATTTTCACTATTTTTACCCTTAAATTTACAGCATTTTTAGCATAGAAAAGTCACAAAAATCACTAGTTATACCTGCAATTTTTTCACCGTAATTGCACATATTTCAGTAATACATATTGAGAGAATGCTTGACAAATAAAATTTTTAAGGTATTTTGCACAAATATGCAAACAAATGAAGAATTTCTGCCATTTTCGGACAATTTCTGTGTATGCTTTTTTTTTATTATCACAGTATCATATACTGGGCCAAAACTGGTAGATATAATTTTATCTTTCATTTTGTTTGAGTATGACGCCTGTCTTAGCTTGTGACACAATTGCGTGCCAATTACACATGCTATGAACTAGCTTTCACTTAATTTTATGGCTGAAAACAGAGTTAAAAATAACCGAACTTCAATGACACCATATATTTCCTGTTTTTTGGCCTATACTACTTTAAGATTCACCCAAATACACTGGCCTAAGGTTTTCTTATGAGCCCAAGCCTGTGTACCAACATATGTATCATTTCCTTAATTCCAGATGGACTTTCATAATATTGTGTCGGACGTACATTCCCATTTTTGTGTCGGACGTACATCCTTAAAATGCTCTCCTTGGCAATTGTATTACGTTTAAATAATTAAAGCGGCCACCATGCTATTCATGGACATAAATTTGCTTTGTATTAGACGTTTCATAAAATTAACATCAGTCGCCTGGGAGCAGGAAAATTATTTAGTAATTTTTGTGTCGGACGTACATTAGAATCTTATTAGGTCAAATGTCACTGCCTGACAGAATTCGCAAGGATTGCTGCAAGAATTTGCAATGCAAAATGAAAGTGTAATCCCTCAGGTAGTAAATGACAGCAAAATGAAACCAGCTAACCTATTTCTATACTGGCACTGACAACTTAAATTAGGAGTGTCGAAAATGCAATAATTGCAGTCACCAAACATAGCATTACTTAAATGCAAATATATCAAAAACCAAATTAGATAATCAATTGTTTTTTTATGTACCTGAAAATAGACTTATTTTGGCACATTATCGCACCCATAACACATACCTATGTTAATTTTGAAATTTTGACTGATTGGTTGATGACTTTACGGAATTGCCCAGCAGTTGAGTGTCGTGGATTCTAGGTGTGTTCTGGTCGAAGATCTGAGTGGGTATGGTGCTCTAAACTGGCCCCCTCTATATATATGCAGGGTGCGGACCAGCTCTTTTCCCTTGCTTCGCCCCCCCTTCTTCGCTGACGCTGACGCTGCCCCAGCCGCAGCGCAGCAAGAAGTTGACACGCAGACAAAGGGTTGATGCTAAAAATAGAACAACGCATACACTCAGGCGCCACCCTGTCTGCTGCGTTGGGGGTCCATAAGCCTCGGCGAGGACCCTCACACATGCGGCGAACATGTGACTTCCCTCGACGTGTGTCTGAAACACGTGCCATGAGGCAAGAGCTTTCTGCTACGCTGCTGTTGCAACGGCGAAGCTGTTCTTGGCGCGCTGAACCTTTAAAAACCTGCGGCGCGCAATGATTTCTTGATTCGCTTGTTCTCGCATCGCCACTTCTTCCCTCGCAAAGATTCAGCCGGCTGAAACTTTTTTTCCTGGAATTGCGTAGCAAGACTTCTTAACACGGCGCATGCTGTTCATGTCGCGCCGTAAAGCCAAAATTGACGGCGTACATGCTCAAATCTTTGCCCTTTCCTGGAAAAGTAAGAAGCGCCGCGACAAGAAAGCCCTGTTACGTCGTCGTGAGAACTAGGCATAAAGGTCCTGCACTTCTATCATACCAGCTGACATTTATAAAATCATCACTGTAGGGGTTTTTGATGTTGCTGAATCCATTTTTGTAGGTTTCAGATCACTAAATGGTTAATGATGCCTGATTTAAGGTAAATGCATACAAATTTTACTCGAAATTCAAATAAATATCATTTTAATTTTGTTGAAATGGACTGACAGGCAAATATCAGCTCTCTAAACATACAAAAGTGACTGTATTGACCATAATTTGATCAGTTATTAGTGGCAGCCCAGATGCAGTATTCATCTAGACCGAGGTCACAGTCTTCACGTTGCTGCAGGCAACGTAGACGGAGGACATTCCTATTGCTGAGAACTTTCAAGTCATTACAAGAAATAGGTTTGATAACAAACAATAAAACAAGAATACAAACAGAAAACAACATACTGCAAACTGAAATCAACAAAAGGGGTCATCTGGTTTAACCTGAGGTGTTTTAAACTCAATGGGCAACCAAGATTTTAGAAAGCATGCAGGAGGAGAACATTTTAAATTATGGAAAACATATTAAAAATAATCAGACGTTGTGCTACTTATCATCACTCATACAAAAATATACAGAAATTAAGAAAAATACTTCTGGTGTGGTTCTCACTATCTGCCTATCTACCTACCTACCTACCTACCTACCTACCTACTTACCTACTTTCCTACCATTCATACCTACCTACCTACCTTCCTTCCTTCCTTCCTACCTTCCCTCCTACCTTCCTTCCTTCCTTCCTTCCTTCCCTACCTACCTTCCTTCCTCCCTTCCTCCCTTCCTCCCTCCCTTCCTTCCTTCCTTCCTTCCTTCCTTCCTTCCTACCTTCCTACCTACCTACCTACCTACGTATCTATCTATCTGTCTGCATGTCTAGCTGTGTATCTATCTATATCTATCTATCTATCTATCTATCTATCTATCTATCTATCTATCTATCTATCAATCTATCTATCTATCTATCTGTCTATCTATCTGTCTAACTATCTATCTGTCTATCTTTCTGTTAATCTATTAATCTAATCTAATCTAATCCATCATTTTGCGAACACTTAGTTATCCAATGTTACACATTTGGAGAAAGCTTTTTTCATAGCCTTTTAATTTTAATTTTTTTTTGTGCTTTCGATAAAGAAAAAGATACAAGTGTAGCTAATTGCTTTGATTTAAAAAGATGCGGTCTGAGAGGTCTAAATCTGGTTTGAATTAATCACTGTTCTTGGGAGGTATGAATTGCATGAATGCCCGCCAATGAAACTCTTGTTGTGTGTGACCAACAAGGATAATAAAAGCGACTTGCTCAGGATGTGTGAAGTACAAAACTTCACAGTTTCACACTAGGTTTGCAAATTTATTAAACATGAACTACAAGCATATCAACAGTTACAAATTATGCAAATATTCAACATAGACTGTGCATAATTTCAGCTGGTAGATAAGTGAAAATCGGCCGATTTTGATGCTTTAAAGTACAGGAATGCCTTGAAATTTTCACATAATATGTTGTAAAGCATTTGCTATCTGGTCGTGCCTTTATTTAGGCTCAAAACTGCCCCAAAAACATCCTCCCCACACAAGCCCTGCTAAAATGGACAGGGCTTTCTGCTATTTCCAACCTCTTCTGTGATTGGCTGCTTATTTTGGTCATAAGTATTTTGCAGGCAGATTTAGTCCGATTATGGACACTTAGAGGATTACTGGCAACTAAGAAAAACAGTGTAAAACAAGCAAACTTTCAAACAGTTTCATTTCAGAACTGTGAAAATACATAATTCAATGGAATTTTCGGAACTGTGATGGCACCTTTCAACAATACACAATTTCTCCATTTGTAACTGTGTGAAACAAAAGCAACAATTTCAAACTGTGATGTAGCAGTCCCTGATTGGCTGAGCCAAAACTGGGTCAGTTAATTAAGTATTCATGAATTAGCAAAGGTTATGGGCCATTTTGTCATGGTATGACTTGGGATGATGCCCCAAAACAGCTGCGACACGTTTCTGTGTCGCAAGTGTAGTTCTCAACCTATGCTTTGTCTCCCATCCTTGACTGTCAAGGTGGGTCTTCCTATCTAGTATTCATCAACAATTCATATGACACGCACAAGGGTGGGGCCTACGAGGCCCCCATTGCGGCTTTGTGTCGGAAAAACGCCTAAACTCTTGCCAGTGACCATGTTCAATATTAATAAATTCCCAACTTTTGGATGGTGTTTTAAATTAATTGGACTAGGATTACACAGAAATCTGAATGCGATTGACCAAATATTGTGCGAGATACAAAAGCGAAAAGTCCCAGGGGGGCATCCGAGGCCCCCATTGCGGCTACAAGGGTTAACTAGTCTGATTCAGGTTTGTCTCAGTACTGAATCGAAACTTTGTGAATGCACCGTGAACTTGGAAAGTTCTCTTTCTTTGCAACAGTAATGCTGCGTCATACAATACTTAGTGCCAAGTGGCAGCAGAATGCAGTTATCATTTTCACCAGGAACTTGCGGAATTTCACACTGGCCACTAGGTGGCAACACATGGCAGCATAGTTCTGGAAAGGCTGGAAAAAGCACCAGCAGTGAAACAGCGGTCACCTTGCTGACAGGAAGCAAACCACACCTGTCAGACTGTCTGAAAAGCGTTCAACAAAGCCAAAACCAAACTTGACTACAGGGAAGCAAGAAGTGCTACAAAATGATTATGGTTAATTTGTTGTATTTTATGATGATTTTAAATTCTGAATGTACGACCTCCAGCATGTGATTAGGCCCTTCAAGAATTGGCCATCTCCGTGAATTTTGGTAATGATAAAATTGAAATACCAGCTGAGAAATTTATGTTACTCATCACCATGAGAGATAACACCAACCTTTAGGGGCCTTACGAAATTTCGGTACATTGATATATCGCAATAATTTGCCTTTAGATAGGCATATCGTATCGTTGGGCTTGTACCGAGATACATAGGCCTATTTTATTGAAAACACCCTTGCAAAAGCCAGCTAATTCGGTGAACATTTTGTCAAGGTACCTCAAATAGAAAGGTTTGTGAAAAAAATGGTCAGAAGTCCTGAAATGCCCCTCGTACTATACTAGAGAAAGTGCTTGTACTGAGTTCAGCATGGTATTTCTGCGTCAAATTATTATACTCTATCTTGACTTACAATCCATTGCTTCTCCATAAATAAAGACCTTGTAAGACGGGGGTTTAGGGATCTTAATTAGCGGCATATTCGGTCTGTGTTTTGTTTGGTCGAACAGCTGAAATCACTTCCAAATACATCTCGCCATATGTCAGCAATGGGTAGTCACAGAGATAGCCCTATATATTTTATGTGTTCTGAATTTCCATGTCAAAAAATAACATACTGGTTTATATTTGTTCAATAAGTTTATTTCTGCATTGTTGTGAAATGTGTACTTTTAAACACAAAGAAGGATGAAAAAGTGCCTTTTTGTCATATACTGGTAATAGTGAGAGATAAGAAGTACTTCGTTTAGTCACATACGCATTCATAGGTGTACGGCGGGCATAATTTTGAAGGGGCGTGCGACATTTGTCCGAATTTCACGATCCAAATTTTATACTATTTTCCAATGAAATTGCTAGGAAACACCTGATTTTCAATAATATTTATTTGATCATCTGCCCAAATTTTTTGTCTCCTTGCCCAAATTCGGGCCTTTTCTCAAAGGTTTAGGGGGGCCAGTTGCCCCCCCCCCCTGCCACCCCCTCCGATACGCCTATGTATGCATTATAATAACTTGTGCAGAAATAGAACATATATATATGAACACTGGTATACTTCTCACTGACCAATTGATATAACTTTTCAGTCCAATATAACCGAAGTCCTAATTTATCCAGTGGTACACCCCCTGTAGCCCTCCTTACCCCCCCCCCCCCCCCAATAAAGTTAGGGTGGCAGGGTAGTTGAACAAGAACGGAAAATCCAATTGGCAATTCGAGTGATGACAACATTTTAAGCCATTGTCAATACTAATTTTGAATAAAAGCTGACAAATTAAGAGTTTTCATAATGTCGCACCCAATGACCCAACAGGACAAAAGTCCCCTGCCCTCACCCTGTTCCGACTACCTTGAGTGCGATGTAACAATATATAATTAATTCAATAACAATGTAATGTTACACAAAATAGCACAACATTGACCTTTTTTAGTGTTTTTAGTGTTGTCCTAATATCCACATGTCACACAATAGGCATGTACTGTACAGTGCATACGAGGGGTTTTCCATAAGTTCCGTCCAACTAGTCATAACTTTTGCAAGATTTGATATAGAAACATGATATTTGGGTCAGATAATACTGACGTAATTTGCAACTAACTCCCAAAAAATCAGATCATATAGATCATACAGATAAAAATAAATTCTTAATTTTTGGCCATGGAAACCAGAAGTCAGGAAATGCGGCCCAGATTTTGTAGTGTGCACTTAAAACGAATTGAACACATGCTTGCATTATCAGTGTCTTAACTTATTGAATTAAGGTATATTCATAATTTTTTTCATGAAATACAATCAGTTAATTGTAAAATCTTTAATAACAATGGAAACTGGTATTATCATCACATCTCAGTTACTTTAACATTACTCCTGCAGTTTCTCAGTTTTTGTATGAAATGAGCAAATTCTTTGGATATGGATAACATCATATATACCTGTCATATTTCTTCAATTTTATTGGAGAAAAACTAGCTGAGACTAAGAATCCTTTATCATACATACAGGGAAGACAGTATTGAGTGACAAAACCAAATGAATAGTGTACAAAGTCTTTCTGAATGAGGGGAACACACACATTGGAAAACCCAAAAAAAGATGACTGCACAATGCCAAAACATAAACATGAAGACTGAGGTATCTTATGTAGACATGGTTAGAAAGTTTGAGAAAATGTATTTACAGGAACCCAGTCATTAGTTTAGGAAGTTGTAAAATGGCTATGAATATTTTGAATATATTCTGTTTTTTTTTCTTGTAATAATTACATATTTGACAAGATGTGTGTTAACGAGCTCTCAGCCGCATATCATGACTTTTGGTGTCCATGGCAACAAATCAACAATTTATTTTTACTTCTATGATCTGATTTTTTTAGGGATCATTTGCAAATTACCTCAAATATCAAGAGTTCCTCCATGGCCTAATGGTTAAGAGTGCTTGTTTGCACAACCACTGGCTCTGAGGGCGTGGGTTCGAATCCCACCCTGGAACTCAATTTAGTCCGAGCCCATGGGACATTAAATGGAGGCGGGTTGTATCTAGTGTTCTATGCTGGGGCAACTGAAAGACCCTGGGCATCCCTGAATTAATAGGGTATGTACTAGACTCACAGTCTTCTCATCTCATCATCATACGACTTTAATGCATTGATTTTTTTAAGGGATATCAGGTTAGAGGAAATGTGCTCAGTGTCTTTTTCATAATTTAAGGAATTCGTGAGCTGTTAGGGATTATTTTTTATAGGCTTTTTTCCTGTATCCCTGGCAAAAATTACATTTTTTGACAAGATGTAATGAATCTGTGTCTTTAAAAGTGCCCTGGGCCGCATTTCATGACTTCTGGTTTCCATGGTAACAAATTAACCATTTATTTTTGTTTCAATGATCTGACATTTTGAGGATCGTTTGCGAATTACTTCAATATTATCTGACCAAAATATCATGTTTCTGTAGCAAATATCGCAAAAGTTATGGCAAGTTGGACAGAACTTTTGGAAAACCCCTCGTAACTACATGTACATATACAAAATTATACATATCAAACAAATGGAAATCAAAATAAATTACAATTACAATATTTGACTCTATAGTGGCACATTATTTAAATTACAATGCAACTGTCCTGAACCGATGTGAGTCAGAGGCCTACTGGCCAGATCATATGTGTGGTTGTGGGACCATGTGATCACTTACAAATAGCCATTTTGATGTTGACAAAGTGTTAAACAAGACATTTTAGGAGACCCTGATCTTGTCTAGATGAGATTCAGATGCTTCTAAATAATCATTAAAATTTTTAATTTTCAATTATGTTAAGTCAGTAATATCAATGCAATTCTGCAAGCTGCAGCAAGCGGTCCACAGAAACTGAGTGTGTGAGGAACTCGTACAACTTTTGTCTGGAAGAATCCAGGTCTTTTTCTGAGTATGCTGATGGCCTCGTCTGTTTCCTTAGAGAATGTGATTAACTAGTCTGATTCAGGTTTGTCTCAGTACTGAATCGAAACTTTGTGAATGCACCGTGAACTTGGAAAGTTCTCTTTCTTTGCAGCAGTAATGCTGCGTCATACAATACTTAGCGCCAAGTGGCAGCAGAATGCAGGTATCATTTTCACCAGGAACTTGCGGAATTTCACACTGGCCACTAGGTGGCAACACATGGCAGCATAGTTCTGGAAAGGCTGGAAAAAGCACCAGCAGTGAAACAGCGGTCACCTTGCTGACAGGAAGCAAACCACACCTGTCAGACTGTCTGAAAAGCGTTCAACAAAGCCAAAACCAAACTTGACTACAGGGAAGCAAGAAGTGCTACAAAATGATTATGGTTAATTTGTTGTATTTTATGATGATTTTAAATTCTGAATGTACGACCTCCTGCATGTGATTAGGCCCTTCAAGATTGGGCCATCTCTGTGAATTTTGGTAATGATAAAATCGAAATACCAGCTGAGAAATTTATGTTACTCATCATCATGAGAGATAACACCAACCTTTAGGGGCCTTACGAAATTTCGATACATCGATATATCGCGATAATTTGCCTTTAGATAGGCATATCGTATCGTTGGGCTTGTACCGAGATACATAGGCCTATTTTATTGAAAACACCCTTGCAAAAGCCTGCTAATTCGGTGAACATTTTGTCAAGGTACCTCAAATAGAAAGGTCTGTGAAAAAAATGGTCAGAAGTTCTGGAATGCCCCTCGTACTATACTAAAGAAAGTGCTTGTACTGAGTTCAGCATGGTATTTCTGTGTCAAATTATTATACTCTATCTTGACTTACAATCCATTGCTTCTCCGTAAATAAAGACCTTGTAAGATGGGGGTTTAGGGATCTTAATTAGCGGCATACTCGGTCTGTGCTTTGTTTTGTCGAACAGCTGAAATCACTTCTAAATATATCTCGCCATATGTCAGCAATGGGTAGTCACAGAGATAGCCCTATATATTTTATGTGTTCTGAATTTCCATGTCAAAAAATAACATACTGGTTTATATTTGTTCAATAAGTTTATTTCTGCATTGTTGTGAAATGTGTACTTTTAAACACAAAGAAGGATGAAAAAGTGCCTTTTTGTCATATACTGGTAATAGTGAGAGATAAGAAGTACTTCGTTTAGTCACATACGCATTCATAGGTGTACGGCGGGCATAATTTTGAAGGGGCGTGCGACATTTGTCCGAATTTCACGATCCAAATTTTATACTATTTTCCAATGAAATTGCTAGGAAACACCTGATTTTCAATAATATTTATTTGATCATCTGCCCAAATTTTTTGTCTCCTTGCCCAAATTCGGGCCTTTTCTCAAAGGTTTAGGGGGGCCAGTTGCCCCCCCCCCCTGCCACCCCCTCCGATACGCCTATGTATGCATTATAATAACTTGTGCAGAAATAGAACATATATATATGAACACTGGTATACTTCTCACTGACCAATATAACTTTTCAGTCCAATATAACCGAAGTCCTAATTTATCCAGTGGTACACCCCCTGTAGCCCTCCTTACCCCCCCCCCCCCCAATAAAGTTAGGGTGGCAGGGTAGTTGAACAAGAACGGGAAAATCCAATTGGCAATTCGAGTGATGACAACATTTTAAGCCATTGTCAATACTAATTTTGAATAAAAGCTGACAAATTAAGAGTTTTCATAATGTCGCACCCAATGACCCAACAGGACAAAAGTCCCCTGCCCTCACCCTGTTCCGACTACCTTGAGTGCGATGTAACAATATATAATTAATTCAATAACAATGTAATGTTACACAAAATAGCACAACATTGACCTTTTTTAGTGTTTTTAGTGTTGTCCTAATATCCACATGTCACACAATAGGCATGTACTGTACAGTGCATACGAGGGGTTTTCCATAAGTTCTGTCCAACTAGTCATAACTTTTGCAAGATTTGATATAGAAACATGATATTTGGGTCAGATAATACTGACGTAATTTGCAACTAACTCCCAAAAAATCAGATCATATAGATCATACAGATAAAAATAAATTCTTAATTTTTGGCCATGGAAACCAGAAGTCAGGAAATGCGGCCCAGATTTTGTAGTGTGCACTTAAAACGAATTGAACACATGCTTGCATTATCAGTGTCTTAACTTATTGAATTAAGGTATATTCATAATTTTTTTCATGAAATACAATCAGTTAATTGTAAAATCTTTAATAACAATGGAAACTGGTATTATCATCACATCTCAGTTACTTTAACATTACTCCTGCAGTTTCTCAGTTTTTGTATGAAATGAGCAAATTCTTTGGATATGGATAACATCATATATACCTGTCATATTTCTTCAATTTTATTGGAGAAAAACTAGCTGAGACTAAGAATCCTTTATCATACATACAGGGAAGACAGTATTGAGTGACAAAACCAAATGAATAGTGTACAAAGTCTTTCTGAATGAGGGGAACACACACATTGGAAAACCCAAAAAAAGATGACTGCACAATGCCAAAACATAAACATGAAGACTGAGGTATCTTATGTAGACATGGTTAGAAAGTTTGAGAAAATGTATTTACAGGAACCCAGTCATTAGTTTAGGAAGTTGTAAAATGGCTATGAATATTTTGAATATATTCTGTTTTTTTTTCTTGTAATAATTACATATTTGACAAGATGTGTGTTAACGAGCTCTCAGCCGCATATCATGACTTTTGGTGTCCATGGCAACAAATCAACAATTTATTTTTACTTCTATGATCTGATTTTTTTAGGGATCATTTGCAAATTACCTCAAATATCAAGAGTTCCTCCATGGCCTAATGGTTAAGAGTGCTTGTTTGCACAACCACTGGCTCTGAGGGCGTGGGTTCGAATCCCACCCTGGAACTCAATTTAGTCCGAGCCCATGGGACATTAAATGGAGGCGGGTTGTATCTAGTGTTCTATGCTGGGGCAACTGAAAGACCCTGGGCATCCCTGAATTAATAGGGTATGTACTAGACTCACAGTCTTCTCATCTCATCATCATACGACTTTAATGCATTGATTTTTTTAAGGGATATCAGGTTAGAGGAAATGTGCTCAGTGTCTTTTTCATAATTTAAGGAATTCGTGAGCTGTTAGGGATTATTTTTTATAGGCTTTTTTCCTGTATCCCTGGCAAAAATTACATTTTTTGACAAGATGTAATGAATCTGTGTCTTTAAAAGTGCCCTGGGCCGCATTTCATGACTTCTGGTTTCCATGGTAACAAATTAACCATTTATTTTTGTTTCAATGATCTGACATTTTGAGGATCGTTTGCGAATTACTTCAATATTATCTGACCAAAATATCATGTTTCTGTAGCAAATATCGCAAAAGTTATGGCACGTTGGACAGAACTTTTGGAAAACCCCTCGTAACTACATGTACATATACAAAATTATACATATCAAACAAATGGAAATCAAAATAAATTACAATTACAATATTTGACTCTATAGTGGCACATTATTATAATTACTGCCCTATGGGCGGTATGCATAGGGCAGTAATGCAACTGTCCTGAACCGATGTGAGTCAGAGGCCTACTGGCCAGATCATATGTGTGGTTGTGGGACCATGTGATCACTTACAAATAGCCATTTTGATGTTGACAAAGTGTTAAACAAGACATTTTAGGAGACCCTGATCTTGTCTAGATGAGATTCAGATGCTTCTAAATAATCATTAAAATTTTTAATTTTCAATTATGTTAAGTCAGTAATATCAATGCAATTCTGCAAGCTGCAGCAAGCGGTCCACAGAAACTGAGTGTGTGAGGAACTCGTACAACTTTTGTCTGGAAGAATCCAGGTCTTTTTCTGAGTATGCTGATGGCCTCGTCTGTTTCCTTAGAGAATGTGATTAACTAGTCTGATTCAGGTTTGTCTCAGTACTGAATCGAAACTTTGTGAATGCACCGTGAACTTGGAAAGTTCTCTTTCTTTGCAGCAGTAATGCTGCGTCATACAATACTTAGCGCCAAGTGGCAGCAGAATGCAGGTATCATTTTCACCAGGAACTTGCGGAATTTCACACTGGCCACTAGGTGGCAACACATGGCAGCATAGTTCTGGAAAGGCTGGAAAAAGCACCAGCAGTGAAACAGCGGTCACCTTGCTGACAGGAAGCAAACCACACCTGTCAGACTGTCTGAAAAGCGTTCAACAAAGCCAAAACCAAACTTGACTACAGGGAAGCAAGAAGTGCTACAAAATGATTATGGTTAATTTGTTGTATTTTATGATGATTTTAAATTCTGAATGTACGACCTCCTGCATGTGATTAGGCCCTTCAAGATTGGGCCATCTCTGTGAATTTTGGTAATGATAAAATCGAAATACCAGCTGAGAAATTTATGTTACTCATCATCATGAGAGATAACACCAACCTTTAGGGGCCTTACGAAATTTCGATACATCGATATATCGCGATAATTTGCCTTTAGATAGGCATATCGTATCGTTGGGCTTGTACCGAGATACATAGGCCTATTTTATTGAAAACACCCTTGCAAAAGCCTGCTAATTCGGTGAATATTTTGTAAAGGTACCTCAAATAGAAAGGTCTGTGAAAAAAATGGTCAGAAGTTCTGGAATGCCCCTCGTACTATACTAGAGAAAGTGCTTGTACTGAGTTCAGCATGGTATTTCTGTGTCAAATTATTATACTCTATCTTGACTTACAATCCATTGCTTCTCCGTAAATAAAGACCTTGTAAGATGGGGGTTTAGGGATCTTAATTAGCGGCATACTCGGTCTGTGCTTTGTTTTGTCGAACAGCTGAAATCACTTCTAAATATATCTCGCCATATGTCAGCAATGGGTAGTCACAGAGATAGCCCTATATATTTTATGTGTTCTGAATTTCCATGTCAAAAATAACATACTGGTTTATATTTGTTCAATAAGTTTATTTCTGCATTTGTTGTGAAATGTGTACTTTTAAACACAAAGAAGGATGAAAAAGTGCCTTTTTGTCATAATAGTGAGAGATAAGAAGTTCTTTATTTAGTCACATATATGCATTCATAGGCGTACGGCTGGCATAATTTTGAGGGGGCGAGCGACATTTGCCGAATTTCACGATCCAAATTTTATACTATTTTCCAATGAAATTGCCAGGAAACACCTGATTTTTTTCAATAATATTTATTTGATCATCTGCCCAAATTTTTTGTCTCCTTGCCCAAGTTCGGGCCTTTTCTCAAAGGTTTAGGGGGGTAGTCGCCCCCCTGCCACCCCCTCCGATACGCCTATGTATGCATTATAATAAGTTGTGCAAAAATAGAACATATATATATGAACACTGGTATACTTCTCACTGACCAATATAACTTTTCAGTCCAATATAATCGAAGTCCTAATTTATCCAGTGGTACACCCCCTGTAGCCCTCCTTACCCCCCCCCCCCTAATAAAGTTAGGGTGGCAGGGTAGTTGAACAAGAACGGGAAAATCCAATTGGCAATTCGGGTGATGACAACATTTTAAGCCATTGTCAATACTAATTTTGAATAAAAGCTGACAAATTAAGAGTTTTCATAATGTCGCACCCAATGACCCAACAGGACAAAAGTCCCCTGCCCTCACCCTGTTCCGACTACCTTGAGTGCGATGTAACAATATATAATTAATTCAATAACAATGTAATGTTACACAAAATAGCACAACATTGACCTTTTTTAGTGTTTTTAGTGTTGTCCTAATATCCACATGTCACACAATAGGCATGTACTGTACAGTGCATACGAGGGGTTTTCCATAAGTTCCGTCCAACTAGTCATAACTTTTGCAAGATTTGATATAGAAACATGATATTTGGGTCAGATAATACTGACGTAATTTGCAACTAACTCCCAAAAAATCAGATCATATAGATCATACAGATAAAAATAAATTCTTAATTTTGGCCATGGAAACCAGAAGTCAGGAAATGCGGCCCAGATTTTGTAGTGTGCACTTAAAACGAATTGAACACATGCTTGCATTATCAGTGTCTTAACTTATTGAATTAAGGTATATTCATAATTTTTTTCATGAAATACAATCAGTTAATTGTAAAATCTTTAATAACAATGGAAACTGGTATTATCATCACATCTCAGTTACTTTAACATTACTCCTGCAGTTTCTCAGTTTTTGTATGAAATGAGCAAATTCTTTGGATATGGATAACATCATATATACCTGTCATATTTCTTCAATTTTATTGGAGAAAAACTAGCTGAGACTAAGAATCCTTTATCATACATACAGGGAAGACAGTATTGAGTGACAAAACCAAATGAATAGTGTACAAAGTCTTTCTGAATGAGGGGAACACACACATTGGAAAACCCAAAAAAAGATGACTGCACAATGCCAAAACATAAACATGAAGGCTGAGGTATCTTATGTAGACATGGTTAGAAAGTTTGAGAAAATGTATTTACAGGAACCCAGTCATTAGTTTAGGAAGTTGTAAAATGGCTATGAATATTTTGAATATATTCTGTTTTTTTTTCTTGTAATAATTACATATTTGACAAGATGTGTGTTAACGAGCTCTCAGCCGCATATCATGACTTTTGGTGTCCATGGCAACAAATCAACAATTTATTTTTACTTCTATGATCTGATTTTTTTAGGGATCATTTGCAAATTACCTCAAATATCAAGAGTTCCTCCATGGCCTAATGGTTAAGAGTGCTTGTTTGCACAACCACTGGCTCTGAGGGCGTGGGTTCGAATCCCACCCTGGAACTCAATTTAGTCCGAGCCCATGGGACATTAAATGGAGGCGGGTTGTATCTAGTGTTCTATGCTGGGGCAACTGAAAGACCCTGGGCATCCCTGAATTAATAGGGTATGTACTAGACTCACAGTCTTCTCATCTCATCATCATACGACTTTAATGCATTGATTTTTTTAAGGGATATCAGGTTAGAGGAAATGTGCTCAGTGTCTTTTTCATAATTTAAGGAATTCGTGAGCTGTTAGGGATTATTTTTTATAGGCTTTTTTCCTGTATCCCTGGCAAAAATTACATTTTTTGACAAGATGTAATGAATCTGTGTCTTTAAAAGTGCCCTGGGCCGCATTTCATGACTTCTGGTTTCCATGGTAACAAATTAACCATTTATTTTTGTTTCAATGATCTGACATTTTGAGGATCGTTTGCGAATTACTTCAATATTATCTGACCAAAATATCATGTTTCTGTAGCAAATATCGCAAAAGTTATGGCAAGTTGGACAGAACTTTTGGAAAACCCCTCGTAACTACATGTACATATACAAAATTATACATATCAAACAAATGGAAATCAAAATAAATTACAATTACAATATTTGACTCTATAGTGGCACATTATTATAATTACTGCCCTATGGGCGGTATGCATAGGGCAGTAATGCAACTGTCCTGAACCGATGTGAGTCAGAGGCCTACTGGCCAAACCAGGCCATTCCAAAGGTTCATTTTATCAATATCACTCATTTATACATCGTAGATTCTGTCAATTGTGTATTTTTTTAGTTAAATTCAATATTTTCTGATTTATTAATATCCCCTTATGCCCAGCGTTGGGTGGGTCCACGCTTCCACAGCGTCCGCCATTACGTCGTATCTAAAATGCGGAGCAGCAGTTGCGGGCTAGCAGTCGCGGGAAAAGTGCGTAAAATGCGGATTCAAATTGGGTTTTGGCTGCAGATTCCTTAATTTTTGAGGTATTCCAAAGATTTAAACATCTAGATGCATCAGAAAAAAAACGAGGATTTTGAAGGAATCAATATCATGGTTCCTCTGCTCATAATTGAGCCAGTAGGCCTTGTCAACTACCAATACACATGGGTGCACAGTTCTAGATGCTCGCTTTTTAAACAATAATGATTACACAATTCTTAATTAGCATGGTAATGGCTATGAATAAGTCACCAAAAAAAAACAAGACAATTAGAGATACATACATTTGGGCTGTATTATTTAATTTGAATTAAATAATTGGTAACTTTGAAGCTTTTTATTGGTAGTGGTTTGTAAACACTGAAATTTAAAATATCACTTCCGCGAACGCATTTATTCGGTCCGGCAGAATTCCTTTCGGTCCGGCCAAAGTTACCAACTTGCAGGACCGAATGTCCGGCATGGCATTTTGGATCTTTGCAAAGACTGCATCTGTCACAATTGTACCAAAGATTTTCAATTATCTTCATACTTATCTCATTCCTTTTAAACTCCATGATGCATGCATGGGTGGTCCTGCATAGATAGATCTCTAAGAGTGCTTGTTAAAGGTTCATAAAATACTCATTTAAACACCTTTAGATGGTGGCCACAGATAAAAAAGTGTAGGTTAAACGTGAGATATGATGAGTGTAGGTTCGAATAGAAAATGACATGCTCTCTGTGACATGTTACTGTGCTGTATAAGTATGAAGTATTGTCAATGTCTTTTGGATGTGAACAAAAAATGCAACTGCCATCAAATTCTTCTCATTGCATGGAAACAACCTTGCATCAAAGAAAATGACTGATAGCCGTGTAATGTTCATTTAGAAAATTTTCAAAAAGTTGTATTCTCGAGCCAGAAGGTCTCCATTTCGCCATATCCTTTCACAACCACCAAATCAGACCTCTTTTGCAAATTGAACCTATTATCTGGCAAGATTTCAGCTGTATCTTTGCTGACGTGTATCTTCATTGGTTCTCCGCCAGACTCCATCATTGACGCAATGTCAATGGTGTCACCAAACAGAAGGTATCTGGGCATCTTGACTCCCACTACTCCTGCCAAACAAGGTCCAGTGTGGATGCCAATTCTAAGCCTGAGCATTTGCCCAGGAAGATGAGGGATCTCAAGGGTCTTGCAAGCTTCAAGCAGCTCCACTGCCATTTGGCAAATCTCAACTGCATGTCTTCTGCCATTGCGAATAGGAACACCACTTGCAACAAAATATGCATCCCCAATGGTGGCCACCTTGTACACATCTAATTTAGATGATATATCATCAAAAACAGTGTACATCAGATTCAACATTTTGACTACATCAATTGGAGTACCAGCTGCTGAGATTTTTGTGAATGAAACAATGTCTGAAAAAAAGATGCTTGCACTATCGAAATCTTCTGGCTCTATCTTGTCACCTCGTTTCAGGCTTTCCGCAATAGAAGCCGGAATCAGTTCAGCCAGTAGAAGTTCTGCTCTTCCCTTTTCTTCCTGCAATTCAGCCGTTCTCTCTGCTACAATCTCCTCCAGTCTTGTTGAATGGGCTTCAAGTCTAGCAATCATTCGATCAACCAAACTCTCGTCTTTGTCAGCATTCAAATCATTTAAACTTGAGGCTATCTTCTTAAATGTTGGTCTGTCATCCGGATTTTCACTCAAGCATGTTCTAATCAGGTGTTTCATACTTGTGGGGTATTTGTCTGAAGACATAGAAAATATCCTTTTTTTGCACTTATAAACCAATGACTAATTGACAAGGTTTACAGATGATTTCATATTTGTAGACCAAAGGACGAAATGTGAATTTTTTTCTAGGACATGGTATCCTATGGGGAAAAGTGATGTCAAGTTTTCTGATGTCATTTTTCCCTATAGAATACATGTCCCAGAAAAAAAAATCACATTCAGTCCTTATGTCTACAAATATGAAATCATCTGTAAGTAATGGCGAATGAGTACACAAAAGTAATAACCATCATATAATATCAACTCTTCAACCTTTAGTATTCTGATTAGGCAATCTGATTACTTTGTAATTTGATTAACTACTACACGTATCATGGCCCTGAAATGGAGCTATGCCAAACTTATTTTTGGATATTTTGATAAATGACTGAGCTGCATGGCACAAGTGTCTCAATTTATGCCATAAAGGGCCAATATGTTTACATTTGTGACTTATTTCTCATATATTCTGGTAGACCCCTACATACACAAATTCCTTCCTAAATATTACATTCCTAAAGAACTTTTTTACGCAAGAGTGCAATAGGTCATTTATGTTATCAGAATCATCAGTGGCGGGGCGCAGAAATTGAAAAAATTGTCGGTTTCTCCCCAGCTTGCCAAACTATTTTTAAGCAGGTTGTTATAATCTTACCATCTGGTTGGTCTGTTGTTGTTTCAGGTTTTATTCCTCTAGTTGTTGTTTCTGCATTATTTTGGCCTGTATTCCTGACTTCTGAGGGTCGGCTGCTTTCTGATGTCAACACTTCATGACAAACTACTGCGAATGAGTAAATATCTCCCTTCTTAGATCCAAAAGCACTTTCACTGCCAGAAAGTTCTGGGGCAATTGGCCTCAAGAAATTATCTGCACTAACCGAGCGAAAGTTTTGAAACCCATAATCAGCAATCTTGCAGATCCAACGATGGTCAATCAAGCAGGTCAAACTGGTCAAATTTCCATGCCAACCTGCTTATGAACGAAAACATTAAAGTGAGATGAGGCTGACATATTTGTAAATCTACAATAAGACCAGACATACACATATATAATTGATATTAGCTTCTTGGATTTTCTCAAAGAATTTCTTCTGAGGTCGGTTGAAAGGAGGAAAAAATGTAAAACTTTTTATAACGTCTATTGTATTGCATACTTTCTATACAATCGCAAATTGCTAAATGAGAGATTGGTAGTTCCTTAATTTATTTTCCAATACAATGGAACTTCTTTTTTTTTCTTTTTTGCTTTATTTGCTGTAATCTATTTCAGTAGAGCTTTGAGACCCCCAAAAAGCACATCTCCCCCTTCGATTCCACTTCATGTCACCAACCCTCAAGTTTCTAACGATCAGCATATAATCGTTCAAGTGTCTAGTTTCTTACAATCAGCATTTAATCTCTCAAGTGACAATTAAACATTTTATTTCCATTTCAATCACTGAACTTTTATTTCAACTATCAATCAAACACGATTTTCAATTTCAAAGACTCTTATCAATACTTGCTTTCAAAATGTTTCTACACTTCATTTTCATTGTATAACTTGTGTGAATTTCAAATGTGTTGTATTCCATATCAACATGGACTAATGTGACAAACTATAAATTTATATTGGTCATAATATTCCTGTATAATGTTTGACGTAAAATTAAGGTTGTGAAGTTTAATGTTTTAGACTCACGACAGTTGCAAGTCGTCAAAGTATATGCCAGATTTTTACACTGCTTGGTGAATTTTCTTGTTCAGCAATTTCAATAAAGTTCTTTGTTAAAGTTACACTTTCTAAAGAAGTTTATAATTATAAACTTTGTTAAAGGGAGAAGCAAAGTAGTCAATTGTAAAGTAAAATTTTCAGTAAGTTAGTTCAAGTTCAAGTTCAAGTTCTTTATTGGAAAATAATTACTTAGCAAAAATATATAAATCATGTACAATTATCAACAATCAAATTTTCCTTAGTCAAGATAAAAAAAAAATTAACTATAGTCTTGTACCGTTAACTTAGTTTTGTTAAAGGGAGATGTCATGTATTAGCCTAATGGTAATCAACTGACTCGTGTCGACCTCTGGTGTTAAAATATGTTCTGTGGAACTCTTCTATGTTGAAGCCTAATGAAACTACTTCCGCCCACGCCATTATTCTTGTCTGTTACACTTTGTTTCTCCAATTAAGCATGCAGCATTTTATGTTGTTGCAGTCTGTGGCATAACTAGTTGGAAATAATGCTGTAGTTTTCCTATAGGGCTGGGCTATTCAGGAGTAGTCCCATGGGTCTGCCAGGTTCAAATATAGTGTGTATCCATTTCTATGCAGGCATTCCAGGGGCCTGCTTCCCAGAGCAGGGCATCTGAGTAAAAGGTATTGTATGACATATTGTCTTCTTTACCATTTTTGCAGATGGGGCACATGGCTTTCTTTAGTTATAAATGTCAATTGTATTTATTTTCGTAAACAATACCTTGTTACCTGCATGCTCCTTTGCCATGTTTATTGTTCACATGTATAGATCAATTTTTGTCTCATCTGTGATTGTCATTAGTGGTCTTGAAAAGATTGTATTCTTCTAGTATTAAATAAGTTTGAAGAATACCACAATGACATGTTGATTGATATCGAATGAAAAGATAACTGACATAAATGAAGGAAAAGCTTTGTTTTTCACAAACAAAACAACTGATTCAAAAACCTTCTGGAAAAGGTCGAGGTTGTTCCAAGTTTATTGTTCCGCTGGATAAAGATATCAATACCCTCCAGGTACTTTGGCACTAGAACGCAGGGGCGGACTTGCCTATGTGGCAGCGCGACAGCTGCCACGGGCCCAACCATTCCAGGGGCCCATGCAAGGGGCCAAAAATAAACCATCAAGAAAAAAGCCAAAATGTTTATCTGTGACTGAGTTTGTAACTTTGTGATACAAGGAAACAGACTGGCACAATTTTGGGCCCCCTGGCAAAACAAGTCAAGTCCCTATATATCAACAGCGTTGTTCCAAAAGCAAAATAATACAGTATATTTATCTTTGCCCCCCAAGTGAGATGGTCCTGTCCTATTCAGTTAATTTAATTTGCATCGCACAATCATAAACCTGGTGACAATGTTTTGGGATTTTCTCAGAATTCAAATTTTTAACATATTGCGTGGGCCCCGTTGAGTGGATTGGCCCATGGCAGCTACCATTCTGCCACATATAGGCCAGTCTGCTCCTTGTAAGGGCCCCATTGTGAGCGAGCCCTGTATAGGAGAGGGCCATATCACCTTTGAGTAAATGGAGTAATTCTGATGGCCAAAAGTTTGAAAGCACTTGGAATGGTCTGGTCCCTTAGCATTTCAGAAGTTTTAAATTCAATTTCAAGAAGATAAATCAGAGAGTCATAGACAGCATCTTTCCTTTGAAGACAAAATGAGTGGTAGTGTATCATTCTGTGATGTATCAGCTCTACTCAGCGCAAATACATTTACGTCTTGTACTGCCAAGATAGCGCTGCATTCGATGCATTGTGACCACTGCATACTAATATTTCCATTTCGCACAATTTTTTTTTATATGAAGTAGCTGAATACAATTTTCACACAACAATTTTCAGGTATTTGCTCTCTATTTTGAAAAATGTGTTGTGAAATACCTGAAACTGGTACAGTGAACATTTCATACAGCTACTTCAAATAGAATGGTCTATCAAAAAAATTGGTCAGAACTTTCTGAACGTCCCTCGTCCAAGTGATCTGTTTGAATACTCACCGTAATAGGAGTGCAGATAGCCCATGCCGTTTGTTATATCTTGTATCAATGAAAACTTGATGTCCCAGGTGAGTGTAAAAATGCCGTTGAAAATAATGTCATGAAGATTTCCCCTTGAAGCATAAGCTGTTAGTGTGATGGCAGGCAAAGGCTCCAAGGAGATTCCGATGAAAGAATTAAGATTTTCGTGTGCTAATTTTAGCATTAGCTGAAGCTCCAGAAGTAATTCTCTTCCTCTGGGGTCCAGCTTCTTATTTAATTGAAGTGGAATCAATGAAACCAACTGCGACTTGTACCTGCAAATCCAAGAGAAGCCAATAAAATTGGCAAAAGTTGTAATATTCGAAGTGTGTTAAAACAGCACAGCATAATTGCATATAATTCTCACAGTAAGTTGTTACAATATTTTCATAGTAAAGTTGTAATAATGTTGTGATGCAATGTTTGCTGGCTCTTGTTTTTGGAAAGTTACACAATATTAGATTGTCCAATCCGAAATTGTTATATTTGCAATTCATAATTCATTTCTAGGTCAATGTCCATGTGATACAATGAAACTTTCAGCATGGAGGCTGCCTCAGGCCCAACAACTCCTGACTCCAGAGGGCCCATGCAAGGTGCCAAAAAATAACCATTCAAGAAAAAAGCCAAATTGTTTATCTTTGCGACCAAGTTGGTGACTGTGTGATACACTCAAACTTTCAGGTTAGGGCCCTGCGAGAGAGGGCCATGTCACCTTTGCATAAATGGAGCAAAGTCGAGAATAGCCATGTGAGGGCCCATTAACTCATTTTGCCACAGGGACAGATATGTTGCCAGATCCCCGCTGTTAAAATTATTCTCTGTGAGCTGCCCCTTTCTTTTAGAACTACTCATTTAACCAACTAATTTAAGTCCCACCTGCCAATGTTTTGTTCTCCCAGGTCATTACCATCATTTCTAGAAGATGAACTTGATGAAGAAAGTGGCATCAACCCCATGTCAGTGACATTAATAACTTGAATTTCATTTCTTGCAATAACACATGATAAGGCTCCCTGTAGCTCTGTTTCAAACCTAAATAAAAGATTGAACGAAAACAATGTTTTATTATTTCAGTTGAAGTCAAAAGAAAAGACTCATTCTGAGCATGTCATGTTTAACTGGTACGTGACATTGTATCACACTATTGCAATGTATAACCTGTTTTATTTTGTTTTATTTTATTTTTTATTTTGAATATATTTTCAAAGGGTAAGACGGGTTCAGCTATGCTGTTTTTCAACCGGGCCCTTCAGAATTACAATGAGAACATGTATTATAATAAATAAGACAATATTAAAAACGCAATAAACAGAAAATTGTAAAATTAAAACAAGATGTAAAGTAAAACTGATAAAAATGGTTAAAACTACTGGCACATCCTTAACAACAGAACATTAAAATTTCTTCTTAACATAACATTTCAACATTCTTTTAAACTTAACCAAGTCACAGCAATCTTTCAAATATTTTGGCAACTGATTCCATTCCTTTGCCCCATTTTAGAATAACATCTTTTTATGAAATTCGCTATCAGGTAAACTTAAATACAAATTCGTGTCTTGTTTTCGGGTGGTCTTATCAGACACCTCAAACTCAAATACAATATTATTTGTGAGATAATTTGGTGCTAAGCCATGAACACATTCGAAAGTTAACAAAACTTGAAAGTAGAAGTAGCAATGTTCATCCACCCTAGTTGGGACACAAGATCCAAACCTCTAACATTAACATAATCAAAATTTCTTTCAATTATTCGTGCACAATGGTTTTGTAGTCTCTGCACTTTAGTAGGGGGCGCTAACCAAAAAATCGTTACGGAGTGGATAAAGCTACGAAATTTGGCAGAAATGAAGCTGAGGATCTAAGCTTTAATTTTTTCCTAAGCTCCAAAAATTATTTTGAGTGGAGCTGTTTCAAAAATGCGTTTCCATGGCAACAAGTCACTGAAATTTTACAGTTTCCAGAAAACGTATTATTTTCCCATAAAATTCACAAAAATTTAGATATAAGCAAAATATCCGGGATTATCAATCTCAGTGATGGGCCGCATTAATTTCTTATATCAAATCCAAATTTGTTGTCTTAAGTTGCCATGGAGATGGAACGCAAAATCAAAATATTGCATTTTTTAACGACTATTGTCTATTTTATTACACATTATGGCTAATCTATATTAATCAGATCAGGACTGAATACATGCTAAAAACCCTGACCCATTTGCCATTAATTATGGCAAATTTGAAAAACATGGTTCTTTAAATAAATCCATGAAATGTGTTTCTATGGTAACAAATCAATTTGTGAAGTTTATTAATTTGGGAATAAATATGTAGATTTCAAGAGCACTCTTGTATCTAGACAATTCATTTTAGGAAAATGTGGCCCTGCTATGGTATAGGATGTGCAGGAGTATTTGTTTATCATATTGTTGAGGTTGGTTACCATGGTTACCATTGTTATCTGTCTTAAAAGCCAACAAAATTTACTTTATTATTGCTCAATATTGTGGACTTAGGTTTATCAATATATAATGACAAGGATTTGTTGTTTAAACATTTTTACAGTTCTAATGAGATTTACATATTTCCAAATTGGTTTCCATGGCAACATAAGTTGACCAAATTTCTGGTAAGATGGTCATAAATCTATCAATGTTAAGAAAATTATTGTAGATGCAAAGATCTCATTCGGCGACTAGAATATATTTTGCCCTTGGTAGGTTTAGATGTAATAGGGTTGGGATTGATAGCATGTGGGTGTTGGTTACCATGGTTACCTGTGATCCAAGAATGCTATGTGGTAAAATGTCCCATTCACATTTGGCCCAAAATGGTCTTTTTGGGTCATATCTTAACTTAGAAATAGAATTTTTGCTTGTATTATGGGTCATATGAAAGGTATCATTGTCATCTTTCAGATGAAGAGCAGAAAGTGTATCCATCTTTCACTGGTCTTGATACAATAAGTGATATACATATGCAAGTTGGGTCACTTTTTGGTTATGGGCTTGACATTACATGTGAAAGTTTTATGTACATTTTTCCAACACTACAATGTCGATACATTAAAGATAAATTTCCGTGTGAAGAATTGTTCTCTGGTAAGCTCGGCATTGGGCATCTTATCAATGCAGATCGAAGCCTTTCATTGTTGCTATATCTTTTATGACACCTTTTGTTTTCTAGAAGAGTGGTGAAAATGTGATTTTTTGATGCAACCATTTTTCTTTCATTGCGTTTTTCATATCTGCCGGTAATTTAAAAACTAGTCACTAAACTGGACTAAAATTTTTGAATTAGAGGTTGATTCCATTTCAACATTTGACCATTTGTGTTTATTTCTATTCTCTGATTGTTTGAGGATAGTTTAAAAATTACCTCAGTATTAACAGAAGCTAACATGCACAAATTGGAAGTTGACAGAACTTTAAAATTTGGAAAACTCCTCTCAAATTAGACATAGTGACAGTAACACAAAAACACATCCACACAAAAATGCCATTTCAAGTTGGTATTCATATAATTATACATGTAAGAAAAATAAGTTTTTTGGATCAATTTTTATATCTTATATTTGAAGCAATAATATTTGAAATGACACAATTGTTTTTTTTTTTACTACATAAGTAACTAGACTGACAATGAATGTGGGGCAATGATCACCAATCAATATTGGTCAAGGAAAGTATGATAAAAATGCCTGGCAGACAGTCAGTATATTGTAGGTTTAGAGATGACATTATATATTATACACATATCGGTATTGTCTACTGGAAAAATAAACTGTTCCCGTTACTGGTTTTACTTGCAGTCACAAGAATTAAAGGAAAAACTCTAACTATATTTCACTTATCAATCTTTAATTTCACTTATCAATCCATAATAGATACTTCCATACAAGGAGAACAAGCGTGGTCATACTTTTTTTAACAGGGGCATTGTAATTTTTTTACACAGACATTGTTAAACATGTTTATCAGCTGTGTATACTAGTTTTATGGCAACCAGACTATAGTCGCATAAGCTTGAAATCATGAGCTCCATCAGGTCAATTTTGTTTAAGCTGTAAGAATACTAAAAATATTTTGAGAACTTTGTTGTCAAAATGTATACTGATACATATATGTAGAGGTAAAGTTGTCAATAATTCACCACTACTTACCTGCCCTGCAGTTATGGTATACCAGAAAAGTTCTAAAATATGTTATTACAGCTACATAAATTACAACAGACAAAAGTGCATTTGGCACTCTTAGGCATTCTCTTTCACAGGAACTGATTCATTTGAATAACTAATAGCATTAAGCTATCATTGCTTGCAAACTTACAGCATTGAGCTATCGATCATAGCTTGAAAATTTTGAACACTCTGAGAGAGCTCAAAATATTGCTTCAACAAAATTTTCAATTTTACAGTGCACTTGGGACTGGACTGGTGTACGGACAAAGCAGGACGCTGTATTTCAAACAGAATACAAAAAGTCAAGAGATCTGCATATGCCCTCATGGACAAAGGTTTACATGATGGAAATGGTCTTAATCTAACGGTGTCAACCAAAATGATTTAGACCTACATAGTCCCCAGGTTACTTTGTGGTTGGATACTGTTATACAATCAAGAAAGGAAATCAACGAACTGGATGCGTATGTACCATAAGCAGCTACTTAGACAGGTTCAAGGCTTTCCGAACAGTACAGCATGTAAAGCAATCTATCTGACAACTGGTCATACCCGTAGAAGCAGATTTACATATCATGACATTGAGTCTGTTTGTAGCCATTTGCAAGTAATGCGTCTCAAGTAATTAGCAAGCAGACAGCTTGGTCTTGGCGATAGAGGAAGCTGATTTACTATACTACAATAATTGCCCAATCCTGCAACATATGACAGAAGGCGCCATTGCAGTACCCTCGAGTAAAACCAACTGGAAGAGGGGATATACAGTCTACTGTCCATAGTAATTGAGGCAGTCCGTGTTGGAAAGCAAAGGCCAAATGATATCGCTCTGTTTGCTTGACACGTCCGGTGCAGTACCACATCCACCATGGACATTGTATGAAGGCCTAGGCTGGTCACTCCAACTTCAACAAGAGCAAGATTCATTACTGATGTTTACCCAACACAGCAGAAGAGGGCAAAAAACATAATTCAGTAAGACACTACATGCCAAGAAGAAGAAGAAAACATCTGCCATATAATCTTTAGATGTAGCAGGCTTCAGCATCAAAGAGCTCTGAGTCTCCAGAGGCTGGAAGAGCTGAACTTCGAAGTGAAAGGAAGAGGCCAAGAAGAGCTCAGGAAACTTCTCTGGGAGCCTTTTTTCCAACTAAGTTTTCCTTGGTCATTTTGTGGGAACTCTTCTTCTTTTCTGGTTGACTTATCAACACCTTTGTTCATTCTGAAAGATCTCTCTATCTTTTGCGGGACAATCAGAGCATAGAAAATAAACACAAATGGTTAAATTTTGAAATGGAATCAACTTCTATTTCACATTTTTGGTCAAGTTTTGTGATTATTTCGTGACTTGCTGGGCAATGAGCAAAACGTTAGCCATGATGAAAGATAAAGGGTACCATCAAAATTCACATTTTCACCACTCTTCTAGATAACGAAATGTGTCATAAAGATATAGAAACAATGCAAGGCATAGATCTGCATTGCATATAAAGAGATACTCACTGGCTTACCTGGGAACAATTTTGCACAGGGAACTTTATCTTTAATGTATCGACGTTGTAGTGTTGGAAAAATGTACATGAAACTTTTATATACAATATTAAGCCCATAAGCAAAAAAATTACCCAACTTGCATACATATATAGCTTATCATATTAAGACCAGTGAAAGATGGATACACTTTCTGCTCTTCATCTGAAAGAAGACAATTTTACCGTTCATATGACCAATAATACTAGCAAAAATTCCATGTCTAAGTCAAGATATGACCCAAAAAGACCATTTTGGGCCAAATGTGAATGGGACATTTTACCGCATTGCATCCTTCGATCATAGGTAACCATGGTAACCAATATCCACATGATATCAATCCCAACCCTATTACATCTAAACCTACCAAGGGCACAATATACTTTAACCGCCAAATGAGATCCTTGCATCTACAATAATTTTTTTGACATTGATAGATTTATGACCATCTTACCAGAAATTGGTCAACTTATGTTGCCATGGAAACCATTTTGGAATTATGTATATCTCCTTAGAACTATGAAAATGTTTAAACAACAAGTCCTTGTCATTATATATTGATAAACCTAAGTCCACAATATTGAGCAATAATAAAGTAAATTTTGTTGGTTTTTAAGACAGATAACAATGGTAACCATGGTAACCAACCTCAACAATATGATAAACAAATACTCCTGCACATCCCATATCATAGAGGGGCCACATTTTCCTAAAATGAAGTGTCTAGATACAAGAGTTCTCTTGAAATCTACAAAAATTTATAAACTTCACAGATTGATTTGTTACCATAGAAACACATTCATGGATTTATTTAAAGAACCATGTTTTTCAAATTTGCCATAATTAATGGCAAATGGGTCAGGATTTTCAGCATGTATTTCGTCCTCACCTGATTAATACAGATTAGCCACAATGTGTAATGAAATAGACAATAGTCGTTAAAAAATGCAATATTTTGAGTTTGCATTCCATCTCCATGGCAACTTAAGACAACAAATTTGGATTTGATATAAGAAATTAATGTGCCTCATCACTAAGATTGTTAATCCCGGATATTTTGCTTATATCTAAATTTTTGTGAATTTTATGGAAAATAATGCATTTTCTGGAAACTGTAAAATTTCAGTGACTTGTTGCCATGGAAACGCATTTTTGAAACAGCTCCACTTAAGATAATTTTTGGAGCTTAGGAAAAAATTAAAGCTTAGATCCTCAGCTTCATTTCTGCGAAGTTTCGTAGCTTTATCCACTCCGTAACGATAATGCCAAATTTTGGCCTTAAGGCCCCCTACTACTTTATCTAAATTGAACTGACAAGTACTTCCCCACACAGAAAAATAAAAATCAGAGAACGAATCTATTCCAAGTTTATTTAAGGGGGGCTTATTTTTGTTGAACTGTTTGGAAAATGATTTCTATCTGTTGGAACCAACAACGCCCAAGAAGAACGGTGAATTTGGAGAAAATGTTTTCACAATCAACTGTCAAATTTAATTAACTCTGTGACAAATACATTACAGCGAAACACTTTGATATAGAATTGAAGTAGACTGTGGCACTGTGAAAATGGCACTTCGTGACTCATGATAGCCGATGAAGTGTCATCTTCTCTACTTTCAACATGGGAAACATAGAGGCTGTTTGATTAGTCATGATCAAGAGTAAGCCATTTGACTTCTCATAACAAATTTTAGAGTGAAAATCAGATGCATTATCCTTTTGTTTGGTTCTCACCAACAAGAGGGATAAGCTTCAATCAAATTAATATTGAAAGTATTGGGTTTGATCATGACAAATCATAGCATGATGACACACGAAGTGCCATTTTCACAGTGCCACAGTCCACTTTAATTCTATATCAAAGTGTTTCGCTTCAATCCACACAGTTCTAGGGTATTTTGATCAATATTCCTTCACTTTGTACTATGCTAGTACATATAGGTGCAGTGAATCCATTTGCATGCACTTCAATATCATGTCTCTTAATAATAGGTATCAGAGGCGGATCCAGGAATTTGGGAAGGGGGGGGGTTCAGGTTCAGTGATGGGAGTACCACACGATGCGAAGCCCGAAGGGCTGAAGCTTATGCGGCAGGGGGTCTGGATTTTTTCGTGCTCTGAGATGAATTTTGAGCAACCTGAATGCTGTTTTTAACAGCTTTATCTAATAGATGTTAGTTCTCGCAGACTTTTATGCCATGCGCACGAGTATTAGTTGTCTATGTGGCTTTTTGGCTTGGGCCCAAGGGGGGGATTTGAACCCCCTAAACCCCCCCCCCCTGGATCCGCTACTGGGTATTTCCACCCATGACAAAGATTCTTCCTAAATTTTAGAAATGAGTGATTGTGTTGCTGTTTGTGGAAACCCAAGTGTTCATATGTTTCGAAATCTCTCTAACTTGTGAAAACCAAAACCACAGCATCGAGGTACTTTGGAACCATTCTGAATTAGGAATAATGTGTGAATTATAGTGATAAACATTTTGCAAAAAAACACACTACACAATACACATAAATAAATATACAAAATTTGATAGTTAGGAACTTAAAACTGCTGGACAGCATCCACATCTTTATCATTTACTGTAAACTGCAAACGTTTTGTTGGATTTGAGAATTTAAAAAAGTATGTCACTGTACCCCGCTCTTCCCTGTCTTACCTTTTCCTCTTGACATAAACAGCAAGACCAATGAACCCAAAAATCACGAAGAGCAGGATGCAAACTGTAGTAATGGTGGAGATCAGAGGATTCTTTTTGCAGAGTTCATTACCCCAACCACATGGAGGATGGTCTTTTGGACGATTCTTGACTCCCCCAGGCCAAACCAGTCCGCTCCAGTCATTTGCATCTTCCGGTTTGTAAAGCTTTATCCATCTGTCCTCTACAGCTATGCGCTTCATCAGGTGTACAAACTGAAATGATAATATCAGGTATTTATAAGGACTATAAGTTATTACGTGGCTTGGCGTGCATGTCCCTGATTTATTTTCACCGGAGACCCTGTGTTTCCCCAGACCTGAATTGGGGTTGGCATTGCATTGACAGATAACTTGAATTGTCACGCCAAGTTTCATGGTACATGACAAAATAAAGTATGTATTACTATTTTTATTGAAGGGGTACATGGTGCTTTTTACATTCTTTTATAGACAGCATAGGTGATGATTTATGTATTTATTTTCCAATTGTTTTTTAGGAGACAGGACCCCGATAAAATAAAAACCATTGCTGATTGAGACATCCTTCGAAAAAAAATATATATATATAAAATTATATATACAATGGTACATTCACCTTGCCATTCTGTATGATCAACATATCATAATCAGTCATTCCGTCACCCTGTTCATCAATGGAAACCTTTCCGCTAACGCCTTCAAATGAAAATCCAAAAATGCTCTTGATGACTTCCAGATGATGGTCGGGTGGGAATCCTTTTTCCGTTGTTCTATTTACACCATAAGCCCACAGTAATACAGCGTCATGGAGATATCCTGAAATATTACATTATTGGGCAACAGTTTAGACACTCCTAAGACTTCTTTAGTGGAGAAGCAGTTTGTGCTGAATTTTGTTCTATGAGTTTTTTGATCACATTTATTTTGGTTCTTTCTAAAAGGAAATGCACCTAATCTGGATCAGTCTTTGCAAACACAAAGAAATAACCAATGGGAATTGCTGTAGTTGAATGAAGCATGGAAAGGTTTGCACAACTGGTCCACATTGACATCTCCGTCAGCGAACTAACAATTCAGAACTTTGCAGTTAATATCTTTCTCATAAATACGTATAGCAAACTTAAGATATTAGAAATAAAACAATGCCTTGGAAAAAGAGGGTTAGGGCTGGGTTCGGCATTGCATTGACAGATAATTGAAATGTCACTGAGCCAGGGTACAAGCTCACCATGTCATGTCCTTGCACAATGTATATACTGACAATACTCAAGTGCAATTTGATATCTATGTGCAATGAGTCATAGCACAAATCAAAAAATCAAAATGGCACAAAAGATATATAATGATCTAAAAAGCAATTTTAAGCATAATTTTTATTATTTGTAGTGAGTTAATTCTCTTCACCCGTACCTGCATAAGAATTGATGACATCAATAGACGCATTCGGACCAACGTGGGGCCAGTCATCAAACTCTGGCTTTTGGAACTCATCGATGACCTTTTGTCTGAACGCATCCCATTTTGGGCCCCTGGGGACACTTACTTCAAGGTCAATGACCCCTTCATAAATTTCCGAATCCACTTCTGGCCTAAACGTTGATTGAAGATCAAAGCCAAGATAGATATATCCTGTGGGAAAAATTGAGTCTGTGTACGCTCTTGCTCATAAATATGGAATATAGGCACTATTAGGCAGATATAAAAAAGTGAGTTGAAATTTGGTAACACCGTTTTGTGATGGGAGCTGGAAAGAGACTTCCAACAATTTGTTAAGATAGATTTGGGTTACTTTTTGGCATCTTCCTACAGTATATTCCATATTTTTGAGCAAGATTATAATCTTCGTAACTCCCATTATCTTTAACTTTTTATCAATTTCCCAATATTCTGTGGAACATAATTTTGATTGTATAGTGCCCAATGAGCAATTTGCAAATGTTTAAACCATACAATGTAATTGTTTATTGAAAGTGTTCATGTGAATCCAAAATTAAATCAATTTAATTGTGAAATAAAGTATTAGAGTCAAGGAGGGTAAATCCCTGCACTTTTGGCTAAAACTGCACTTTCAGGAAAATGGATATAGACACAAAAATAAAATTTAGTCTATTGGAAGGGACACATTCCATATTATCGTCAACAGCCAATAAGGTCAAATATTCAAATAATTTTTGCTGAAACCATGACAACAAAAAGTAATGGTTAGGGCCTCTAAATCTGTCCACCTTACTGGTAAATCCGTCCAGCAAGGATGGTAAATCCGTCCACAGGGCATAATGCAGCGCACACCAATCAAATCTTGTTATATTTTCCAAGTTTTACATGTTATTAGTATGGGTTATACAACGAGTTTGAGGTGTATAACTAACATTTCAGGTGGTTATTTACCGAGGGCTTTAGCCCGAGGTAAATACTCGTAACCCCGGAAATGTTAGTTATACACCGAAAAGGAGTTGTATTTATCGACTTATACTCCATATGACTCCTGAAGGATTTGTTACTGAATTCCGTTGCTTTGTTGTCTCTTTAGTAATTAGTAAATAGTAAATAGTAAATAACTTATTTATAGAGCGCAGAGTCGCAGACTAGAGTTATTTTAAACCTTCAGATGCGCTTTACAATGTAAAAATAGTTTAACATTAAAATAATATCAAGATTTAGTAAATAAAAATGTCTTTAATTTAGATTTAAAAGAGTCAATGGTTTCAGCTTGCTTGACATGATTTGGCAATCCATTCCACCATGTTGGGCCCATCACACTGAAGGATCTACTGGCAAATGTCTTATTCCTGGTGAAAGGCACTTTGAGACGTTTGTAGATGTTGTTCGATCTGAGATCAGCTCTTCCATTGTTATAAAATTCAAGTTTGTCTCAAGATATTTGGGCCCTTTGCCAGCGAAACACCTGTACGTAAGAGTCAGGACTTTATTTTGTATGCGTAAGCCAATGGAGAAGCTTCAAGCAGCTGTAAGAATTGATGTTGTTGTTATTGATGACAAGCTTTGCTGCAATGTTCTGCACTCTTTGTAACTTGTTGATATCGCACAGTGGTAAACCAATGAACAATGTATTGGCATAGTCAAGATGGGAAATAACAGTGCCAAGTACAAGTGTCTCACAGGACTCCTGATTAAGATATTTTCGAACATTTTTAATTTGATGGATATGCCACATTGCTGTTCTGCACTTCAGCTTGATATGATCTTTGAGTGTGATGTTTTCATCCAGGTTAGCACCAAGGTACTTGACACAGTTCACTTTGTTTACTGCGGAGTTGTTAACAGTTATTGTGGATGTCACACACTTTTCCAACTGTTTTCTGGAGCCAAATAGAATGAACTATGTTTTATCAGAGTTGATTTTCAATCTATTTTGATCCATCCATGTTTTAAAATTAAGAGAACAGCTGGAAAGTCTTGACAAAGCTTGTGTCTCAATTTCAACGGATGAAGGGCGGAAAGATGTTTTAAGGGCGTGATCATCTGCGTAGCCATGACTTTTAATGTCCGATGGAATAACAGTGCCTATTGTGCTGGCATATGACAAGAAAAGTACTGGACCTGCGCAGGAGCCCTGAGGAACTGAGAATTCTAGATTTCTGATATATCTGAGTATGAATTTCGCACATTGACCTTGCATCTGCTTGGCCTGAGGTAGGTATCGAACCAACTCAGAACTTGATCGTCAATACCAAAACGTTTGTTGAGTACAGATAATAAGACACCATGGTCGACCGTGTCAAACGCTGCACTTAGGTCAATTGCGATGAGTGCAGTAACATGTTGACGTTCCATTGCCCAGAGAATGTCGTCAACTAGTAGAGTGAGAGCTGTTTCACAACTGTAGTTTTCTCTGTATGCTGACTGGTAGTCTGGAATGAGGTCATGAGCATTACAATGCTGCATGAATTGTTGTAGAGCAGCCTTTTCCAAGACTTTCGACAAGAAGGGGAGATTACTGACAGGTCTATAGTTGCTTGCTGTTAGATCTTGACCAAGTTTTTTGATGAGTGGGCGGACAACAGCTTCTTTCCAACTCCCAACAAAGATTCCGTCTGATAACGAGAGGTTGATAATCCTTGCTTAGATAGGAGCGTTGTTTGCAGAAAAGTACTAACTTAATCCCCAACCAGAGTCCGCGAAAAGTGCTTTTGACACACAGGACATTCGGGCAAGTAGATTCTGAATTTTACCTGCCCGAATGAAAGTTTATCAGCCCGAAATTCCAATTTCAATATTTTCATCCGGTTTTCTGGAGTTAATGGTATCTTTAAACATGCATGCGTATAATTTGTGTAATGATGTAAAAACTGAAATACATTGCAGTTCAGTAGTTTAAAACTGCAAGGAATACCACCTTTTCACCTCATTACTTGAGCACAGCCACTACAATACAAATGTATATTTGAGCAGATTCTCACTAGTTTTAAATAGCATGTGTCGTTTGACAATTCAGAATGAGATATTTTGCAATGTAAAACATGTAAATTGAACAACAACAGAATTTAGATCATTTGACAAATTAACTGGCATGACAGAAATCAGACGAGGACCTCTGCTAACATGGTTAACTATCTGCAACTTTGCAGGGCTTCAAATCCTGCGTACTTGTAGAGACTATTGAACTATTGAGTTCAATGGAATTAAACAGATTAACATTGCTAATTGCAATAAGCTAAGTATTGACACTAGATCTATGCCATGTGTTAAATTGCAATCCATTTGACACTTCTGAGTCCAATTTGCATCATTGATCCTATAGTTGATTGCCATTGAATCTTCAACAGCCTGTACTGATTGCATTGACAACTCAGTCATCTCAGTGACTCTCCAGCATACCTGTCGGACATTTGGGCAGGTAACCACTTTATTTCTGCCGGACAAACGCTATTTTTGCCGGTTTTGACCGGCAAACCGGCACTTTTCGCGGACTCTGTCCCCAACGGTGGTATAACTAACAAATCTGTTGGTTATAACAGATTTGTTAGTTATACCACTGTTGGGGATTAAGTTAGTCTGTTGTATTGTTTTTTCTCAAAACAACGCACCTAAAAATGACAACAAAGCCACAAGTAATAGATAACGCCCTCGTTTGTGACAATATGCAATATATCCGAGGGCTTTAGCCCGAGGATTATTGCATATTGTCACAAACAAGGGTGTTATCTAACTTATACCACTAAGTACAAAACAAATTAATTTAAATCCCTTTGTTTGCCTTCAATCCTTCTTGTTTGATAACATTTTATTGTATTTGTTGCACATTCATGTTCCTCAGTTCATTTGGAGGTTGGCAGCCCTGAAGGCAACAGGTCAGAATTCTTTGTTCTCAGGAAATAATACAATACATTAATTTTGTAGATAGAAAGATAGATAGAAAGATCGACAGATAGATGGATGGAAATAACACAAGACATTAATTTCATTGATTAATTTTATAGATAGAAATGGATAGACAGATAAATTGATAGACGGATAGATAGATAGATATATAGATAGATAGGTAGGTCGATAGTGCAGCCATCTCAGCCAAGGTCACTTTGGGGAGGTTGATTATTACAGTCAGTTAGCAAATGTTACTTTGAAATTATGAAAGATATTTGAAAAAATAACAGAAAGCACGGAGCAGGGTTCGGGGGCGGCAGCCCCCGAATTAAGAAGAAAAAATAATTCTTTGAACTTGCCAAATGGGGCCAAAACTGTTGGTCTGCTGCTACGCTATTTTTTTTGCGGCTTACATATCCCAAATGTACTATTTTATCAAGTGACCTTAAATTGGATCATTATTTCAGATAATGGTATTTATAAAAAAGAGTGAATATAGCCTTTTTATTGAGACCAGTTACACTTGATACAATCTTCCTCCTTGTTTACAGTCTGTGTTGTTCAGTTTTAATCCTTTGTTGGTCAGTTTTGTTTCAGTGTTTCCTTCAATTTTGTCAACTTGTAGTCAGCCAAGCATGCAATATCATGGTCAGGTGTATGAGCTGTGATATGCATTATATCAGAGCGAAATCCTGCCTTCTGATTGGCCAGAAAAAGCAAACAGTGGTATAAAATTCAGTTAAAAATATATGGAGTATAAATTGCTTATACAACTCATTTTCGGTTTATAACATTTCAGGGGTCATTTACCTCGGGTTAAAGCCCTCGGTAAATAACCACCTGAAATGTTGGTTATACACCTCAAATTCGTTGTATAACCTATACCTATCTAATTTTTGCAATCAGTGGTATGTCATTTAGAAATATTTAAGATCATAAAAGTACTTAAAAAATCATTTTATGTGGGGGGACGGATTTACCAGCACCGAAATCAAGCTAGTCCTAAAATAGTGATGGTAATTCCGTCCACCTTTATTTCTATTGTATTTCCTTCCAAATTGCTCAAAATTAGTGATTGGCGGATCTGATATATATTGTTCGGTTTGGTCTTCAGTTATTTCTGTCCCCAGAAAATCAGTTTCGGTCCCGGTTTCGGTTCTTGGCGAATCAGCAAAGAAGCCTGTGATGCGCAATTGTAACACATTTTTGCGGTACACAGTTAAGTGCCTAGTCCGCAACCCTTTTTTCGGCCAAGAATTTCAAATTAAGGTAACATTGTAAGATGGCGCGTGCTTGGGAAGAGTGAATGGGTCACTACTTTGCCAATAATTTTGTCATTTTCTGAATAAAATGGGAGAACATATGACAACCTAAAAACTCAGTTGTTACATTGGACGATTTCGGTTGCAGTGGTATAACCTCAGTTTCGGTCCCGGTTTCGGGACCGGCACAACATTATTCAAAATGAAGTATTCTCACAAGAATCAGTTAGTTCAACAAAAATACATTTATTTGTGGACGGGAATAAGCCCACAAGATTATCAAGACCAATTTCTTAAACTCACAAAATGGCTGTGATGACGTCACAGAATTTGATTGTATTTTATCAAATTAGCCTGATATACTATTTAAATCACTAAAACCAAAATAAAAACGGAAAAAATTGTTGAAATCGAGCTTCTCTTGCTTTTAAAACCCACACAACTCTAACATATATATATTTATATGCTATGCCTGTATTAGGGGGTGAACGGATTTACTCTAGTAAAAACCATAATACAGTTGCTTCGGGAAGTAAGTTCACCTTCTATGATTTGCCATTGAAGACCACGTTAAAGCTGTCTTACATTAATGGTTATAACATCAATGATACTACATGAGTCATTCATGATATTTTGTACTTTTTTAAATGCTTATATGATACTATTGAGGTTTCCAACGACATGTACTAGCCTGGCCTTTGAAATTGTATCGGGGAGTCTTTGCGTACAAAAGTAAGAACACTACAATCTCAATGATATTCCAAAGGAGCAGAGGCTGTACTTCTTTTTGCAATACTATGACCCTTCTAGTATAAAGACCACTGATACATATTCAATAGCCAATCCATGATAGTACATGTTGTTTAATAGGCCTATAAGCTGACAACAAGGAGATTTACCTGCCAACATGCCTTCCTCCTTGGCAATGACTAAAATGTTGCGTATGTCCAACGAATACATGTAGGCAAAGATGACCCGGCACTTCTTTTTCAGAAGTCGCAGAATCAGTCTCATTTGCATCAGACTTTCCTCTTGGTCCAGAGTGTTTAAAGTGGAAGATGTTGTGAAGAACAGTGTCTCTTTCCCTGACTGAGTCCTCAGTCTTTCATGTTCTCTTGCCGAACGTAAGTAGACGCCTACGATGTCTGATATGATTCCAATACGATCAAACTCGTTTGTGACTTGGTTGGCAACTCTTGCAATGAGTTGGCTAGTCCCAACTGATCTTGCAAAGTTGGGATATTGTTTTTTGTCAGAAAGGGTGTCACTGAAACAGCCATAAGATATAACAGGAATGCCCCAAGCACCTGAAATCAAGGAAACCATCTTGCAACTCCTACTGCAAGGGGGACCTATGAAAGCATCCAAGTCTTCTGTCTGCGAGTAGATAGATATTGCAGCCTTTGTTCCTTGCTTAGGCTAGAAATAAAAAATAACATGCAAGCACTTTAAGAAGTGCTTGTAGATATAATATTTGTCTACCTGCTCACAGTGAGCCTGAACCATCTTTGGGGTTAAAAAAATGGCCCAGCATAACCAGTGGTGCCATTACATAGCTTGAGGTCAGACGAACAAGCAGACGTAAAGAACAAAAAAATCTGTTGGGAATATTTTGAGATATGCATTTTTTTAAATTTCTGATTTATCACACCTAATATTTAGCATCAAAAGTCATGTGTAATGTCTTCTTAATGAGTCCCATTTTTGTAAAAACCTGTTTTAAGGATAGAAAATTTCATTCAAAAGAAATAAAAGATATTTTCTTTGAAAACGCAAATACATAGTTGCATTTAATGTCAGGAAGGTGTGACAAACTCATGAATTTCGGGAAATTTCAAGTAAAATGCCATTTTTGAAAATCGATGCAAAATGAACATGCTCAGTCATTCCAGGGGCATAAATTGGAGATCATACTGCAACATGTTATGTGCATACATGCTTGACATAGCTTTTGTACTTGGATATATATTCTGAACCTGACAATTAAGAAGTTAAGGGGAAAAAACATTACTGCGAATTTGTGATAACAAACAGAGGTTAGCTAAATAATAACAATCTTGACCTGTAATATACTGTTTGACTCCCATCCATTGAATAACAATAGCTTTTTGAATAGATGAACATGCATGCATGGCCCAACTTGATCAGTACAGCATTAAAGTAACAAATTTTGGATGTGAAATACGTTATGAAAGGCTAGGATATATATGTAATAAAGGTCTGTTTGAAATTTCAAAACTGTGCATTGCCTGACATCAAATTCATTTACACAACTTGAAAATGCACTTACTTCTTTCATGAAATTAGAGTAAAAAAAAAATAATTGAGGACATTTGAATCTAAGGTTTAAAAACGTAAGATTCATATGTTATAAAACCAATTGAGTACTTCTTCTTTAATACCAAACTGTGAAAGGGACACACACAGGCATACATCATAGGATCCATAGGTAAAACCATGCATGTCACAAGAATGATGAAGAGATATGGCTATCCTGGATATAAGTGTATAACTCGAAATTTCTAGGAAAAAATATTAAATAATTAGTTTTAATAGATTTATTTATCAAGATATTGTGTCAGATATTGTCTTTTCCTTCTCAAAGTCATACGTAAGGCTAGCAATGTTACATAGTGCCATCTTTAGCTGCCCCCATGTAAGGCTAACGCACGTATCTTTGTCAGAGGTAGCTAATTGAGTAGATGGACTCATTGCCGGGGATCCTGCGGGAGACACCTTAGCACTTGCCACCACGAAACACCTACTCAAGAAATACCAGAGGCTCGACAGTTTAGATTCACTTATCCATTTAATACACAATCTATAGACAGTTACATTAAGAGTCATTCAAAGAACAGACGGTATTCAACTTATCAATACATTAAACAACGATCTTAACCAATTACATATACTATTAACTAAATACCTTCTCAATCAACCATGACCTATAGCTCCTTTATGAGGAACCCTAATGATCATACCTCTCACAACAATACCCCTACCTGACGATCCATCACTGCGTCAGGGAGACAGGCAGCCCTCCTGCTGCCTCAGCGGGAGCGGGCTCTGTTCTGGCTGGGCAAACAAGCTTGCCCCCAGAGATTGACACTAGGGTGCTCTGCAGCTGCGCAGAGGCACCAGGGTAGCCGTTGCCATGGAAACATGGGTGAGTTCTACCCCGTTGCTATCATTGTAGCTCATTACACAATAATATAATATATTACATTACTTTTATACAATAATAATATAAATGATATTACAGAATTAAGGCCTTGAGGCTCATGGCGATTTGAGGAAAGTTCCTATAAGAGGAAAGAATGAAGACACCTCTGAAGCTAAAAGCTCAGCGGTGACATCCCGACCGATCGAGGATTTTTTATAAGATGGTTTTTCTCCGGTTTGAAGAAAACATTATTTTAAACTTACAATCGAATACGGATTACATTCACGTAATAATGAATTAACATATACTGTGCCTAATAACGTAACTATTCATTGAAAGGAATGCTTTTCACAATTGCTTTTAAAGATGGAAGCCTAAAATGCTTCATGCTGATTAACAAAACGATTGAAAGGATTATTAATAGATTTTTGGTATAAATAGAGGAAACACGTCTCATTGCACCTGAACTTTGTGAGTGCTTTAATGAAAGTTGTGGTGACATCAGGATGATGTAACCACTACCACCGGGCAGGCGGTAGGGGGGAAAAATTTTAAGATAAAATCGGGCGTGTGCAATATGCCCATGAAAGACGATTTGGAAAAAGGAAAAATTTTGAAAGGGAAGCAAGAATATGACTTGCGTCCGTGAAAAGGAGAGGAACTGAATGACAGTCCTTCAATGGTGTCAATGAGATGCTGAAAGGGGAGCTCAGATAGGAAAGTGAAATCTAAATGTTAATGATTGACAGAAAAGCACAAGTTATTCTTATGATCTATTCGCCAAAATTTTGCAATTTTTTTGTGAATGGCTTGGTTCCGCACCCAACGGTATTTTTGGAAGTAGAGCCACTAATTACATGGCTCCTCAGCAAAAGAGACTCAAGCACCAGGCGAGTCAAGTAGCGGTTTTTATCAAGGGCAGTTACGGGTATCATCCCTTGCGTGTCATTGGTTAGGCATAGAGGTAAACCAAAAGCATGAAGTGCATGAAGACAGGACAGCCTTATAAATTTAAATGAGTTGGTATGTCCGATACCCTAAACTACAAAAGTAAGTAAAATGACATATAAGCAATAAGCAATTTTAAAAGCAACAATTAAATCATAAACAAAATATAGTCTAAGCGCGAATATCAACAACAACATGGATCAAAGCGACAATTAGTAATTTAAAGGCGACAAATAGCAGAATAATAAACGACAATTTGCAAAGTAATAGGCAAAATGATAAAACAATAGTCCAGTATGGAGATAAACAAATCAATAGTGGACTATAGTTTCGTAAAACTTGTTACGTACATTCTAAACAATCCGAGTGAACTGTAGGCATAAGGCGTACAGAGAATTAAAACAATGCGAAAATAGGTAAACAGTATACTGGTACAGTGAAGCGATATTGAAAACACATGTACATACTAATATACCTGAGGAAACTTGTATAAGAAAGGCTGGCAGAGATAATGCATAAACCAAAGAAATATTTAAGAGGATTAAGATACTAGAACGTTAGTTTAAAGGAAAACATTAGCTTAAAACAAGATACAAATGTGTGAAGCGAGATCAGGTGTTTACAGAAATAGTTCAGTGCAAGAGTTGACCCGTGACAACAGTGAACATGTCGAGACATAGCTAATAATTAACAGTGCATAGTGATTTTGTGTTGTATAAATGTCTAATCAGCGATGCATATTACACAATACGGGTGAGAGTCAGTTCATGATGTGAAAGATAACATTATTCATACATATGCGGACAATAAGATTGGAGGAATCATTGATTCGAGGAGTCAATAATATAAGTCATTGATGTAGGGCGAAGGAGGCGACAGGAGACGACCATTCCAGTTCTGTAAATGTCAGTTCGGACGAACAGTGTCTCTGTGAGCGGAGCACAGGCGAGGTGCAGTGCCATGTGCATAACAACTATGGCGGAGACAGAGGAAAGTTCGGAGCGAGTAACTGGTATTTTGATGATCATACGGAAGACCCGAAGGACTGATATATCTGCAATACCGTGGAGACTTGCCAGATCGGCTTCGTTGCGTGACTGACCCAGGTTAGGGCCAGGCAGAAGAGGTGGTGACTCGTTTGTCACAACTTTTAAGTGTTTACGCAGACAGGCCCGATATTGGGTGGACCGTGGTGGGTCATGGAGAAGAAGACGTGGTCATGAGTCTTTCGTGTATGCACTTTCTGAGATCACAATGTTTATTATGTGTTATGTGCGAGCACAACTTTGTGCGAGAACGCTGGGGAATGCGTGGTGAGGAAACTCTTCTGAACTAGACACAATCCATATTAGTGTCTGTCGATGGTAACTGATAGCAGGGGCAATCCGTGTTAGCCACCTGAATAAGCTAGTTACCCAGAGGAAAAGAGTGTTATTAAGAAGATGCATGCCGGAAGCTAGTTGGGACAATCCGTATTAGTCACCAACTAAAAATGAGGCCATGCTCTTCAAGCACGATTGTTCGTTGATGCTTGCTGTAGAAACAGAGGCAATCCATATTAGCCGACTGTTAAGAAGCTAAGCAGGAGATGACATCACCATATCATCATACAATGTGAGCTCGGTTGTGAATGGTGACATGTGCGACGAAGACTGCACAATGCCAAGCCAGACACAAAAGTTCAAAGAAAGCTCTGCAGTAATGTAGCCCCATGTTGGAACCAGGTCAAGGCAACGATATGCTTGCCGTGGTTACGACGGAAATGGAGTGAAACGGAATGTTCACACTATTGGTCGCCCCGAAATGGTGCCCTCTTCATATTGCCATGAGATGATTACAGGAACTTGGCCGACTCGGAGTGGTCGCACGTCCTGTTGAAGCGTGGTCCCATGTGCAATCATGGTGCCCAATTAGAGGTGGTGCCCAATCAACTGACTCCCGGATGTCCACCATGTTTGTCTCATGATAGGATGCCCATGACAGTAGAAGTCATAATGGAAGGCACAGAAACTGAAAGACTCTCTCAGATCAAAGATTAGAGAACATATGCATCGAATGTCTCTGTGATCACAGGTTGCCACAAGTAATCTCGCACTGATGATGGTTGTCCAGTTGGACCGACGACTCATGATCAAAGAGACATTCCCGCAAATTATGTAACAACACAGCATTATTTTTGCGATGAAATGGGTAAGGAGCTCGCAACTTATAAGGTTGGCAAACTGGCCGTGAGAAAAGCATGTGATATGTAATAAATAGTGGCATAAGCATCATAATATAATAAGTACCATAACATATAAGATTATATAAATGAGACTGGAAAAGCTAATTTAACAACAAGAATTGTACATGATGAAAATGAAAATGGTCACAAAAGGAGGTATTGATATGTATATAAATATGTTGTTTTTTGTTTGTTGTTCTTGTTAAAACTTTAGATATTTTCGTGGTGTATAGAAAGAGATGTGGATTAAAGAAGATCCCAGCAAAAGCTGTTCGTTAAGTGTAATAACACGAGTCCACATTAAATGGGAAAGAAGAGCAATAAACCACGGCAAAATTGATGTAGCATCAGAATGATCAGCTCTCCAGAGATCAAAGTGAATCACATCAAATAGAAAAATCAAAGATGCAACGCTTTAACAGACAGGGAAAAACTTTGAAACAAGGGTGGAAATATTCATATCTCAAATGATAATAAAACAAGGTACCCACATGACGAACCTGTGAGGTGTGATTATCACATCTTAGCTTGCAAGAAAATCATGGCTTGAAAAAAAATGCTAAGACATGGTTTCATGCATAGAAAAAAAGTTAACAAGATGCTAAATTATCAGCAAGTATACCAAATAAAACATGCATATAAGAATCATGGTGATACTTGAAATCAGGATGAGGTATAAACTCATAAGATGATGGATAATATCAGTAAAGTAAAATGTAATAGCATTGTGAAAAATAGATGGGTAATGCAACGACTATCAGCCAAGAAGGTGGGGCTGAAGACATGGTTAGAAATTGAAAACATGCAACGTGCACTTAAGAGTAAGAAATTAATTAATGAAGCATGAAAACTGTCCGGCATTTATGAATTTACATGTTATCATGCAAAGCAGTGTTGAGTAACTGTGACTAATCAGGGCGACATACCCTATGCAAAACAAATAAGATGAAAGCACAATGCTAGCGAAGGAAATAATTATTCATAACAATCTGGTAACACTAGCCTGCCAACAACTTTTCCTATCATCAAAATGACAACTATTCTTGTTTCAGCTTAGAAAAATCATCAAAAACATCATTATGGGAGGTATATGCTAAGAATTTTGAATACTACACAAGCCACAAAAAAAAAAAAAACTTTCCCAAAAAATAATACACGCGTGTACAAGGGTCAAGGCAGGGCACAACTGCCATATCATCGAGTTGGAAGAAATCATCAACTCGGCATCGGGTTGGCATTCCTCATCAGCCCGGCATTCTACACACATTAATTATCAACACAACATACGTTACCAACTCAAACTAGTGGATACTGCCTGCTTCAGTTCCAACAAATGTGCACTAAAACAATGTCCTAATGACCTGGCTCGGCATGAGAGCACTAATTAAATAATAAAAAAAAATCCCTAAAGTAAATGACTAACTGTAAATGCTTCTTACATAGGCTTAACATGCAAGATATAAAATGGATATGCATTCGCATGTGGAAGAGGGTTTTACTGGCCTCACAGGAGCGTGGCCCTGTGGGTTGAGCCAAGAATATTGTGGCACGCGGTGCGCCCTTATAGGGGGGGCAACTGCCTGCTACTAGGCAACGAGAAACCACTTCCCACGGTAGCATCTCAAAGATCAGCAACAGCAGAGAACACCATCTGCCTTGGCTATACCGGTGAGGTCATACCATTAAGTATCTATGGCGGTGTGTAACCAGCGCTGGCTATAAATGTATATGAAGGGTGTCATTTACTCATAAAAATAATGCCTGATTTAGTCTTTCCCCTAATATGATGCAACCTAGTGTTTCATGGGTGAGCTGCCAAAACATCATATAAATCAAATCGGGACCCTTACCGATTGAAAAAGTGTCATTACCAAACTATTGGCTTCACTGCGCAAATCCAAGGCACAAATCTAAGACGCAAATCTAAGGCGCTCATGACCAAATTGTGGACTTACAGTACATACTAAATTTATCAAAATCATATACCCGATGCACAATATGCATCATTATTTACACGGTCATGAGTCGCTGCAGGAATGATGGTAAAACACATGCTTATAACGCATGCTGCATGTGTGAAGAGACCCTTAATACATAAATATTAAAAGAAAAATGAAATCGAGGGGTCCGAAATAATATAATAACATCAACGTCAAGTAACAAATACGCTAAAAATACAAGTGGTGCTCAGTAAATTGAATTGCTAACAGTTGCAATTTAAATAGCAATGAAATAACAAGGAAATCTATGTATGCTTGGTATTCAATATAAGCAGGTTTAAATTGGCGCATTATCCGGACTTAAAAGACACGACTAGTCCCGCCAAACAATTCATGCAGCATAACCGGTAAAACAAATTGCACAATGAGCATTGCAACAAGAGCATTTCATGAAAATGTGGCTAATCAACTTAGCACTAAATTTGCTCGTGCACTATTGCAGTATGGGGCTGGCGTGCTGAAAATAGACTTCGTAAACAAAGATCTAAAGCTTCTGAGACATTAGACCATAATATTCACCCCAATAAACTGGCTTGCTATGGAATCATTAAACCATTTGAAATCGTATATTTCCGACAGACAACAAATAACAGAATATAGCTGGGGTTCCTCAAGGCTCTGTGCCTGGTCCACTGTCATTTATCATATACCTAAACTATATACCCCTGGGTACGATTGGCCCGACACACGGTTCTTCAACAAGAAAACCCCGACAACTAGACATTCTATGAGATCAGAACAAGTGGTCAAGGAGCACGTCAGTGCAGATGATGTCATTGACACACTTTCAGTGGCTGTTGTCTGAACTTAAACTATTTTAAAGACCTTAATATGCATTGATGAATTTGTGGTTCAGTGCTGTAAAATTCCGACTTTCACCAAATGTACGGCACTGTCATGTTTGGTTCTTAGTATAGGAGCTTAGAGATTACAGATGGAATCATGGTTGTGTTTCAAACCAAGGGGCTAGATGAAGACAAATTTTGATTCCTTGATGAATAATGTGGGTGTGATATGACTATCCTAATTGGCTTATGCATGATGCTTTAATTTAACACGCCAAACAACAATGTCTAGCTTCACAATCTTGTATTTCAGCTTCTCATTATACCTTCAGATAGGCCCATCCATCGTGAGAATGGGGTTTTTGTTGTAGTTGTACTAACACTCCCAAATTTACAGCATGTACTGTTGGTGTTCATATAAAATTTCAGACGTGAATTATGTGACGTCAACCAAATAGACCAACCTGTTCAAAGTTTATATATGTTGTATAATGCCAAATCACTCTACAGTAACAATTTCCCTTATGACAAGTTTTTCAAAGTATTTGAACTACAAAGAAGTAGATTATTTCTAATGGTATATTATGTTTGAGTGTTTAAATTATGCAATATGTCTGTTTATTGGTGAAATTGCTCAATTTCCGCCACTAACATCTTAATAAAATTAGTTGTTTTTATGGAATTTGCAAGTGATTATACTATTTGATGAACAAAAAAAAAAATGGTTAAATCAATATTACTCACACCTAAAATCCACTATAGAAACCTAATTTATGTGTAAATATGGAATTATGAGCAGTATATTAAGAAAAACATGTCTGAAAATAGGCGATTTTTCAACTTCTTAGACCTTTTTCAGAAAAATCAAAGAACCAACCTAAATATGCCTTTTTTGCTGAAAAAAAAACCAACCAAATTTGAGATCTCCAGAATATTTGGCCCATGAAACCACAAGTCTCCAGTGAGAATTTCGAAAATAATTTAGATTTGCCCACCCCTAGCATTATGTACTGAAAGTTGAGACACTGGAGGAGGACCAAATGAGAACAATGCATTATGTAAGCCTTGAGAAAACAAGAAAGGATAGCCCAATGCAGAAAGAAGCATTGTGTTCCAATAAATTTATCACTATTGAGAGTGATGACTGAGGCACAGCTATATTTGCAATATGCTGGCCACCATCATACAAAGATATGGTCAAAAAGGAAGACCATAGAGATAAATCAGATGCGAACAAACCAGGAAAGCGATGCATGTATTTGTTCATTAGTGCAGATTAAGGTTACATCAGGCAATGTAGCGTTGTCTGGGTATCATGCAGGTACCAATAACTCTATATAAGTGGTCTGGATGTCAAAAGAAAGAGTAATTACAAATTCACACATATATTTACACTATCAGCATATCACATCATCCTTTATGGATTGCACAATGTTCAACCCTTTTGTCATGGCTTGATTGGGGTATTATGTATACACAGCTATTACATCCATCAAAGGCAAAGCATGATCGTTACATAAAAGCTGTTAAGTTGTATCAAATCTTAGATCATTTGATTTGTCAATGAATTACATTTTGAAGAACTTATAATGGTGGTTAATAAATCTGATGCTAATATTATCTATTCCTATTGTAGTACAGCTAATGGAACAAACGTGATGTAATGATGAAGTTATATTTTATTACTCTTAAATATTTAACTGATGGCTGACAAAATTAACCCGCGAGAAACTGATAGTAAGTGACATAGCTTACATTACATACACTATGCTGAAATATATAATGCATAATTATATAAGCAATAGTTTTGGAAGCCTTCAGTCTGGAGTGGGGGGGGTGGGGAGAAGGGTAAAACACGCAAAGTTGCCTGGCCATGCCTGGCTGGGCAGGCTTGGCTGCCTGTGTAATGCTCCCCTCCCTAAAATTAATAAGTAGCAATTTACTTTACTGGTTAGTTGAATTTTATATCATGACATAAGGTATAGTTTTTGGGATTTTGTCTTATTTTTGTTTGACTATGCAGTGAACCATGAACTTGATTAAGATACTGAAAGCATAGCCATATAGATCTTTTTGAAGAAGGTGGAACATTGACAAAACATGCTGGTGGCATAAACTGATAAACCATTGACTACTTAGATTAGAAGCGCCCAAAATGCCTGAAAGTATAGACTGTATGTTCATGTCTAGCAGTTTCACCTGAGGAAGTTCCTATATATGGGTGTCAATCAAATAGACTTAAACAAGCGGCAGGGCCCAAATTAGAATAGCTTCACTTCTACTGGTCACAGTTTTTTCACCATTGAAAGAGTGTAATGCTATGTGATATCCAATTTAATAGACTGTGGTTGACATGATGATGCTCCCGTGCATATATATATAAAGATAATGTGATATTATTAAAAATAGGTATTATCAGTAGATATAGTAGTAGTGTGTTAGTAGTAGGACTTGTTCCCGTTTTACCTGGACCATGGTCTCCATGAAGTAGGCTTTATATTTCACTAAACTTATTGAAACATCACCAGTTCCAAGCAATGTCACCAATATCATTTCACAATCAATAAATGTGTATTGGTAGCTCATTGGTTGGGAATTTGTAATTATGATCGAATATTTCAAATCGTTGAAGAACAATTAGTAGTTGGTATGCTAGTAGGACAAAGACAATACCGTGTGGTAATGCGGTGCGGCACCGAAGAGAAAGCCAGGCACCCCGAACACTGTTCGAACAGAGCCAGTTTCGATCATACTACAATATGCAAATTGACCAAGGTCAAATGCAAAAAAAAAGGGAAAAGGTAGAAAGACCGCTGTCCTGCCCGGCAGTTTCAGGACGGTGTCATTGTCATATGCCGACTAGTAAGGAAATGTCTGCTGAATCAAAGGTTGATACAATTTTGAAAGAATTAACTGCTACTAGAAATGATTAAAACAACATCGCCAAGAAAGTCAGGTTTTAAAGTTGCCCTGAATGATAAATTATTTAGCTAAATATGGATGCCTTTCTGTGTATTATAACATAAACCTGTGATCATTAATATTTACAACTAATTTTCTATAGCATCACTTTGATAACATCATTATTTAGTTATTTATTTTCTTTTTTTCTTGATAGTGCTTCCAACCTCCAGCACATCCATTATAGATGACGTCACAAAGACCATTGTTTCCAGTATATTGTTATAAGTTAACAAATTCTTACAATGTAGATGACGTCACAAAGTTTATAGCCAGCTCAACTGTTCATTTTTTCCGTGCGTACCCGAAATAAATCTAGGGGTCATTTAGTGCATTTATTGGTCATTTCAAAAGGAAAAAATTATTGTACACTTGAGATATTTTACACACTCAGCAACATGAGCCAGATACACCAGAAAATGTAAAAATTTGATAAACTTTTGGTTCAATCTTAACCTATCATTCGGGGTTACTTTAAATGTTGTATTCATGGGATTGTATTGTACTCTTGAATTTGTATTGTACTCTTGAATTTGTATTGCACTCTTGAATTTTGATTGCTTCTTTTGGATGTTTTTAGGTACTAGTTGTGATCTGGGTAATTCTTTGGTATACATGTTAAGAGAATTATGATGTAATTATGATGTAACAATCATACTGTAATGATTATTGATTGTAGCTTTATGAAGTTAGATAATTCTGTGTTTAGAATTAAGTGGGAGTGTTAAGAATGTGTAATTCCAACACAAGGTGGCATCGTAGTAGTCCTGTACTCTGAGGACCTAAGGCCCTCTAGTGAGTATTTTTGTACAGTACCATCAAAGGATGTTCAACTGGAAACACATGAGTTTTACTCTTTTATATTTCAAACTGGAATATTGATTAAATAACAACAGGCTAACATTGTAATTGATGAAATATATAGAGTTCCTGGAACTAATGAAGTTGATTGATATTAATTGCTATTAATCTATCTGTACTAAAGTTAGGGACCAGAACAAAAGATCACTATTGGTACAGACCAAAATATGGACTTTGTGAAGATGAATTCTCACATAAATACACAGAAGTATATATTCAATAGAAAAACTCATATACAGCAATGAAGGAGAAAAGCAACATTACAGTATAGGCGTGATTTGATTACAAATGTTAAAATGATTCTAAGAAAATTTGGGAAATTTTTAAAATAGAATAACAGGAAGAAATGGTCTTACTGATAGAGGCATCAAAATCGTGTTTAAAGGAGTTCTATCTGAAAAAATATTGAAGTGAAATTTGGAACACCCTATGCTGGGTTATGTGTTAGGTCCTTCACTTCACATAATCCATGGTAATGGTATGCCAAGGTCTTTAAAATTTAGTAAAACTGTTATGGCCGCAGATGATACCACCATTTATGCGACTGGAAACAATGTTATATTCCTATACAGAAAAATTAATGAAAGTGTGTAGTTGTACAGAAAGTAACTGAGACAAAATCCTGGGAGTTTGTAATGACAAACATTCAAAGTGGCCCTAGGAAGGTTTTTCGTTAAATGTAAGGTGGCTCAAGCTGTAAATAGCTTAAATCAGCAATTGTAGAATAACTTAAGTTTTGATGGCAGTTATAACATCCTCATGATTGTGATGGATTTGACTTACGATATGTCATTATGTAATGTAAATGTTGACCTTGGGAGTCTTTCGACCACATTTGACTCTAGCTATTGTTTAAAGAAATTGTATTAAAATGGACTGTACGCTGTGTTTGTTGCAAATAAAACAAGCAGAAATGATGGCATTTGTATGAGAATTTCTGAAGTATGCCGTTGGTAAAATTTTAGGATAAATTCTAAACGAAAGACTTGTATTCAAAATAGTATGATGACTGTCAGCAATAGACCAGTACGGCTTGCTGCTCCAAATCTGCAGGCCAGCCAATAGTTTCACCCCAAAAGGGTAACAGAGCTGTGACCAAAACTCCGACATTCTACCCCAAGTTGCATACAGGCTCCAATGGGATAATCGATGTTTTTGCCAATTAAAACCCATTTTTAGGCCAGTAGGTAAGCCTATAATGGTATGGGACCTTCCAGTTGGGCATGGTGGAATTGGATAAAGATTTTAGTAACTTATTTTTGCACTTTTTCAATACCTGGAATTAAGTTATTAGTAGTTTATTGCAGGCTACAACAGTACAACACCATCCACACACAAACAATGCAAACACTGATTGTGTGCAGTAATGTTTATACAAAGCCAATGAAAATCTTAATGAAATAATTATTATAGATTTCTACCCTATATATCTCACTTGATGGATCATGATTAGGCTGCAGAGTTTGCTTCTTTATAGGATAAAAGTTACATTTGGGTTTTTTATAAATCATCAGGTTGCAAAATAAGTATTATAACGCAGTCTTAATTAGCCATTTTAAGCAGCCTTATATAAGTCATCGATTTATCGCGTAGGGCGGTTTGATTGAGTATGATAATAATGCTTTCTTTGTGAAGCCGTGCATTGCCGACAATATTATTTTAGTTTTAGTAAGCCTGACATTGCAATTATTGAAAGTCTGTTAACAGTATATATAACAAAAAGAAAAGAACTGGTGTAAAAGTATACTTATGTTTAATTGTCAAATGTCATAATAGGCCCAACTGGTCAAGTCATTATTTGTTTTTGATAAATCAATATAGGCCTACATGTACTGTAATCGAAATTTATAAAGTCTTTTTTTTTTTATATTTTTATAGGATAGTAAACTAATTCAATAGGCCTATATGTTACCCCAGAAAATGTATAGATGATAAATCCTGTGTTAGCAACTTGTGAAACATTATTTGATTTTCCCCTATATATGCTTTGAAATACTTCTCTACATGTATTAGTGTTAATTACAAAGGCATGTATTGTTTTAAATATGTCTAAAGTCAATGCACAGTAAACTATTCTTATCTGGTTTAGCTTGTGACCCACAATACATAGTTTATAAGTGATAAATCTAAACATTTGGGTGTAAAATGCTCCCAAATATATATGTTTCCCATGTTAAAAGGGGTACAGCAGCACACATGTTGTCGGACCTTTTGTGGTTGCTAGGGGTTGCTAAGGGGAGGCGTGGCCTTACCCCAAAACTGTACTGGTCTATTTGGTTGGGAAGAGGATGTAGCACTGTGGATATACCATATGCAACTGGACATAATTGCCAAAGTGACAACTCATAGCCAGGTGGCATTTTCTGTCCATTTCCGTGCATCCCTATTATTCATAATTCATATGTGAATGTCTGCTTTCATGGAACTGCTTTACCCTATGTACTAGTAGCAATTATAGAGGTATTGTTCTTTGTAATTCTATTGCTAAATCGCCCGACATTGTTATAATCGCCGGACATTGTTATAAGGCAGAGGTACAGGCCAATGCTTAATGCCAGTAATATGCAATATGCATTTAGAGAGAACCATAGTACTGTCATGTTCACTTGAATGTTGAAGGAGGCAGTTCGGCATTATGTGAATCATAACACAGATGTTTATTCATGTTTTGTTGATGCGTCTAAGGCATTCGATCGTGTGAGGTATGACAAACTGTTTAAATTGTTAATAGATAGAGGAATTCCAGCAATAATTGTTAGAGCAATATTAGATATGTATATGCGCCAAAAGAGGAGAACAAGATGGCAAGGAACATATTCAGAACCATTTTCCACCACAAACAGTATTAGACAGGGTGGATTATAGTGTTCAGTACAATCCACAAAAAACAGTGTGTATGAGTTTTAGCAGGAAAAATAGAATTTCACCAAATGTGAAACTGTGTAATGAAGATTTTAAATGGGTGTCATCTGTGAAACACTTGGTACTCATCTTGACTGTAATATGTCAGAGAACACTGAATTTAGAATTAAAAAAAAAGGAGTGATATGGTACAGCGAGTAAATTATGTGCTGTGTACTTTGGGTGAAGAGTACAAACGATGTTGAAGTCAGATAATGTTAAGGTAAAATACCTGTGTAATCTTAGTATCTGTAAAGCAAGTACAGTGATAGGAGCTAATTTGAGAATAGTCTCCAAAAGAGTACACTGTGATATCACTAATATTTGTGTCTCGGTTCCATGGCCATCAAGAAAAGCTTTTTATCCCAAGTTGAAGAAAGAGATATTTTAATTGTTAAACAGATTTTTGTAGAACTTAGACATTGTACGTTACCAGGTTGTAGCAGTGAAAGATAATGCATTAATGTTGCATAAAAGCTGTGAAGTTGTATCAAATTTTAGGTTTCACATATCTTGGCATTAAATTGATGGTTGTAAATTATTCCAGGGCCTAATTTAAGTATTGAATTTAAACAATTCTTTACTTTATAATTGAAAAATTTCCACCGGCAGAATTAGGCCGAAGATTTTATTAGCCTCATCATATACAGCAATATCATGTGATTTGTCAACCAATTACATTTTCAAGATAATGTCTTGCTCAGTGATCTATTTAAATTACTAATATTTGAGTTGACTGTCTGAGACAGGTCAAGATGACTGTCTGAAACGGAGTGGCTTAAATGAAAGAGCGCTGTTTGCCAGACACTCAGGTGAAATAAACAGGTAAGACAAAAACGTTGAGGGTTTGGTGGAAGTAAACAGGTGGACTAGAATGTTAAGTGGTTGATGGAAAGGTGCATTAAGGTAGGAAGAAAATAGTGTAAACTGGGAAGGTGTGCCCCTCAGATTTTGCACAGAAAGCAGAAATGGAAGTGAAAAGGAAGGTTCAACTTACTGGGTCTGATAAACAGAAAGGAAAAATGAAGGTGTGCCATTCTCGTGAAAAGGTGAACATAAAGTGGATTAATGGAATCGTATTAGAGTGGTCCCTGGGGAGGTACTTTTGTTTATGTAAACAAATTCTGAAAAGTCTGCAAATTCTTTTGCTGAAAGGTTATAGAGTAGTTCTAGGTATGTCTATGGCTTACAGTAAGGAAGAGAGGTCGCTATCCTTCACCAAATTATCGACTTTGCCACAAGTGTGAGCTTTGGTATTAGAGCCCGGAGTCACTGAGTTCAGGCATCATGACCTGTCTTGGGTGCTTGATGACTTGACTTTAACAATTGTCATGACTTGGTAATTTGCCATGACTTGAGTATTGCATGACTTGACTTAACTGACTTCCAAATAAAGGTCTATTTGTTTTGCTTTCAAAGTTGCAGATAATCCATTGAACCATCATAGTAGACTATATTGAATTGAGGTACTACCTAAAATGAGACTTAATCACCTAATTTTAATCTACATCTAACAATGTTAGTAAATTAATCTGTTTAAAGTATAGGTTAATGAAAAGAATGACAAAAGGCCTAAAACTCAGTGAATTTTGCTGTGAAACTACGACTGGACATCAAAGTACAGGCCTATGCAGACTATAGAGTAATGTCATTAGTTAAAATTTGAATAAACAGACACATAATATAGAAAGAAAATATATATCTTTTAAAAGTTGTCAATTTATTTCATTCCCTTTACCAGACAGCATTATCCTTATGTCAATGGCTTGCAATCAAAGTTAAATTGCCAATTGCAATCAGCTTTGACACCTGTCAGCTTCCCAAAGGACTCAATGGCAATTAGTTAAACTGAGGGTGAAACAAAACTTTAGAACATTTAGAATTGCAATTAGCTTTATTGGAGTGCTTCTGTGGGTAATTGTTTGAATTACAGAGCAGTCAAATGCAGCTCTACATGTTCTAGGTGGCGGCGGCTTCATTTTCAATTGGCAGTGGCGGCTTGGCCCGATCATGGCTTGGTTTGACTTGAGGCTCACATGATTGACGGCGGCTTAATACGGCGGCGGCTTCAGGCTCTATTTGGTATAGTACGATAAATATTATATTGAAAATAAGACTTAATTCTCAGAGGTTATCATATAATATTCTGCATCGATAAAATTACTAACAGAAAGGTTCTGGAGGAAATGACATCTGATCTCTGTGAGCAGATGTAAGTGAAGGGTGAAAATTGCAGAGGAATCCCACTAAAATATGCAGAATTATTAGCTTCCTTGTGAAAGCTTTTCTGTGTAAGCCAAAATATATATATAATTACTCATAATTTTCTTAATAAGCTGAAATGGCTATTTATTTATGATCAGTATAAGTGGTGTGTTTATTTCATTGACTGTTATCTATATTAATTGGTGTGTAATGTCAACTCTATTTTATAACTATTTGGGTTTTGGGACCTAATTTGCATTTGTTTTAATCTTTAAAGTACCATTACTGGTATACGTCTGTAACAGTATGCTTACCTGAATTGAACTACTTATAACATGTGTATAATCAATTTTATATATATAGTTAATGGTATATATAATTAATGCTATTATATATATTTATTTAACCTTTTAAATTACAAATGACACATTTAGCAATTGTGATAGGGCCAACACAATTTAGTTATAGTTCTTATATCAAGTGGATATGGTAACACCAACAGTTGCCCTCAGCCTGCGTAACAAAATCGATGGTACTTCAAAACTGCAGACTGGGTGGCGACGTTGTTAGTAACCTGGTCTGTAAACTAAACATTGCCTGAAAATGAGGAGGCCAGTTCATATTAACTCTCTCTTACTATTTAAAGCAGACAGCTGTCTAGGAACTTAAATAAGAGGCAATGTCAATGCGAAAAAACAACTGGTTGACATGTGCAGCACAAACAATCCAACGTTTAGAGAAAGAAATCTGAGAATCCTAGCACAGATCCATGGAGGTTCAAGCAAGCAAGAAGTGTGCTCAGGGTGGAAATCAAACACGGGACCCAGGGGCTGGCAATAGGGTGCACCTCAACCAGGGTCTGGTTCATAAATCTGCCAACACAAATGATTCCAACAATCTCCTTGATGATAAAGTCAACATATAAATGAACACTTTTCTTAAAGAGGAAAACGCATCGAAAAATTGGAAAAATGCATCGCTAAAATATGCAATTTTCTTCACGAAAAGAAACTCTGTAACAATGGGAGAAAACAAAATGTAACCTCTCGAAATTGCGTAAGTCACTCAATAAAGTGTCAAGCGAAACAGCTCTCAATGCATTAGTCACACGTTACTTAGATCACTGGAAAGGCTGTGATTGACATCGTAATAGGCAAACAGATAGAATGACGACAAAGAGACAGATAGCATGTCTCTGAAGACATTGCCACAATGATTCCGAAATCACAATTCAGAAACTCATAATCAATTGAGCAATAAATGGTTGGGTGTCATTAGCTGCTGCAAGCTTGGAATAAGGATAAAAATCAGCCGTATTGACTCATAATTACTTTTTTTTTTTTTTTTTTAAAGGTAGTATTTGATGAATTGCAGCCTATATTAAAATTGATGTGAATCAAAGCGTATCCCTTACCGTATGACAACAAAATCAGATCCACAACCCAAAATTAACATGGAATTTTGAAAATATTCCCTGCTTTCGGTGAATTACAACATGTAACAAGAAATTATGTCTCAAAAGAAGCATAGCCTTCGTAAAATTCAATTTGGATATGTGATTAATTTGAAATTGCCAGAAAATTAATAAATGCTCTACAAATGTAGGTCCTTCTCTTAACTCTGGAAATACCTCCTCTTACCTCTTGAAATTAATTTAAGTTATTATACAATTAAAGTTGAAACAATACATCACACAACATTCCTGCATTTGCCTGTAATTTGATGTACTCAGCATGAAGGTGGAAGCTTCCCCAAAATCATTAATGAAATATGTGGTGCCAGCAACGTTTTACCATTGTCCATCATGCAAAATGTGATATTACAAGGACATTTGTCATGTTACAATTAAGATGACCCGTTAGTTAACCATCATATAGCTACTGGTGTCTTTTGAATTATGAAGACATGTGACTGCAGGTCGAGGGAGACGATCAATGCAGTGTGTGCAGATTTTAATTACCCAGGAAACCGAAGGATGGTCCTGTAAGGCCACAGTCTGGAGTAGAAGGGGGGCGGGAAACAAGCAAAGTTGGCTGGCTATGATTGTCTTGGGCAGGCTAGCTACCCTGCCTAGCTGCCTGTGACATGGCCCCCCTTCCCACTGTCAGACTAACAGCCAATGGACTTTTTACTGGATGTATTGGAAACCAAAGTTAAGAACATATATGAAGTTTAAAGAATATGTTTATATAAGAAATAGAAAACGAAGATCATTAATTACACAAATTAGATTAGGAATTCTCCCTATAAATATAGATTTTACACATATGACAGATATTGAAAATACCTAAAACTCCTGTAGAACTTAGAAAATGTGACAAATGTGACACAGGTGATATAGAAGATGAACTGCACAGCCTCTTAATATGCAATTATAACACTGCCTCAAGAACAGAGCTCTTGTGCAAAGTGATGAGACTAATATCTAACTTTAACAATCTCAATCAAACCCAAAAATCTAAACTGATTATGTCAGAAAAAAGACCGGAAATAATACAAGCCCCAGGTTCCTACCTAAACAAAATTATGGGATAATAGAAAATAAAGAATAAAGCAAATGAATAAACAATAAAAAATCCTTAGCCTAGAAATAGGAGTCACCCTATCTGTTGAGCTGATAAGCGTTCTGCTCAAATGATGATTGCCAAAACTGCAAATGTTTCTCTGCACTTGGCAGGACATCATGGCATGCACATTGAGCGGTTACCGCTAGTGCGTGCCAGAAGCCATTGCTATACGACGACATGAACAGTAAAAACCTATTGACATTTGCAAATTTTTATGCTATGCCTCAGTGCCAATCGTGACCATTAATCAAATTACACACCTGTTCTTCCTGCACAGAGTCTGTGTACACAGCTCTGGAAAAGAAACTGTTATGCTGATGACAATGTTGCTTGTTCTACTAATCTCAATGGCTGCTACCCTATTTCCTATTTGAAGTAGCATATATATCATTTTAAGTATTACGCTACTACATATATTGCAAAATGTGACTGGGACCAGCCTGTAAAATATTTCTATGCCACAATTTTGTAAAATATCACATAACAAAATTGATGTTAAACATTTCATGATATTGATATACTGCGATATTGTGTAATCCGTTGTTAATCAACTATAGTTTTTATTTCTAATTCTTCCTGTTAAATTACAATAATTAGCATCTAGAATAGACTCAGCATTGTAGTTTGTTTAATTCAAGGATAAAGAATAGTTAAACTATGCACTCAGAATAGCTCAACACTGAAGGAGTGTCATAAGGTATGTTTCTTTGAATTACCCGCTTCTGGAAATTGGATTAACTGCCAATTACCTCTGGCCATTACTGCAATGGTCAGCACTAAAGCACAAATAACTGACGTCACTGAGATCCAGGGATGGACAAGACACAGTCAATCAACAGGTCAGACTTGAATGTCTGGAGCAGCAACAGCTAAACCCCAACATCACTGCCAAAGAAACGATGCACATGGCACAGTGTACGTGTTGTGTATAAACATTTCAAATGAACTGCAGCCCTGCACTCTAGTATAACTTTGGCCTATGCTATTGAAAGCGAAAGAATGGAAAAATATAAAATTGTGCGAGAAACTGCAAAATTTGCTTTAGCAATATAGCACGTCAGATGTAGCAAGTGCTTAAATAATGTAAGTAACAAAGTGCCGGAGTACATAAAACCTGAAATTGCACTGCCTCTAACAAACTGTATGAATGCTATTTTAAAAGAAGGAATTTTTCTGAGCAGTCAAAGATAGCATAATTTTCTGACCGATTCATAAAAATGTGTCAATCGTTATTTTTAAAATTATAGGCCCACATCCATACTTCCAGTGATCTGTAAAGTTTTTCTTTTTAAGCAATTATAACCAGATTTATCATTACCTTTATTCATCAAATTGTAATCACTAATTTTGTAAAGAAAAATAGAAGGAATAGCAAAGAAAATCCGCAGAACTCCAATGTCAAAATCAAAATACACTATAAAACTGCTACATCTGCCAATATCAATCAGAATCAATCAGAATCCAACAAAAATATAAATGCAACTCATATTCAATTTTATCTACCGATGTCCATGTCTGAAAACGTTGTAAATTAAAAAGGGAAAACACACCAATGTCTATATATACAAAATAAATTTGGTACTCGCATCCTGCCTATGAAAGAAGAAAGATGACCAAAGTTAGTGGCCTTGGACAGTAAAATATAGACTACTAGGCCCGAGACAGTGGACCACACTATGAAGATATAGTGGGCATAAAAATAAGTAAATCATGCAACATTCGCAAATGTAAAATTGACAAGCACATGATGCAGGCAAAACCATGAAATTGCAACCAAAATGTGAAAATCCCTCAGATATTCGCCCTACGGACAGTCAAAATACAGACGTGGCCTACTTTTATAACATAGCAGCTAAGTTGCATCATGATTGTAAACGGAAGTAAAACAGCATGGTCATGGTAGGACCAGGCTATTGAACTTGATTGCTGAATTTGAAAAAGAAAGAGATCACGTAAGTGATGGAAATTACTTAATTCAGAAAAATAATGATCAAATGCCTTTCTCACTATCAATCTGCCAATAAGAGAGCCCTTACCCGAAATGAAATTAAAGGTGTGCTGTGTTGAAGCGAATGCCTGAAGATGCGAGAGATGCCCAGAGACTTGAGTGCGCCGTTGAGTCCAGGTCTGGATGAGTTGTGAGGTAAAGTTGTGAGAAGTGTGGAGGATGAGATACAGGTATATCGATACTTAAGAAAATAATTAATCGGACTATGTTTGTAGTTATCTACTAAGCAAGGAAAATTTCCAAGATCTGGTATTGCTAAAATTTTGAATAAGAAATTTTGAATAAGTACTAAAATTTTGAATAAGAAATTTTGAATAAGCATAGTAAATCAAGAGACAGTGTGACACAGCAGGCAAGCGCCAAGAAGCCGCAGACCGGTTTCTCTCACCATGCCATCTTTAGCTGCCCCCATGTAAGGCTAACGCACGTATCTTTGTCAGAGGTAGCTAATTGAGTAGATGGACTCATTGCCGGGGATCCTGCGGGAGACACCTTAGCACTTGCCACCACGAAACACCTACTCAAGAAATACCAGAGGCTCGACAGTTTAGATTCACTTATCCATTTAATACACAATCTATAGACAGTTACATTAAGAGTCATTCAAAGAACAGACGGTATTCAACTTATCAATACATTAAACAACGATCTTAACCAATTACATATACTATTAACTAAATACCTTCTCAATCAACCATGACCTATAGCTCCTTTATGAGGAACCCTAATGATCATACCTCTCACAACAATACCCCTACCTGACGATCCATCACTGCGTCAGGGAGACAGGCAGCCCTCCTGCTGCCTCAGCGGGAGCGGGCTCTGTTCTGGCTGGGCAAACAAGCTTGCCCCCAGAGATTGACACTAGGGTGCTCTGCAGCTGCGCAGAGGCACCAGGGTAGCCGTTGCCATGGAAACATGGGGTGAGTTCTACCCCGTTGCTATCATTGTAGCTCATTACACAATAATATAATATATTACATTACTTTTATACAATAATAATATAAATGATATTACAGAATTAAGGCCTTGAGGCTCATGGCGATTTGAGGAAAGTTCCTATAAGAGGAAAGAATGAAGACACCTCTGAAGCTAAAAGCTCAGCGGTGACAATAGTGCCTGTGACATACTAATAAATATGCAATTTAAGTTTATCACACACACACCTCATCAAAATGTGACTTTTCTTAATAATTATGAAATTCTGTATTTCAATTGTTATGTAGCAGGCATTGATAGCATAGCAGACATTGATCATGTTCCGCCACTATCCACTAGGGGCTCTGCTGTACTTCCTCCCAGCATGCCCCAGGAGTGGAGGGAATGGTCAGACTGACTTGAGGAGCCAACCGAGCAACACAGAAAGCACAGATCACAGAAAGCACAGTACACTTCAAAGGTATAGCACATTGCTTCATTTGGTGTCAGAACTAAATCGGAACGCCTGGAGTTTTGCTTGATCACATATATGATTGTGACTTGAGCATTTATTTAGCTTGAGCTGACTTTCAAGTTGGCTTATTTTTGAGAATTTCTGTTCTTGCCTTATACATATAGGCTTGAGACAGATTATTTTTTCTTTGAGGTTGCTTGCTGTTCTGATTTATTCTCTGTCTGATTGATAATTAGAGAGAGATTTTGCCAATATTACTCAGTCTATGATTTGATTATTTCTCTGTGAACTTAAACTTAGACACTTGAATGTTTACATTGTTTGGGTGTCATTAACAGTTTACACTTAGAGGATTAGCAACAATTAAGTACATAGTTAGCAAATCAGACTTCATATAGTTCGCCAATACTTAATGATATTTAATACTTAGTCATAGACTTAGAATATTTTTTTTTTTTACATTTAGGAGAAGAGAATTACTTTGGTTTCTTTCGTTGCGGTGTGGTAACATACTGAGGCAATTGAGACATTTGTATTCTCAACTCCATTACAATTAGATTGTAGTATTAATTTTTCCAAAATATTAAAACACTTTTTTTGGAGTTTGTGTAAGCAACAATTAATTGGACTTCTCTGCATAACTGTTTTCAGCTGTTTGAGTGGAGTTACATTGCACCAACAGAGATCCACAAAATCTTAACTTGGTTGCACATGTCCCATTTATTTATGCTGTCTGCATAGTGCATTGAGTTAGGTTATTTTGTTGCCTTACCATTTACCATACTTAATAAATTTTTCTGTAAAGTGGTTCTACTATATAGTGCTCAGATCTTGACTGTTGGTAACTGCTGAGGGCATTAATTTGCCATTCGGCAGTGTAGCAGTAATATTTTCTTTCCTGTGACTTCATAAATTCAGAGAGCAGAAATACTCATTTTTTGCACTCTCTGAACTGGTTGTTTTCACAGCTTGGGTACTTTGAGAATTATCCAGGGATTTGGATACTTGTGAAAATTCACACTTGACCAAGCGGATTCAGACGTGTGAGCAACAGAATCAGTTGTGATTTGCACTGAGTGGTCTGTAAAGGTCAGATTGTTACCTCATTCCTTTAATTAAAATAGGGGAGAGTGGGGTAAGATAAGCTTGCAAACTTAAGCTTTCAACTTTGTCGCTTTGTGGAATTCTGTGGATTGCATGTGTTTAGTCATATAGCGGCTACAGGTATTTAACACTGTGATATAGTTTAAGGCAATTGCAACTAAGTTAAGCTTTCAACTTTGTCGCTTTGTGGAATTCTGTGGATTGCATGTGCATAGTCACATAGCGGCTACAGGTATTTAGCACTGTGATATAGGTTAAGGCAATTGCGACTTATTTAAGTTATTATATCAATTGAGAGTTAACTATTTGAGTTAAGCTAAAATTGTGGTTATTGTTTTGTCTACTGTACATATAAGTTCTTAGCAATATAAACTTAGAGTAGTCTTTTAAGCCACTTGATTGTTCAGCTTAATATAAATTTAGGCTAAAAAATAGTCAATAAGCTATTTAAGCTTTTAAAAGTTGAAATAAGACTGACAGCCTTCAAGGGGAAGTGAAGGGACCAAGGGCACTCGTCTTTGGCTCAGTGGTACTTGGTTCTATTATTCTCGCTGAGGGCATTATCAGCTTCTTTATAAGGTTACATTTGTTGATTGAATTGATTGAATTACGGTCTTTGTGAAGTTAAAAGTTAAGTTAGTTTTAAGTCACTAACTCTCGCACTTTAGCCCGTTCGAATTGTATCTCAAGACTCAGTAACTTCGATTCCCAGTCGGCCAGGTGTAGCTAGGTTGCGGTTGTCAAATTGTCTGAAGGTTAGCAGGTGCTCTGCAGACTGCCGGTTCTGTACTTGGTTACGGTAACTGGTGGTTAGCGAGCGTTTGTATTCCGTAAGACCTTTCAGACGATATCAGCCTGATACCCTGGTAAACTTGGTGAATTTGTCGATCTCACATCAGGTGAGCGTGATCGCCAATTAGTTCGTTCTCGGTCTCGTTATATGATACTGCCGGTTTATATATCCGATATTCACTAGTGTGAACAGAGTACCCACCAGTACCATGGAAGCGGTGAATTTATACACTGCCGACGAGAAGGAACTGAAGACGTTGTACAACGTGGGTCCGGCTGCAGCAGCGAAGATCATTATCCTGCGGGAACAAGAACCCCTGACTTTCCAGCTCTTGGCTGCAAATTCCAAGATTCCTGTAGAGCAGTGGCAGTCTTGGCACCAGCAGGGCCATATCTCAATGGTGAAGCTAGGAGCGCCCGAGGCCAAAGGAACACCAGAGAAGAAAACTGACAAACAACCTGAGAATGACGGCACCCGGAAAATACCTGAAAGTTGGGAAGAAGCCCTTCAGGAAGCTGAGGAAGCCAGTTCTGCTGCAGCGAAGGAGCATGCAGATGACACTATATCATCTCTGACAGACCACAGCAGCAGTGTGCAACTTAAGAACCTTCTGTTGACTGATGTATCGTCCCAACAGGGTCTTCCTCCTTCCCAACAAGGCCAACATCCACTGAATGGAATCCATCAGCGACAGGGCCAAGCCCCACTGGACGAAGCCTCTTCCCAGGATACCCAGACACCGTCTGCTGCCCATCATCAGATGCCAACTTGGTTTGCTGACTGGCGGTTAGATATGATGACGATGGCAAACAGACAGGAACGACAACTGCATGAACATAACATCCGAATCAGCAATCAGGAGGAATTGCTTCGGCACTACAACAATGAATTCGATGACTGGAGGCGACATCGGAACGAAGAATGGGACAATTTCCAAAGACAGCTGGACGCCACCCTAAGAGAGGGATTGAGGGACAGAGCCACAAGGAGACGGAGTTATAACTCAAGATCATCAGGAAGATATACCCCTTCTGGGCAATTACCGACAGACTCTGATAGTCCAGCCACTGGGTCCCCTAGTTCGGCCAAAGATACCATTCGAAGATCTTACAAAAGGCTAATTAATAGGGAAATGGGCTCCAGGATAGCCAGGAAGGACGATCAAGGAACCTCTGGTACCTCAACAGGACAGATTCCAAATTTAGACGGCCCCGACAATACTCCATTTAGACCGATTTCAACAAGTGAGACCAGAGACGGCGTACCTAAGACGACTGTCACTGACCAATCCTGTGAAGTGGTGGTTTCGACTGTTCCTACAGCTACCAGTAGACAACCTTCTCAACTTGTCACCGAGAATGCGGCAAAGGACATACTGCGGAACAACCAACCAAAGCCCACTAAGGAGTCAAGCCTGCCTCCAGAGACAACTACTGCACGCAGGACTCCGGAAGATTTTTGGCGGATCACCGATCACATCCCTTATAATCGGGTATACCGTTCTTCAGATGGGATTGGGGCACCTTATGATAGCATGCACTCCGCCCCACCCAGCAGAGAGATAAAATAGGTCAGACGGGGATCCGTGAGGAAGTCGGGAAACATTCCCAGGCTGCCCATGGAGTCCCTCTGACATCCTCTGCTACCCGGCAGGAAAATGACAGGGGCCAGATGGGGATCCGTGAGGAAGTCGGGAAATATTCCCAGTCTGCCTCCTGGGACCCACTGACCTCCGATTGTCTTCCAAAGCCCACGGAATACGAGGAAGATGCCCAAATGTCTCCAGGGGAAGCGTCACTCAGTTGGGATGAAATGCCGGATCTACTGTCACCTCATGGCACAGTGTTGACAGCCCTGCCTGTTTTGCGACCTGGGACAACTTCCATGTTTCGTGAAACTCAACTAATGGAGAAGACTGAAGTGACACCAACAGTAAAGAAACAGACACCCATCCGGGCTACAACAACCAGAAGTAAACCATGGATATGGCAAGAGCATTATGTGGAGCATCCAGCAGAGTCCAATATGAATGAAGCTGGTAATGCCCTAATGCAAGAGTCGAGACTCCCTGCGACGACCAACCAGCATGTTCCAAAACCTGGCACTCGAATTGTGCCCCCGGCAGGAATGTCCAGAAAGACAACTCAACTGCACCACTCATCAGATAGGAGCCAGGGCCGACAGACACTTACAAATGCTACCCTTCGCACTGCACGACAACTATGTAGTACTGATGCAAACCGAACGAGGCCCGGGTATCAACAACCTGAATATCCCCCTAGTGGTGTACGACCTCCAAGACGACTGGTGGAGTGTAGTGATGACATAAGAAAGGACACTGCCGCCAGGGATTTTGAAGGGACTGAGAATCAGATAAAATATGAGCAGCGGCCTGCAACAACAAGACATGTCCCCCATCAAGGCTATGGAAATCTGTCCTTGCCAAGGCCTCTGACAACCCGACCCCAGGATCAAGCATATAATGGATCACCACATCTGGCAGGAAGTGACAGTAGGCTTTATAATGACATGGTGACTCCTACTGGCCGACCATCTGGTGATCGTCATCAAGGATATTACCAAGCCTCAAATCAACAACCATGTGGTTCATGTGCACCACAGGAACAGAACCGACCCCCAATGGTTCAGCCAGCTTCATTTATCCAGCCTGCTGCATCAACTCCTTCATACATCCAGCCTGGTGCGCAACAGTATCATCAGCAGCCGCTTCAACAGCCATATCAGCAGCTGCCGCTTCAACAGCCATATCAGCAGCAGCATCAACAGCCGCATCAGCAGCCGCTTCAACAGCCATATCAGCAGCAGCATCGACAGCCGCATCAGCAGCCGCTTCAACAGCCATATCAGTCGTGGTATCAGCAGCAGCATCAGCAGCTGCTTCAACAGCCGCAGCATCAGCAGTATCCGCTGCATAATCCCCTGCCGTACCAACACCAGGATCCATCACACCGTCGTGGACAGCAGCCACAACCAACCGGAATGGTTCTTGAAGCACCGCTTCCGAATTTACCAAGAACTCCGTTTCAGCAAAAGGACAGTGGCCGCATGAACTACACAGCGTCACTACCACCAGTTTGGCCAGGACCACAAATGGGAGTTCCAGAACCTAACAGCAGCTCTTCAGACTCAGATGATAACCTTGGGGCTGCCACAGTTCCAGTGAACTATTCTATAGTATCCCGGCCTGGACATCAGCAGGGACGCCCAGAGAAGTTGAGACTGCCTGCACCCAAAATGCCACAGTTCGATGGCACAATGGGAGATTGGGATAACTTCATATTCCAATTTAATAATATGTGTGACTACTATCAACTGGGGAAGAAAGCCAAGCTGCAATATCTCAAAGGAAGTCTGAAGGATAAAGCCATCAACTTCGTCAGGACTTTGCCGCCAGATAGTTGCCGACGTTATGGCACTTTGATCAGGCGCCTGCAAGATAGATTCGCTGGACTAGAGCGTGCAGATGTCCTACGGCGAGACCTTCAAGACCTCAGACAACGAGTTGACGAAGCTACCGATGAATTTGCTGATCGGGTCCAAACACAGGTTAATCTGGCCTATCGGGGATTTCCTCTAGACATCGTCAACACAACAGCGACTGAGATCTTCATGCGAGGCGTTCGTGACCGAACTGCCGCATACGAGACAGCCAAGATTCAACCCATGATGGAGGCTTTAGAAAGTCCTTCAAAGTATTGATTCCTAGCGACAAGTTTGATGCTGTGATGACATCTGAGTTCTGCCCTAGAGGCATAAAGTGCCGTGAGTGGATTGTTCACGAACCGAACACTTAATGTCAGGATTAATCAAGGTTGCCTCATTTAATTGCAGAGGTCTGGGAAGTACTACAATGGAGTTTATTCACGAAATGTTGGAAACCAACAATATTGACATTTTAATGCTTCAGGAAACTTGGCTAATTGAATCAAATTTGTTGCTGTTGGCCAACATACATGATGGATACTTTAGCTATGGGATAAGCAGTGTACCCAATGTGGATGTACTAATGGGAAGGCCCTATGGTGGTTTAGCCTTCTTATGGAAGAAAGACTTAACTGTGGATATGAGTTTTAATGTTACGGAAACTGAGTCAGACAGAGTTCTTTACATGAATATCACTTTGCCACATGGTGAGCTTCTTCTTATCAATTTGTACCTTCCTGTGGATAACAGATCAATGTCTGTGGTTGATAGCACCTATGAAAACAGTTTAATTATCATGGAATCTGTGATTGAATCTTATTATGGGAGTGATCTTATAATTGGTGGAGACTGTAACACTGATTTTACAAGGAGAAATGCTCACTCAAGATATCTTGAAAATGTCATATTTCGGAACAATATGGAATGTGTGTGGAATCTTCAGCATATTGACAGACAATTTACATATTTGGCCCAGAATATGGTCTCTGGCAGTTGTATTGACCATTTCTTTGTTTGTGCTAACAGATTGCCAGCTGTAAATGATCTGTGTGTTGTCGGTGATAGTCTAAATCCTTCCGATCACTCAGTGATAGTACTTACTTACACATTGGATTATATTACAAGGTGTCAGAGTAGGAATAAAACTGAACGTGTGACCAGCAGCAGGATAGCTTGGCACAGAGTCACCAATCAGCTGTATAAACAGTATGCTCGTCAGGTTGGAGAACTGATTAAAACTTTCAAACTTGACTTAATTTGTGAGCAGTTTATCTGTAAAAATGTGGCATGTAAGGACTTTGTTCACACTGGTTTGATGGAAGAGTGTCTATGCATGTTGAATGATATCATGGCTATCGTTGCTGAGGAAATCTTCCCTAAACGTTCTGTGAAGAAAAAGAGATTTCCCTACTGGAATGAAAGGGTTAGGCCACTGAAGGAAAGGTCATTGTTCTGGGGGCATATATGGAAGGAGAATGGAAGGCCCACCTCTGGACATGTGCATGACATATACAAGACAGTTAAAAGGAGATATCACGGTGCAATTAAGCAATTGAAAAAGGAGCAAGATGAGCTACGCAAGTGTCGCATGATAGAGCAACTGTCACAGAATCGTAGCAGAGACTTCTGGGCTGAATTAAAGAAACTCAACCCCTCTGCCAGTCAGTGCACAAACTCCATTAATGGAGTTACTGATCCAAAAGGAATCTGTCAGATTTTTGCAAACAAATATGAGACTTTACTGAATAGTGTGTCCAGCTTGAATGCGAGAATCAATGACTTAAAAAACTCTTTGAATCACCTTATTTTGTCAGAAAACTCTCTTGATGCTTGTTACATTGATGTGTCAAATATCAAATCTGCGTGCGGGAAGTTAAAAAGTGACAAGCATGATGGCCATGGGGATGTATGGTCAAATATGTTGATAAATGCACCACTGGATTGTCTAAGAGTTTTAGCACGCTGTTTTACTGGAATGCTCTTACATGGTTATTATCCCTCAGAAATTCTTGTGTCATCTATAGTATCACTGCCAAAGGATATCAAAGGAGATATGACCTCATCAGACAATTATAGGGGAATATGCCTTACTTCACCAATTAACAAGATTTTTGACTATGTTATGCTGGATAAATATAGTGAATGCTTCAGAACGGGAGATACGCAATTTGCCTTCAAAAATGACATGTCCACTACCACATGCACACTGGCGTTTAAGGAGGTTGCCAGGTATTACATGCAAAATGGTGGTCAGGTTTATGCTTGCCTATTAGACGCATCAAAGGCATTTGACAGGATCAGGTTTGATCTTCTGTTTAAGATACTTATTACTAGAAAACTGCCAGCAGTCTTTATACGGCTACTGATGGATAGCTATGAAAGACAGAGAATACAGAGTGGTTGGCTTGGATATATGTCTGATTATTTTTCTGTTTCAAATGGTGTGAAGCAAGGGGGAGTTGCTTCCCCAGTTATGTTCACTCTTTACATGGATGTCCTTCTCTCACGACTGGAAGAAGCAGGTGTTGGATGCTTTGTTGGCCATCATTTTCTAGGAAGTTTGTGCTATGCTGATGACATTACGCTGCTGGCCCCGACAAGAACTGCTCTACAGAATATGATTACAACATGTGAAGGATTTGCCAGAGAGTATGATATCATATTTAATCCGAAGAAGACAAAATGTATATGTTTCAGCAAAAAGGAAGTACGTGACATACCCCTCTTAAGACTCAATGGGAATATTTTGAAATGGGAAACTTGTGTTGAACACCTAGGACATCATTTAATGTATAACCTAAATGAGTCGCATGAAGTCCAAATGAAGCAGAACTCTTTTGTTAAAAGTGTGAATTCTGTCATTGTTAACTGTGCAAAGGTACCACGGATGCTGGCTAGCCACATTTACCTTGGTCAGTGTCAAGCTTTTTATGGTTGTCAAACTTGGGATTTGTCAAGCCCACATGTGGAAACTTTTCATGTTACATGGAGGAAGGCAACCAGACGTGTGTTGGGACTGCCTAGTCAGACTAGATCTGCTATTCTCCCGCTTATGCTACGTGGACAAACGTTCATGGATTCAGTGTGCAGACGCATAGTTAAGCTCAAAAAGGCCGTGGAGATAGGCGCAAATGAGAGGCTAAAGTATGTCTGTGCACTTGACACAAGCTTGACGTCAAAGAACCTGTCGTTCATTCACCAAAAGTATGGCAATGATAATGATGTCAGGGCCATCAATGGGAGCTATGACTGTGAAATGTTTGACCGGGCAGGAATGCTGAATGAACTTATAGCATGTCGGGATGGCGTGGTGGATATTGGTGGTTTTTCAAGTGAAGAATTGGTCTCCCGGAAATATTTTGTTGCATGCCATAGACAATAATTAATCTAAAAACTGTTTGATATTTCTATTTTTTCATTTCTTTGTGAACTTATCTGTACCAAGCTGTACGAATAAAATAATAATAATAAAAAATAATAAATTAACATCCAACAGGCTTTGTGGAGCGTCAAGAACCATGTATCTCTTCTGAAGGCCATCATGGGAAAGTCATCCTTGCCATCCACCAGACAGGTGTCTTTCATGGAGGATCCTGTATTCACACGGCAGGCATCCACCATCAGTCATCGTCCGGTGACTCCACCTCAGACACCTACAAGATCCATGGCGATCCAAACTGACAGATCACCCTATCAGTACAAGTCACCTCCTCACTCTCCAACTCGCAGGAACAGGCCAATGCATGACAGATGCTTCAATTGTGATGAGGCCGGGCATTTCCGGGCTGAGTGTCCTAAACAGGACACCCCAAAAGCCAACGGACAGCAGTAACTGGTCAAACTGCTGTCCACGGCCCACATGTCGACCATCCTCCTGACCCATTGAGGCCATCGCAACAATCACTTGCCCTGACAATGACAATTCCCATCACTGTGAACAACATAAGGACATCGGCAGTGATTGATACTGGTTCCCAGGTGACGCTTGGAAGTAAGGAATTGTGTGAAGCAGCTGGTATTAAGCCTGTGGAGGGTCACCAAATCTCCATTCGGGGTGTAGGTGACGAAATGGGCATGACAGCCAGCCTTGCTCTTAATGTGCCATTGGCGATTGGCAATGCCATCTACTACTGGAGCATCATTATTGGCAGCATCCGAGAAGATTTTATCTTGGGTCTGGATTTCTTACACGAGGTCGGCGCCAGTCTTGACTTCAGTAATGGATTTCTGCAGATTGGCGACGCCATTGTTGTTGCAAAGTTCACATCAGATCTATTTGGTAACCAAGCTAATGTGTCACCAGTGAGAGCTACTCATCGGTTGGCTGTGCCAGCCCTCTGCTGCCAAACCATTGAATGTGCTGTGGATGAAGTATTTGATCAAGGAGCCGACATTGTCATCAACCCGCTGCCAGGGAAATCATCAATATTTTTTCCTGCTTGTGTGACATGTTGCGAGCCCCATGTCAACATCACGGTGGTGAACATCTGACACAACAGCACACATTCCTGCTGGAATGCTCATCGCAACGGCCGACAAGCTGAGGAGATTATCCCCATGGATGAAGTCAACACTGCACCAGCAGAGATCGCTGATCTAGGTGCCGTTCATGGCGCCGTTCCTGATTGTGACAACACACCAGAAGATGAGGCAACTAAGGATGCACAGGACAAGGATGAACTTCCCCCACATCTGGTTCCTCTTTACCAGCGAAGCATTGCCAATTTGGAGGGGAAGGAGTGTGAAGCATTGCGGTGGTTACTTTCGGCTTATGGTGACGTATTCGCCCGTCATGATTTTGACTTGGGCGAGTTTTCCACCATAATGCATCGAATCGATACCCGTGATGCCCCTCCTGTTCGACACGGCCTGCGACGCACACCTCTTGGCTTCCAAGGAGAGGAAGAGGCCATCTGAAATTGATGGTGGAAAATGGGGTGATCCAGCCTTCAGCCAGTGAATGGGCCGCAGCACCCGTCATTGTGAAGAAGAAAAATGGACAATACAGGTATTGCATTGACTACCGAGTCTGAATAAGGCTACCCGGCGTGACAGTTACCCTCTACCCCTAATTGAGGAGTGTCTGGACGCGCTGGCAGATAATCTTTATTTCAGTACTCTGGACATGGCAAGTGGTTACTGGCAGGTCCTTATCGACCCTCGTGACCGACATAAGACGGCCTTCATCACCAAATACGGACTGTATGAACATGTCCGTCTTGCCATGGGTCTTTGCAATTCGCCGGCAAGAATAATGACCTACGTCCTCCAGAACATGCTCTGGAAGAACGTCCTGGTCTACCTGGACGACATTATTGTACTAGGACGCACCTTCGAGGAACACTACCGTACTCTCGAGTCTGTCTTCCAGCGGTTCAGAGAACACAACCTCAAATTTAAACCAAAAAAGTGTGAGTTGTTCAGAACCGAGGTTGACTTTCTTGGGCGGCGTGTGGGCCGTAATGGCATTAGCATCCCGGAGGCTAAAGTCACTAGCGTCCTTCAGTGGCCGGTACCTGTCACTAAGACCGAATTAGAATCCTTTCTAGGATTCATTAACTATCATCGGGACTTCATCTCCACCCTGGCTGAGAAGGCGGATCCCTTGTACCAACTAGTAAAACATACCCGACCCAATGACAAACTCGCCTGGGACCATGAACACCAGCTGGCCTTTGATGACCTCATTCGCTGCGTCATATCCGCCCCAGTTTTGGCTTATCCCAACGCCACTGGCTTGTTCATTCTTGATGTGGATGCCAGCGATGTGTCTATAGGAGCTGAGCTGTCGCAGGTGCAAGATGATAGCGAGAGAGTGATCGCCTATGCAAGTCAGTCCCTGTCGTCAGTGCAAAGGAGGTATTGCACCACAAGGAAGGAACTGTTGGCGCTAGTGACCTTCATGAACCATTTTCGGTTTTACCTCCTGGGTCGGCATTTCTTGGTACGGACAGACCACAACAGCCTCATCTGGCTGATGAGGTTTAAGAATATTGAGGGTCAACTTGCCAGATGGTTGGAGGCAATCTCTCAATTTGACTTCCAGATTGAACACCGACCGGGGCGCCAACACTCCAATGCTGACGGTCTCAGTCGTATTCCCCAAGAAGAATGCCCCTATTATGAAGTGGGGACCTCAGTTGAATCTCTTCCATGTGGAGGGTGCCAGTACTGCACCCGTATGCAGGCCCAGTGGGAGCGATTCGATGAGTTCGTGGACGACGTTCTGCCATTGTCCGTAAGACAGTTGACAACTGATGATACCAAGGGGAGTGACGAGATGCAGAGAGCCCTGACGGAGGAGCAGGACTGGAGGACTCAGCAACGTGAGGATCCGGAACTGAACCTTATTCTCCGCTGGTTGGAGGAAGAGGAGGATCCTGAACCAGGGGTGCTATTCCTTCAGAGTGCCACTGTGAAGCAGCTCTGGCGGCTACGGGCTCAACTGGAGATCATCGAGGACATCCTATTTTATAAATGGGTTGGACATTCTGGAGTGACAACTCGCTCTCTTTTGGTAGTCCCTCTACGACGAAGACATCGCATCATCACCCTGGCCCATGCCAATGTGTGTTCTGGGCATCCCGGACCGGAAAAAACGACTCAAATCATCCGACGCCACTTCTTCTGGATTGGGATGAACACGGATGTCAAGATCTACGTCCAGACCTGCGATCTCTGTTCCAGAAACAAAAAGACCAACAGAACACCACGAGCACCAATGAGGAAATTCCATGCAGGTGAACCTATGCAGAGGGTGCATGTCGACATACTTGGACCGCTCACGGAATCGGCGCGACACAACAAATACATTTTGGTAATGGTCGACCAGTTTACAAAGTGGGTCGAACTGAAAGCGCTGCCAGACCAGACTGCCGAGACAGTTGCCCGCACCTTCATTGAGGAGTTTGTTTGCCGAATGGGTTGCGCAGATCACGTTTTCAGCGACCAAGGACGAAACTTCGATAGCAGACTTTTCCAGGAGGTATGCAGCTTGTTGCAGATGGCCAAAGCCCGTACCACCCCCTATCGACCTAGTTCGAACGGGCAGGTGGAACGGATGAACAGGGAAATTCTCAACAAGCTGCGTGTGCATATTGACGGTCACCAAGCAGTATGGGATCAGTATCTCCCGTTCGTGGGCATGGCCATCCGAGCGACAGTTAACAGGTCAACTGGCTTCACGCCCAATATGCTGATGTTGGGTCGCGAAGTTACCCTACCAATGGACCTCCTGGCTGATCTACCCAAGAATAAGGAGCTGCCGGAAAGTGAAGCAGAGTATGTAAGCCAGCTACGACTCACCTTTCAGGAAATTCACAACTGTGCTCGAGAACGACTTGGTGCTGCTCTCCACAGCCGTAAGAAGAGTTATGACCGAAAGGTCAAGACTGATACTTACGGTATGGGAGACCTGGTCTACTTGTTAAACTCGGCGGGGAAAGTAGGGCAGAGTAAGAAACTCCAACCAATCTACACGGGCCCTTATCTCATTGTGAAGAAAATCTCCGAAATTCTATTTGCAACCGTGAATTCGAGAGGCAGACAGCAGGTTGTTCACCATGATAGGCTGAGGCGTTGTTCTGATCAGAACGTGCCGCTTTGGGCACGCCGGGAGCGTGCGCGCCTTCAGGACAACCCACCAGATGTACAGGAGGAAGCAACCGATTGGTCGCTACCTCGTCTGTTCCAGGAAGACCAACCTGCACCAGAGTCCGAGGATTTATCAGATCAGAGTTCAGAACCAATTCTCCCGGAGCTGTCCAAATCCGCGACCACTGCCGGTCCAGCAAATCCTGAGTTACCACCTAGCCGGCAAAGCAGCCGACGGCGGCGTCAACCCGCGTGGCTGCGAGATTACATTACCAATCGCGGCATGGCAGGAGCACCAACTCACTAATCATTAGTATTAAGTAAAGGTGCCTATCAGGCACCTATGTGCTCTTTAATGTCATGTGACTTTTTCCTTCTTTCAGATGGACACTTTCCGGCTCGTTCGCAGACAGGATCTCCGGATCCTGGAGGAGAAGCGCATTGAACCCTCAGGATGGGTAGTTATCAGACGGAGGTATTACGATGGGCCGGATTTCGTTGAATTTAAGGATATGCGCTGGGCGACAGCTGAGGATGTTGAAAATGCCAGACTGCCACCAAATCTCTTTGATGATGGAGTGGCACCAAGAAGATTCCGCGACTTCGAAGAAGTGGAAGAAGAGGAGGACACGCTGGTCATTAGTGATGGAGAGGGGGGAGAAGACCCACTTATCAGGGAAGACCCACTTATCATCAGTGATGGAGAGGAGGAGGAAGAAACGGAGGCATCTCCTTTCGACGAGAACGACCTTCGGTTGGATCTGGATCTGGAGGCAGAACCCCACGAGGCCTTTGTCCTCGAGGTGGACGCTCCCTCCGGATTCGAATCCGACGAGGACCAGGTATCGGAGGATCCATCCTTTGCCCCTGCCGAAGAGGACCCCATGCCAGCAGCTGTTGCGGGGCTGTCCAGGCAACAGAAAAAGAACCGGCGCCGCAGAGAACGGCAGAAAGAGAGGAAGGCCCTAGAAAGGGAGCAGGAGGCTGCCGTGGAAGACCATGACCCAGAGGACGAAGAACAGGAGTTCATCACCTTGGACGAGTGTGGGGTATTTCCAGATTCCGAGGACCCCGTTCCCTCTACGTCAGGTATGCCTTCACCAACTGGGGGTTTCTACTGTCCTGTCTGTCGTCGGCGGGTCACGGTTCGGACGAGACGCCATGTGGAGGCTGACCATCTCCCTTGGTGGATCACGCCGGACCGAGCCTGTTGGCGCTGCAGGCGGTGGGAATCTTCATTGAGCAACTTAAAAAGCCGCCATGCGTCCAGCTGCCCACCCGCTGCAATGACTGAGGGAAATGCGACAACCTGGGCACACCTCTGCAATGGGCTGCTGCAGCTGATCCGTAAGGACTTCAGCTGCAGGTCCAATGCAGAGTTGCTACATCTGGTTGTTCGTAATAATTACTATCCACAAGACCGCTCGCCATTCCATCTCTCCCTCGAGCAGCGGGTACTGTTTAGACTTTGGGAACAACGAAATGGCACTGCAGTCACTCCCTTGGAGGAGTTGACTGTACAGCCACCGTCAGTGGTGGCCTGCCTCTTACACCCCAAAGTCTTGGCATGTATCATTCCCCATTTAAGTAATGAGGCAGCAGCCGCAGTGGCATCATTCGATCAGCGACCCCCCGAGGAAGCGCCACGCCGTGTCCCGTTGGCACCATACACAGTGGATGCACATCTTCACCTTGACCGGTTGGGGCTTGATTTTAAGCACCAGCTGGGCTCGGTTGAGGATTGTCGCATCCGGTACCATGCCCTGATTGCAAACTTCGTCTTCCCTGGACGATGGGCCATCTGGGATCAATTGCGAGACCAACAACCGGACACTGGTCCCAGACTTCGAGCCACGTTTGGCATTCACCCAGCCACCTGTGGTCATCAACCAGGCGTGCTCCTCCAATGGGAGGCGGAACTACGGGAACGACTATCATCACCTGGTTGTGTGGCTCTCGGGGAGATTGGCCTAGATTATGTTAGATGCTTGGCCACAAAACAGCGGGAAGAGCAGCGGGAAGCCCTCCATGCCATGTTGCGCCTTCGCCCTGAAGGACTGCCCATTGTAGTGCACTGTCGTGGTGCTGGCGCCCCGGCTGACTGTCTGACTACCCTGAGGCAGCATGCGGAAAGACACACAATCATTCAGTTACATTGTTTTTTGGGTGATCGGGCGGATGTGCGACGATGGCAGGAAGCCTTCCCAAACTGCCTTTTCAGCTTCTCACATTTGTCACTCTTGCTTGTGGGTTCCGAGGCTGAAGAGCATGCTCTGGCGGTCCAAGGCCTGTGTCTGGACCGGGTCCTCATTGAATCTGACGCCCCCTACCTGGAAAGGTCTGCGCGGGTGATGCGAATGGCCGCTGGTCCTGCATCCCCGCGACGTGACTTATACCAGGTAGCGGAATGGATTGGTCAGCAGAAGGGCCTTTGTCCATCAGCCGTCCTCGAGGCCGCGGGGCATAATGCTCTTCAGGCCTTTGGAATCAGGAATTAAATCATTTTTGGTTCCTTCCAGGGACCGGCCCGCATTGTAAATAGATCATCTCATCTCATCAGGATCAGCTACTAATCTCCAGGGATTGTACATAAAGAGGGATCTAACACTGCACCACTAACCGGGAGGATCAAAGTGCACTCCAAGATTCGGTCATGGACACCAGGAACTAACACAGTGGATATCGGAACTAATACCCAGGACACCGTGGATCGTGAGGAATAAGTCGAGGACCAAATGACATGAGGAAGAGTGTAGCAGGCATTGATAGCATAGCAGACATTGATCATGTTCCGCCACTATCCACTAGGGGCTCTGCTGTACTTCCTCCCAGCATGCCCCAGGAGTGGAGGGAATGGTCAGACTGACTTGAGGAGCCAACCGAGCAACACAGAAAGCACAGATCACAGAAAGCACAGTACACTTCAAAGGTATAGCACATTGCTTCAGTTATTCAAAAGCCATTGATATATTGCTTTGAAGTTCAATCCTGTCATATTGTAATTTGCACCCAGTTTTGATGGAATATTACCGAAACAAAGGAATGTGACAAACAAGAAATTGAAAAATTGAAATATCTCAAAGAATTCCCAACAGATTTTTTTGTTTTTTACATCTGCTTGTTCGTCTGACCTTAAGCAACGTAATGGCGCCTATGGTTATGCTTGGCCATTTTTTTTAACCCCAAAGATGGTTCGGGCTCGCTGTGTGCTATTTTGCCTATCTATTTTCCAGTAGGGGGAACGGGGGCACATTGGGACGCTTTTAACGTCTACTAAGTTTGCTCAATTCTGAAAGCACTGAAGAACTCAGAAGTTTGCATGAATATCACCAATACTATTGAGCTTAAATGCAAGGAATAATAAACTAGACTGCACCTACCCTTTTGCAGCCAGAGAGTCGTAAAAATGACTGTCCGAATGTGCCCCAGCTAACACAGCCGGGGCACATTGGGACATCAATTAAAAAATCGTTTTAACACTCCATGTACAATAGATATCACATATAAGTAGTGTGTAAGACAATATACAGTGCATTAACACCTTGTAGTGCCAATAGTTCATAACTTTAAACAGTTTTAAACATTTAACATAGCAATCGTTTCAACGAAGTGAAACGAAATTTGTTGAACACAAGAGGGAGCCCGCCAGTCCGCTGCTTGGATCCATCCACGTTTTACGCACGCACACTGGCGCCACGCATGCGCAACGCACGTCACCTTCTTCTGACTAAAATTTTCAAGAAGAAGTACGTGTTTGGATAATCGTGGGTCTTTTGACGTTTTGTGGAAAAACTATTGGACTCTCAGAGACATATGACCCATCATTTTGAAGATCTCACAGAGATCTATCGATGGCAATATGAATCGTAGCTGTACGACTGACGAAAGAGATGTTTGAAAAAGAAACATCTATTGGCATGGCAGACGGCAGAGGGAAATCAAATCTGGACAGCCTTCAGTGCAGCACAGTTTGATGGGCAATTACAACAGTGGGCCTGTGTGATAATAACTATGCAGTTGTTCTGGGTCTGGATGTAGTGGCGAAGTTTTCAGGTCCGTCGGACGATTTTGAAGTTATCTGTCTGCCCAAAGTACACGTCTGGAAAACGCATGTGCTCGTCTGGAGTGATTGGTGCTCGTTTGGCGGGAAAAGCACGTGGCTGCAGTAAATTGGTTGAAAACTGGTTTAATGTGCCGTACGGAGTTCGACAGTATTTTGCATTTACTGAATAGTTCGCCACTGATATTGTGTATTATTTGGAATTGTTCTTGATCACAATGGTGAAAATACTACGTCCTGCAATGCAGACAGTGACTGACGAAGTGTCAAGTGGTGAACCAACCAAGTCGTCCTGTATCCATGGAAATATAGAATTGCACTCCTTGACACCCCAGAGTTGGAGGGGAAAATCAGCAGAGATGATTTACGGCACATCCACACTACAGGGATGTATTTCTTTTAGTAATTCTATTCAATGGCTGTTATCTAGATATTTTATTTCTTTTATATCTTTTTTTACCTGCATGTTTAAATGTAGCCTGTTTGTCTATTTCATGCACCACGGCCACGATGAGTTAGTTCCAAATTTACCCACTAAGCAATGGGGGCGCCACCTGCTGGATGAGGAAGGACCTAAATGCTGCACCTGAAGAAGTGCTAGCCCCGTCCTGATGGGAAGAAGGAACATTTATTACCTCATCTTGCCTCTCCATACAGGGAATCAGGGATGTATTCAGTTTCATTAAATAATGTTATTCATTTCTTTACTTTTCAATTAGTTCATCTATACTTTATTCTAATATTCTCGAAATCACCCATATTTATATGGAAATAATAAAAAAAAAAGTGTTGTTAAAAAGTTCATGTCCGATGGCGGAATGCTACGGGCTGAGTACCCTATCCATTTCTCACTTAATCTATATCTTTCACACACACACATTTCAATTAATCCCATTTATATCTTCACTTTAACATTTATCACATTCAACTTAAATATTTATTACGCACGATCACCACTTTTTAGTGATCACCATTGATACTTTATATACACGATCACCACTATTTAGTGATCAACTTCTTTATATATATATATACCCTACACGATCACCACATTTTAGTGATCAACTTCAATATTATACACAATCACCACATTGATATTTCTCTTACATAATCATATTTATATTTATCATATTTATTTCTATCAATCTATATCTTTCACATCACATTTATATCTCAAATATATATCTTTCACACATTTCAATTAATACCATCTATATCTTTCACTTTAATATTTCTCGCATTCAACTTATTTATTTATTACACATGATCACCACATTTTAGTGATCACCATTGATACATTATATACACGATCACCACTATTTAGTGATCAACTTCTTTATATATATATATACCCTACACGATCACCACATTTTAGTGATCAACTTCAATATTGGGGGGGGCAACCAGCCAGCTGGTTGTTTGGCTCTTCACTTCGTTTCTCCCCAAGCAGGGTGGCTTTATCGAGAGACTCGCTATTTATTCATTCGATATCTGTACAATATTGTATTTGTATTATCTACACTATTTATTATGACTCTAATTGTACCCTTGTTATCAATTTCCTTTTGTCATATATTTCTTGCATTTCCACATTTGATTCTATTCAATTATATATTCAATATAAATTTACAATAAACATTTTATAACTCCATCCATTGGCTCCTGGTCGTGGTTCAACAAAGCAATCGTTTCAACGAAGTGAAACGAAATTTGTTGAACACAAGAGGGAGCCCGCCAGTCCGCTGCTTGGATCCATCCACGTTTTACGCACGCACACTGGCGCCACGCATGCGCAACGCACGTCACCTTCTTCTGACTAAAATTTTCAACCCCGCCAGCCACCCCGGTCACCACCGATCCAGGAGGGCCCTTATTGTAACTTTATTCTCATTGGCTCGGGCTTTATTCCTGTTGTGCACTCTGATAGTGGAATACTACTGTGTGCGTATAGGTACATAGTTAGGTCATATATGCTCTTCACTTCGTTTCTCCCCAAGCAGGGTGGCTTTATCGAGAGACTCGCTATTTATTCATTCGATATCTGTACAATATTGTATTTGTATTATCTACACTATTTATTATGACTCTAATTGTACCCTTGTTATCAATTTCCTTTTGTCATATATTTCTTGCATTTCCACATTTGATTCGATTCAATTATATATTCAATATAAATTTACATTAAACATTTTATAACTCCATCCATTGGCTCCTGGTCGTGGTTCAACAAAAACTGTCCTGGGTGCGGACATCTTTGTAAGTAACACACAGTGCTTTGCGACAAATTTGTTCACAGAGCATGGTAATCCACTATACCTCTATTCACTGTGGCCTGAATACCTGTTGTGTGCTGTCCCAGGTCATTCAGTTGCCTTGGACACTTAAATTCTGCCATATTAAGTACGTCCCAATGTGCCCCGAATTCACTGTCCCAATGAGCCCCGATATGACTTTTACACCAAAATGCTAATTTCTCGGACACCAGTGAGTGTGTTTATCACGATAGCAATAGTTCATTACGATATGTAAAATTCATACAAGCACTGAGAAAGCCTCATTGTTCATGGTTTGTGCACAGAATGGTTCGAATTGAACCCGTCCATATTTACTTTCGTGGTAGGAAAACAAACTTTTGCTTGCCATACTTCTGCATGTGGCTGTAATTTCTCTATAAAACCATGGAAACATCAGGATGTGAAATTACAAAATATGATGGCACTACCATATCATATATCTTGCCAGGATCCAAGAAAACCCCACCGTCCAACAGTGCCCCGCGTCCCAATGTACCCCCGTTCCCCCTAAAGATCTATTGATCTATTTGTCCGGGTCAATCGATGCTAGAAATGTATGCTTTTGTATGCTTTTGTGATTTTTAGAGGTGCTTGCTGCAAGCAAGCGAACCTCTACTCTGGGAGGAGGGCAAGGAAAGCTTGTCGACACCTATATAGCGGGGCAGGTATGTAAAAAAATTGTGTATTTATACATAGAAGCATAAAACTTGGCGTACACTTAGAAAACATCTTTACAAACATATTTGAATAGGGAGCCACCTCAGATTTAGCTTAGGTGGCTACTGGCAGCCATTTTCCAAAATGGTGGTCAATTCTTCCATTTTGCTGCTTTCTGTGTATAGTTCCTACGAATAGAATGCTTGCAAATAGTGTTTGTTATTCCTTATCTAGGTTACAAACATTACTATGACATTTTTTAGTAGCCTCAACTATTTTCAGGCTTTCTGGAATCCATTTTGGTAGAAATACCAACTCAAATACTGTATTTTCGCGGTTTTGCATGGTTTCGCCAATTATTTATAAATCTCAAAATTAGTTACATTTTTATATTATCACTGATGAATTTATTGTAATGTGGCGAAATCACATAAAAATCCTCAGTGTTCAGGGGCGTTTTCTAGAAATTTTGGCAATGGAAAATTCAAATATTACTTGGAAAAGTATTATAATATACAATCTCCCAAGAGGCGTCTTGAAATTTGCCATCAATGTCAGCATTGACACTCTACCAACCCATGCAAACCTCAAACGCTGGGGAAAGAGATCAAATGCAAAATGCAATATATGGAAGTCCAGAGGGACATTACATCATGTACTCAATAATTGCCAAGAAATGCTTGAAAGATACCTCTGCACTCTCAAACATTTCAGACAAAATTGGTTTTTTAGATTCAAAATGGTTTTTTGAAAAACCAAATTTCAATGCAAAAAACCAACATGGATTTTTTTTTAAATCCATGTTGGTTTTGCATTGAAATTTGGTTTTTCAAAAAACCATTTTGAATCTAAAAAACCAATTTTGTCCCAACATTTTTTAGAGTGTGGCAACACAATTCCATCATCTCATACTTGTACAAAATCATCAAAACAGATCTCTCCCCATCATTTCAAATATATGCAGATATCCCAGAGTACCATCAAGGCATTTCCACTATCCCACCTGATATTTTAGCCACCAATCTCAAACCTGACATGGTTGTAATCAATAGAATAGATAAAACACTAATACTCTTTGAACTTTCGGTACCATTTGAAACTAATATAGACTCTACTCATTCCTACAAAATTGACAGATACCTTACTCTGATAGCTGACATTGAAGATGCTGGATTCCAAGTTAAATATTACCCGGTAGAAATTGGCTCAAGAGGATACATTTATAAGCAAGAACTATTTGTCACAAATAAAATCACTATTTAAAGATGCTAATATTAAATTTTGTAACAAAGCCGACAAGGACTCTGTAAAATTTCACTTGTATGTTCATTCATAATTTTCAATTCCAAACTTGAGGCTACATGGATTAATCCACCATATGTATCTTTTTAATATATTCTAATGTATTTTAACTTTCATTTTCTTGCCTGGATATGAACTCCAACAATTATGGTGCATAATATCCTTGTCTAGATGAATGTACAATCTTTGTTTTGCTTCCAAATAAAGATATATAAAAAAAAACCTTGCAAACAGAGCTTTTAAATGAGTACCCACATTAATGGGTTTCGTAAAGTTTTTGTGGAAATCGAAAAAATGAAAATAGAATGTTTTTTGAAGATTTTGGTTCTGAGGTTCATCTCGACGAAGAATTCACGGAGACTACTGAGGCCGATTTCTCCAACATAGTGCTTTAGTCTTTAGACTAGTCAAGGATCACTGACTCTCAAACATTTTTTAAAAACTTACAGATCAGTTATCTCAAACTGTTGCGTTGTAAATTTGAAGGGCTGACCACATAAAACTTGGCAGGGGGAGGGCCCCGGCCGGAGGGGGCTCTAGAATTTCAATGAAAAAATATAAAAAGGGCTTGTTTCCAACTTTAGCTATGGTAGGGCCTACCGTAATGTTGAAAATTGTGACCTAAAGGTACACAAATGTATGTCCGACACTGTGAATTTGGTCTTAAATAAGAAAAAAAAAACGTAATAAAGCATTATAGTTAATGTTTGTGTGAGAGACTATGATACAGGGTCATTCCATCTCAAATCAACCAAATGTGTGTATGCCCAAAGCATATATTCACTCAAAATTATCCACTATTTGACTATTAGCCTAGTTGATATCAGGCTCGATTTTCATTGGCTGTTGGATATTAGATTGGAATATCATTGAATTCTCAGTGTGTCCAATGAGAACACAGAGCATCCACTGGCCAACAATTACTCTCTGGATACTAGGCTTGACTGTCATTGGCTAGGATATTTGGCAGAATTCTCATTGGACAGGATATTAGGTGTGATTGTCATTGGACAACCTACTACAGTGCCCTCTACTGTGGATAATAGGATTGATTCTCATTGGTCAAGATATTAGGGTGGATTCTCATTGGTCAGTTCACTATTATCCAAAGTTGGATATTTGTAAAAATCCACAATAGTATGAAAGAGGTATTACGAGTGACTTGGGCATGTATCCAAAGCATAAGATCTTTGCCAAAATCTACTATAGCTAGGAGTGAGTGATAATGAGTGCTTTAGGCATGCGCCCAAAGGACCTATATTTTGCCAAAACGCATCGCGGATATTTTGAAGGATGCGATGACTTTGGGAAGTCATGCCATAAAGAGTCGTAATGCCCAAAGGCCCTATAGTTTGCCCAAAGACCTAATATCCATGCCCAATAGGCCTATTGGGCACAATAGTGGATATTGGCTGTAGCAAATGGTCCCCAACTCACCTTCTCCGATTCTGGTGAAACTAGCCACATATTAAGAACACAATATGGAAGGAATTCGTGTGAAATTTCGAAGCTGTATCTCAAAAATTGAGGAAGTTGTCCAGGAGATTTATGAAATGACCCAAAACAAATTGCAATAATAATGTGCCATATACCAAATGAAAGCTGAGGACCTCCTCTATAACATACCCAAAGTATACCAAAATCTAATTAGTGGAACATGGTTTTTAAGGGGGGTGAAGTATTTTGTGTCATACTCGTCCAGAATCTTAGTTGGTAACATAATGATTATGACTCAGAAGGATTAAATCAATACAAGACCCCAGTATGACTGTTTGTATTATTGCTCTGACTGATAAACATTAATTTCAAGTATTATCATGAAGTTTCTGAGCATATTCAGTGTGCTAAGGCTCCATTTTGGGCTGGCCGAGGGTAAATTATATCACATATACGCGGTTTTGCATATTTTGCTTAAAGTTCCATGTATGGTAATGATTTTGGCATATTTGAATTCCTCACAAAGAGAGCTTTCAGATGCATACCCACATTGCTATGTTTACTTAATCTTTCATTGAAATGTCTTGACTGTTTGGTTAGTTTGTCACTGCAAAATGATACAAATATAAATTGTGGCAATATAAAATGGCCTGGGGTCCAGTATCTGTAGCATATGTGATGCTAAAATTTGAGAGTGTCAGATATAGCTAGTTTCAGAGGTATAATTTGATGTATAAATTCCTACTATTCCTTTTGGAGAAGGTGAAAAAATTGTCAGTTGTGTGTCACTTGTGTGATACATATCCTAAAATCAGGATGGTTGGTAGATTTTAAGTGGATAGCAGAGGTTTGCAATCACGATTCAGGGCAATTAAATTACTTACGATATTTATTGGTAACTTGTGTTTGTTTGTTTTCACAATATTCACAATATCAAAACAATTTTACATGAAACATAGTGGTCCAGGACGTACCAACAGACATGATGGAAACAAATTAATGCAAGAATACTATATTATGATTTTACATGATGTTCTCATGTGCAATCTTGAGCAACTTAGTCAGGTTGTATTGTGTTTCATTGGGCACCTTGGTTTCCTTGTTAATACAACTGCCTTTTCCCTAAAAAGTAAGGTAAATGATGGTGTCTGGGTCAAAAATCTCCTCGGAAACACAGAATCCTCCTTGTATTTTCATTTCTACCTATCATTATTACCAAATAACTCATTCCTAACCAATTAAATGCAGGTGGAATGATAGCCCTTGATGTCAACTTTCATTTGGCACCTTGATTACCTTGTTACTACAACTGGGCAATTCCATAAAGTCCGATTTGCAGATTTGACACTTTAGCAGCTTGTGTAGCCCTACCATTACACCTCAGCTATTTCATTGTTATCTAGGCGTGAGGCCAGGTAATAGGGGAATCAGACAAGCCACCAACAAAAGCTCCAAGTGTAACAGAAGCTGATTTGCAAGCCAAATGTCATGGTGTCGGACGTACATCGCACGGTGTACGTCCGACACCATAATATTTTGCCATAGCTCAACTCCTGTTACACTTTGAGCCTTGGTTGGTGGCTTGTCCGATTCCCCTATTACCTGGCCTCATGTCTAGATAACAATGAAATAGCTGAGGTGTAATGGTAGGGCTACACAAGCTGCTAAAGTGTCAAATCTGCAAATCGGACTTTACGGAATTGCCCAACTGTGAACCCTTCAAAAGCAAAATAAATGTTGCTGTCAGGGTCAAAAATCTCCTCGGAAACACAAAATCATTCCATGTATTTTCATTTCCACCTATCCTAATTACCAGATATTTCATTCCTGACAAATGAAGTGGATTAGAATGGATAGCCCATGATGTCAGCTTTCATTTGACACCTTGGTTTCCTTGTTACTACAACTTTTAACTCTCGAAAAGCAAAATAAAGTTGCTGTCCGGGTTTAAAATCTTCTCAGAAACATAAAATCCTCAAATGTATTTTCATTTCCACCTGTCCTAATCACCATAGAACTCATTCCTAACCAACCAAACACATAGCCCTTTATGTTAGCTTGCAAGGCCTTTCCATCCTCATCCATTTGGTTTTTCAGGAATGCTTCATCTCATGATCAGGATAGGTGGAACTGAAAATAAATGGGAGGATTTTGTGTTTCCAAGGAGATCCTTGACACTGATGGCAACATTTATTTAGCTTTGGTTGGGTTGAAAGTTGAAGTAACTGAGAAAACAAATGATCCAAATGAAAGCTGACATAAAGGGCTATCCATCCATGTCCATTTGCTTAATTAAGCATTCGTGAGTCATCTGAAAATTAGGATAGGTGGAAATTTAGATACAAGGTAGGATTTTGTGTTTCCAAGGAGATGTTCATCCCGGATATAACATTAATTTTGGTTTGGGAGGGTTGACAGTTATAGCAACAAGAAAACCAAGGTGTCAAATGAAAGCTGACATCAAGTACTAATCATCCACATCCATTTAATTGGTTAGGAAAGAGTTTTCCCATGATGAGGTTAGGTGCAAATGCAATTCATGGGAGGAATTTGTTTTCCGAGGAAATTTTGGACCAGAACAAAAACATTAATATTGCATTTGCAGGGTTGTATTAACATGATACGAAGGTAGCAAATAAAAGCTGATGTCATGGGCTGTCCATCCTAATCCATTTGACTGGAAAGAAATGAGTCAGCTAGTGATTAGGATAGGTAGAATTGAAAATAAATGGGAGGATTTTGCGTTTTTCGAGGAGATTTTTGACACAAACAGCAACATTTATTTAGCTTCAGGAAGGTTGACAGTCACAGTAACAAGAAAACCAAGGTGCCAAATGAAAGCTGAAATCGAGTACTTATCATCCACATCCCTTTGATTGGTTAGAAATTAGTTATCTGGTGATTAGGACAGGTGGAAATCAAAATCCATTGGAGGATTTTGTGCTTCCGAGAATATATTCGACCTGGACAGCAACATTCATTATGCTTTTAGAGGGTTGGCAATTGAAGTTAAAAGGAAACCAAGGTGCCAAATGAGAGCTGACATCAAGAGCTATCCATCCACATCCATTTGAATTGTTCTGAATAAGTAATCTGGTGATTAGGATCTGTGGAAATGAAAATACAAGGGAGGCTTTTGTGTTTCCGAGTGGAGTTTTGACACGGACAGGAACATTTATTTAGGTTTGGCAGGGTTGAAAGTTCTGGTAACAAGAGAACCAAGGTGCCAAATGAAAGCTGACAAACAGTGCTTTCCATCAACATCCATTTGATTGGTAAGAAATGAGTTTTCTGGTGATTAGGACAGGTTGAAATGAAAATCCAAGGGAGCATTTTGTGTTTCCATGAAGAAGTTTGACCAAGACACCAACATTTATTTTGCTTTTGGAGAGTAGGCAATTGTAGTAACAAGGAAACCAAGGTGCCACATAAAAGCTCTCATCAAGGGCTATCCATTTGATAGGTTAGAAATGAGTCATCTGGTGATTAGGATAGAATTGAAAATAAATGGGACGATCTCGTGTTTCCGAGGAGATTTTTGACACTGACGTTGACATTTATTTAGCTCTGACAGGGTTTACAGTTCCAGTAACGCGAAAATGAAAGTGCTAATTAATTTCTTTCTAGATTATAAAATATCACCTTATAATGGCCAAATAATTACAAAAAATCACATTTATGTTAAATGAAAGTTGACATCAAGGGCTATCTAGCTTTTGGTTTGAGATGTTCTTCATGCTTATTATTTTATCCACTGGTATAAAGTATGATAGAGTACTGGCTGCTTTAAGTTTAATACGGAAATTTACAATTACACTAAAAGTGATTTTGCAAATTTTAGATTTTAATCCAAAATGCCCTCACAAAAAACCCATGGAATGATAATTGGCAATGGAAACATCTGAAATATATTTTCTGACAATGTTTGGCATAAAAAAATGTGGGTGGCATCAACTATTCCAGAGGGTGTATGGAAACCGCCTCTTGCAAACTGACCGGCAGTTCTGCCTCACCGTATTGCTGAAAGGTTTCATAATTACAAATCTAAATCTTTAAAATAGCACAGCTCATCAAATAATCATCTCTTACAGACATATTATGCCTCATTTGAAAGCTGGTATTTAGTTCTTGTCAAATGAGGTCATCAAACAGAGTTACTGATGTGGAATAAACTGAAAAATGTGAAATGTGTAATAAATGTAATTTTTTTGTAAGTATCTGGCCATTATAAGGTGATATTTATAACATAGAAAGAAATTAATGTCATTTTCAGATTCTGCATGTCTAAAAACATATAAATAGATGTGTCATTTGTTTATGTAGCTTGAATAGTTCCTGAGATAATTGGACTTAAGATAATGTGACATTAAATTCCTGGCTAATCATGCTCCCATGTGTTACAAAACTTCGGATATTTTTATCACCAGATCCTGCACACAGTGTACATGGCCTTTTGCGAAAACTTGAGAAAATTATGGAAAGTACTAAATGATGTAATTCAAATGATAGCTGCCTTAATGAGGAATCAAAATATGACAAATTTATAGTTTTCATTGAATATTGCAGAAGATAAACCAAACCGCATACCTGTGCTATCTTTTTCTTAGCTTCTGTGAGACCTAAATGGTCCAAAAGCAGGAGGACTGTGCTCAAGAACCTCATTATATTCATTGACTTTAAGGTCTATCAGTTGTGGCAGCTATTCAGATGGGCTACAATGGATTTGTATGGTTTCATTGCTTCTAAGTCAAAATTTTTATTTTAAAAACGCAAATTTGGGGCAAGTATAATTACCAATAGTTACCCCCTATAGAAAACCATGTTCCACTAAGTAGATTTTGGTATACTTTGGATATGTTATAGAGGAGGTTCTCAGCTTTCATTTGGTATATGGCACATTACTATTGCAATTTGTTTTGGGTTACCCCCCTTTTTTTCATAAATCTCCTGGACTAAAGTTGTAGCCAATAATTATTAAAGATTGAAAATATGGTCCGAAAATCGGAAAATTTCCATTTCTAAAAATTTTATATCTCTTTTGTTTGTTTATATGACTATCTGACATAGCCCATGTACTTACACATGACCCTATCGTAAATTGTAGTTCAAGAATTTTTAACCCAGATGAATTTGCCACTCTTCCAGAATGTTTAAAATGTGTGTGATTTATCACACCGAATTCCAGATTTCAATAATAGGTATTGATGATAGCGATTTATACCCCTCACAATTTTGAAAAAAATTGAATTTACCATTTTTGGGAGAAAAATATCACCATGTGGGATAGGTGCACTGT